>CM061132.1:51518249-51870597 GCA_030789695.1 Scilla litardierei | reverse complement strand
CTTATAATATAGATATCTCTTATCCAATTTCTCTTGATAACATCCCTCTCTTATAATATAGATATCTCTTATCCAATTTCTCTTGTCCAATATCTCTTATCCAATTTCTCTTGATAACTTCCATCATTTTTAATATAGATATCACTTATCCAATTTCTCTTTTCCAATATCTCTTATCCAATTTCTCTTGATAACATCCATCTTTTATAATATAGATGTCTCTTATCCAATTTCTCTTTTCCAATTTCTCTTATCCAATTTCTCTTGATAACATCCCTCTTTTATAATATAGATATCTCTTATCCAATTTCTCTTTTCCAATATCTCTTATCCAATTTCTCTTGATAACATCCTTCTTTTATAATATAGATATCTTTTATCCAATTTCTCTTGTCCAATATCTCTTATCTAATTTCTCTTGATAACATCCCTCTTTTATAATAAATATATCTCTTATCCAATTTCTCATGTCCAATATCTCTTATCCAATTTCTCTTGATAAAATCCCTCTTTTATAATATAGATATCTCTTATCCAATTTCTCTTGATAACATCACTCTCTTATAATATAGATATCTGTTATCCAATTTCTCTTGTCCAATATCTCTTATCCAATTTCTCTTGATAACATCCCTCTTTTATAATATAGATATCTCTTATCCAATTTCTCTTTTCCAATATCTCTTATCCAATTTCTCTTGATAACATCCCTCTTTTATAATATAGATATCTTTTATCCAATTTCTCTTGATAACATCCCTCTTTTATAATATAGATATCTCTTATCCAATTTCTCTTTTTCCAATATCTCTTATCCAATTTCTCTTGATCACATCCCTCTTTTATAATATAGATATCTCTTATCCAATTTCTCATGTCCAATATCTCTTATCCAATTTCTCTTGATAACATCCCCTCTCTTATAATATAGATATCTCTTATCCAATTTCTCTTGATAATATCACTCTCTTATAATATAGATATCTCTTATCCAATTTCTCTTGTCCAATATCTCTTATCCAATTTTCTCTTGATAACATCCATCTTTTATAATATAGATGTCTCTTATCCAATTTCTCTTTTCCAATATCTCTTATCCAATTTCTCTTGATAACATCCATCTTTTATAATATAGATGTCTCTTTTCCAATTTCTCTTTTCCAATATCTCTTATCCAATTTCTCTTGATAACATCCCTCTTTTATAATATAGATCTCTTTTATCCAATTTCTCTTGTCCAATATATCTTATCCAATTTCTCTTGATAACATCCCTCTTTTATAATATAGATATCTCTCATCCAATTTCTCATGTCCAATATCTCTTATCCAATTTCTCTTGATAACAACCCTCTTTTATAATATAGATATCTCTTATCCACTTTCTCTTTTCCAATATCTCTTATCCAATTTCTCTTGATAACATCCCTCTTTTATAATATAGATATCTTTTATCCAACTTCTCTTGTCCAATATCTCTTATCCAATTTCTCTTGATAACTTCCCTCTTTTATAATATAGATATCTCTTATCCAATATCTTTTGTCCAATATCTCTTATCCAATTTCTCTTGATAACTTCCCTCTTTTATAATATAGATATCTCTTATCCAATTTCTCTTGTCCAATATCTCTTATTCAATTTCTCTTGATAACATCCTCTTTTATAATATTGATATCTCGTATCCAATTTCTCTTGATAACATCCCTCTCTTATAATATAGATATATCTTATCCAATTTCTCTTGTCCAATATCTTTTATCCAATTTCTCTTGATAACATCCCTCTTTTATAATATAGATATCTCTTATCCAATTTCTCTTGTCCAATATCTCTTATCCAATTTCTCTTGATAACATCCCTCTTTTATTATATATATATATATATATATATATATATATATATATATATATATATATATATGAGAATAATGGGTATCATACGCCATATGAGAGGGTCTCTCATATTCCCTCTCACATAAAGGGGGCAAGTACAACAAGTACAAGCCCATGTGGGCTTGTACTTGCCCCCTTTATGTGAGAGGGAATATGAGAGACCCTCTCATATGGCGTATGATACCCATTATTCTCTATATATATATATATATATATATATATATATATATATATATATATATAGAATAATGGGTATCATACGCCATATGAGAGGATCTCTCATATTCCCTCTCACATAAAGGGGGCAAGTACAAGCCCACATGGGCTTGTACTTGTTGTATTTTTCCCCTTTATGTGAGAGGGAATATGAGAGACCCTCTCATATGGCGTATGATACCCATTATTCTCATATATATATATATATATATATATATATATATATATATATATATGCAAAAAATGTACCTAAGAATGACCTCGGGTAGAGATACCTGAGCACACCCCCGCTGTTAGGGGTTTGTGAGTAATTTTTTTTTGAAATTTTTTTTTGCAGTAGGTAGATATACTTGTTATGTAGCTCCCCACAAAATTTCAGGTCGATCCGACACCGTTTGAGCCTCCGTTCATCGATTTCAAAAACGTTGCGCAAAACTGTCCAAATTTTTGGTATGTTGATCATCCATGAGATGAACAACAATCCCAAGAAAAAAACATTTCAAAAAAAATTGTGAGAGATGGGAGAAAATGGGGGCGACTCCTTAGATTTAATCTAAGGAGGCACCCTAGGAACACTTTACCATATATATATATATATATATATATATATATATATATATATATATATATATATATATATATATATATATATATGGTAAAGGGATCCTAAGGTGCCTCCTTAGATTCAATCTAAGGAGGCGCCCTCATTTCCCCACATCTCACACATTTTTTTTGAAATTTTTTTCCATGGATTTGTTGTTCATCTCATGGATGATCAACATACCAAATTTCAAGTGATTTCAATACTTTTTGAGCCCACATCAACCCCTTGCAACTTCGTGGGTTTTTCATCACGTTTTTAGACCGTTGAAGTTGTAAGGGGTAGATGGTGGCTCAAAAAGTATTGAAATCCCTTGAAATTTGGTATGTTGATCATCCATGATGTGAACAACAACCCCATGAAAAAATATTTCCAAAAAAATTGTAGGAGATGGGGGGAAATGGGGGCGCCTCCTTAGATTTTCATCTAAGGAGGCACCTTAGATCCCCTTTTCCCATATATATATATATATATATATATATATATAT
Organism: Scilla litardierei; assembly: GCA_030789695.1. Lineage (NCBI taxonomy): Eukaryota > Viridiplantae > Streptophyta > Magnoliopsida > Asparagales > Asparagaceae > Scilla > Scilla litardierei. The sequence continues at coordinate 51,867,398 of CM061132.1, read as the reverse complement.
ATATATATATATATATATATATATATATATATATATATATATATATATATATATATATATATATATATATATATGGGAAAAGGGGATCTAAGGTGCCTCCTTAGATGAAAATCTAAGGAGGCGCCCCCATTTCCCCCCATCTCCTACAATTTTTTTGGAAATTGTTTTTCATGTGGTTGTTGTTCACATCATGGATGATCAACATACCAAATTTCAAGGGATTCCAATACTTCTTGAGCCACCATCTACCCCTTACTATTTCAACGGTCTAAAAACATGCTGAAAAACCCCACGAAGTTGCAAGGGGTAGATGGGGGCTCAAAAAGTATTGGAATCCCTTGAAATTTGGTATGTTGATCATCCATAAGGTGAACAATAAACCCATGAAAAAAAATTTCAAAAAAAATGTGTGAGATGGTGGGAAATGGGGGCGCCTCCTTAGATTGAATCTAAGGAGGCACCTTAGGATCCCTTTACCCTATATATATATATATATATATATATATATATATATATATATATATATATATATATATATATATATATATATATATATGCAAAAAATGTACCTACGAATGACCTCGGGTAGAGATACCTGAGCACACCCCCGCTGTTCGGGGTTTGTGAGTATTTTTTTTTGAATTTTTTTTGCAGTAGGTAGATATACTTGTTATGTATCTCCCCACAAAATTTCAGGTCAATCCGACACCGTTTGAGCCCACGTTCATCGATTTCAAAAACGTTGCGCAAAACTGTCCAGAATTCTGGACAGTTTTGCGCAACGTTTTTGAAATCGATGAACGGTGGCTCAAACGGTGTCGGATTGACCTGAAATTTTGTGGGGAGCTACATAACAAGTATATCTACCTACTGCAAAAAAAACTTTCAAAAACAAATACTCACAAACCCCAAACAGCGTGGGTGTGCTCAGGTATCTCTACCCGAGGTCATTCTTAGGCACATTTCCCTATATATATATATACGGGTAAAGTGTTCCTAGGGTGACTCCTTAGATCAAATCTAAGGAGTCGCCCACATTTTCTCCTATCTCCCACAATTTTTTTGGATTTTATTTTTCATAGGATTGTTGGTCACATTATGGATGATCAACATACCAAAAATCAAGCCATTCCAATACTTTAAAAGCCCCCATCTACCCCTTACAACTTCAACGGTCTGAAAACGTGCTGAAAACCCCATAAAGTTGCAAGGGGTAGATATGGGCTTTTAAGTATTGGAATGACTTGATTTTTGGTATGTTTATCGTCCATGATGTGACCAACAATCCTAAGAAAAATAAAATCCAAAAAAATTGTGGGAGATGGGAGAAAATGGGGGCGACTCCCTAGATTTAATCTAAGGAGCCACCCTAGGAACACTTCACCCTATATATATATATATATATATATATATATATATATATATATATATATATATATATATATATATATATATATAGGGTGAAGTGTTCCTAGGGTGGCTCCTTAGATTAAATCTAGGGAGTCGCCCCCATTTTCTCCCATCTCCCACAATTTTTTTGGATTTTATTTTTCTTAGGGTTGTTGTTCATCTCATGGATGATCAACATACCAAAAATCAAGCTATTCCAATACTTTTAGAGCCCCCATCTATCCCTTGCAACTTCAACGGTCTGAAAACGTGCTGAAAAACCATGAAGTTGCAAGGGCCGGTAGATGGGGGCTCTAAAAGTATTGGAATGAATTGATTTTTGGTATTTTGATCATGCATGAGGTGAACAACAACCCCATGAAAAAAAATTCCGAAAAAATATGTGGGAAATGGGGAAAATGGGGGCGACTCCGTAGATTGAATCTAAGGAGTCACCCTAGGAACACTTTACCATATATATATATATATATATATATATATATATATATATATATATATATATATATAAATATAAAAGGAGAAAATGGGGGCGACTCCTTAGATTTAATCTAAGGAGGCACCCTAGGAACACTTTACCCATATATATATATGAGGTTAATGGGCCAATGCTGACAGCGCCGGAAATATTTCCAGCGCTGTCCGCATTTTGGACGAGATAAAAATATTTTTTTTGAAATTTGTTTTTGCAGTAGTTAGATATACGTGTTAGGAAGCTCCCCACAAAATTTCAGGTCAATCCGACACCGTTTGAGCCTCCGTTCATCGATTTCAAAAACGTTACGCAAATCTGTCCACAGTTTTGCGTAACGTTTTTGAAATCGATGAACGGAGGCTCAAACGGTGTCGGATCGAGCTGAAATTTTGTGGGGAGCTTTCTAACATGTATATCTAACTACTGTAAAAAAAATTTCAAAAAAAAAACTTTTATCTCGCCTAAAATGTGGACAGCGCTGGAAAAATTTCCAGCGCTGTCAGCTCTTCTCCATTTTTCACTATATATATATATATATATATATATATATATATATATATATATATATATATATATATATATATATATATGGGGAAAGTGTTCCTATGGTGACTCCTTAGATTAAATCTAAGGAGTCGCCCCCATTTTCTTCCATATCCCACAATATTTTTGGATTTTATTTTTCATGGGATTGTTGTTCACATTATGGATGGTCAACATAACAAAAATCAAGTCATTCTAATACTTTTAAAACAACCATCAATCCCTTGCAACTTCAATGGTCTGAAAACGTGCTGAAAACCCCATGAAGTTGCAACGGGTAGATGGGAGCTCTAAAAGTATTGGAATGACTTGATTTTTGGTATGTTGATCATCCATGAGGTGAACAACAATCCCAAGAAAAAAATTCGAACATAAAATGTAGGATATGTGGGAAATGGGGGCGACTCCTTAGATTCAATCTAAGGAGTCACCCTAGGAACCCTTTACCCTATATATATATATATATATATATATATATATATATATATATATATATATATATATATATATATATATATATATATATATATATATATATATATATATATATATATATATATAGGGTAAAGGGTTCCTAGGGTGACTCCTTAGATTGAATCTAAGGAGTCGCCCCCATTTTTCCCATATCCCACATTTTTTTCGGAATTTGTTTTCATGGGGTTGTTGTTCACCTCATGGATGATCAACATACCAAAAATCAATTCATTCCAATACTTTTAGAGCCCCCATTTACCCCTTGCAACTTCATGGTTTTTAAGCACATTTTCAGACCGTTGAAGTTGCAAGGAGTAGATGGGGGCTCTAAAAGTATTGGAATGGCTTGATTTTTGGTATGTTGATCATCCATGAGGTGAACAACAACCCCATGAAAAAAAAATTCCGAAAAAAATGTGGGATATGCGGGAAAATGGGGGCGACTCCTTAGATTTAATCTAAGGAGTCACCCTAGGAACACTTTACCCTATATATATATATATATATATATATATATATATATATATATATATATATATATATATATATATATTGGAGAATATGCTTTGCATCTTTATTAATCTCAAGAAAAAATTACAAGGAACTCACGGGTGGAAGAAGGATGTCCGTATGAAGGGCATAGGCACAGGCGCCAACACCCAACCATACAAAACACCATCCGCTACTCGTAGCACCAAAATAGAAAACAAAATTACAGGTAGCATCAGACTAGCCTAAAAGCCCCAGGTTGAGGGGATATGATCCTCATCATCGTGCTCCCAAGTCATATGTCTCAAGGCGATTTTAACATCCTCAGCAATAGCATCAAATAGCAAAGTCTGCATTAGACAAGATCCTTCAAATATCCTTCTGTTGCGCTCTCTCCATATGTGCCATATTAAAGCAGAAAGAACCATCTTGGCCAGCTTGCCCACACCATTCATATCATTAAACTGCGCAAGAATCAAATCACCAATCCCAGGTAAAGAGGATGGCAAGTCAGTAGTGATCCCCAATTTAAGAAAGCTCCTGCAAAGGAGGTAATTAGTATATCTGCATTCAAAAAAATATATGATTCACATCTTCAAGAATGTTGTCCGAGCATAAAATACAATAAGGAGAAGTAGGAACTCCCCATTGGACGAGCTTGTCACGGGTGAGGAGTTTCCCGTGAAAAGCTCGCAGAAGAGTGATGGCCATCTTGGGGATATGCCCCTGAAACCAGACAACTTTATAATAAGGGAAGAGGGGCTTGATGGCCCTCGATCCATCCCAAGCATTGGAAAGTGAAGGAGATTTAATAGCCCAAGACCAAGAGTCAGTGCCGGAGGACAAAGGCACACCCTCAATGATGTGACGCACAACAGTAAGAGAGTGGCAGGACATCCAACCCTCATTAGCCCAATAGTCACTAACCATCTTGTTTTCTTCCCCAACAGGAACATCATAAGCATTGCTAAGAGGCCCACAGGGAAGCCAATTATCATACCAGAAAAGAGTAGATGATCCATATCTGACTTTACGCTTAATGAGTTTTTTGGTGAACTCACGGCATTGAAGAATGAATTTCCAAGTGCCAGATTGCATAGGATGAGCCTTGGCACAAGATAATCCCGTGCTATTCATATACTGATTCCTCATATGAGAAGCCCAAATACCTCTGTGAGTAAGCATGCGCCAAGTCATTTTAACCCCATAAGCAGTGTTAAGTTCAGTGAAGTTTCTGATCCCCACACCCCCCTCAAGCTTGGGAGCACACAAATCATTCCAAGCCCATAAGTGGTTTTTCCCCCAAATAAATTTTCTGCATAATGAGGTGAGAGTGCATATCACAGACTTGGGCATCCGGAAAGCCTGCATCCAGAAACTAACCATGCCATAGATAACAGTTTTAACCAACTCAATGCGCCCAGCTATGGAGAGTAAGGATGAGGACCACCCTTGAAGCCTTCCCTTGCATTTATCAATCAAACGACTGTACATGGCCGCATTAGGGTATTTAGGAGATAAGGGAAGGCCAAGATATGTAAATAAGGACTGCACACGCCTAACACCCAATATATCCGCAAGGCAACCAGGACCTTTAACCCCTTTGCTAAAAATGACAGCGCTTTTATCCCAATTAACATCAAGCCCAGTCATGTCTTTAAATTCAATGAGGAGGACTCTGAGCCCCTCAAGGGATCTAGAATTGGCCCGACAGAAAACCAGCAAATCATCAGCAAAGAGTAAGTGAGAGACCGACCCAACTCTATGCATAGGTAAGATACTGCGAGAAGCATTGGCCTTAGCCATGAGCAATGAAAAAGCCTCCATCACAATAACAAAAAAGATAAGGAGAGAGGGGATCGCCTTGTCTCAGACCTCTATTAGAATGGAACATACCATAAGGGGATCCATTGATCATAACGGAGAAGGAAGGAGTGGAAATACACTCACAAATCCAGCTAATAAATTTGTGTTTGAATCCCATCTGGTGTAACATAAAGTAGATGAATTCCCTGTTCACACTATCAAAGGCTTTCCGCAAATCAAGCTTAAGGCAGGCCCTAGCCCCCATAGGGTTATTAAACCCCCGAATATGTTCATGAGCCAGTAACGCACAATCCGCAAGTAACCGGTCTTGAAGGAAGGCCGCTTGGTTAGGTGAGATGAGCTCGATAACAGCTCTACTTAATCGGTTACAAAGAATCTTGCTTATGATCTTATAAATGACATTGCAGCAGGATATAGGCCTATAGTCCCCAAGCCCAGACGCATTAGCATTCTTAGGAACAAGGGTGAGGAAGGTGTGATTAATCTGTCTAAAGAGCTTCCCCGAATTGAAAAAGTTGAGGATAGCGATAGTGACATCATTGCCAATAATATCCCAATACTGTTGGTAGAAGAACCCATTGAAGCCATCAGGGCCGGGAGCTTTGTCAACCCCAATTTGGAACACAACAGTTTTTACCTCCTCAGCAAGGACCGGCCTTTCAACCCAAATAGAAGCACAATTAGTAAGAACTCTTTTAGGGATAAGACAAGGAAAAACCCTCCAGTAATCATTCTGATTATATAAGGCAGAATAGAACTTAGGAGCATCAACCTTAAGCAACTCAATAGCATCATTCTGAGAACCATCCACAGTAATAAGGTGCCCAAGGTTATTGTGGTTCTGCCTAGCCTTCATAGCAGTATAAAAGAACTTGGAATTGCGATCACCAAGATGGAGCCAATCTTGCCTACTTTTTTGCTTAAGAATGGATTCCTCTATATCGATGGCCTTCGCTAGTTGCTTAATAAGACCCATCTCTCTTGTTTGCAACTCAGAGCAAGACCGAAGTAGGGGATTATTTTGAATACTATCAAGTTCAACCCGGATTTTGGCAATATCATTCGCATCTCTAAAAATTGCACCAAATTTCTTAAGACCCATTTTCAAATGCTTAAGCTTAGCAACAAGTCTAATCATCGGGCAACCCCCCACCCTGAAATGCCAATGTTCTTTCAATATATCAAGGAATTCCGGGCTACGATGCCAAGCGTTAAAGAATTTAAACGGTTTGGGGTCCGTCCCCCCCACCTGATGGGTGTGGATGATGAGCATGGAGTGATCGCTAGATCCACCCGCACTATACTCACAATAAGAAGCAGAGAGCACATTAATCCAAGAACTGTTGCAAAAAGATCTATCAAGCATAGCCGAGATGCGTCGCTGCCCAATACTGCGATTATTCCAACTCAGGGTGTTGCCAATGGTTTTGAGCTCCAGAAGACCGCAGTTATTGATACAATCGTTGAATTCATCAACAATGTGACCCTCAATCCTCCTGCCCCCCACCTTATCCATGGAATATCTAACACAATTAAAGTCCCCTCCCATAATCCAAGGAGTACTTTTAAAATTGGATGATGCACCCATAATATCCTTCCAAAGGTTCCTTCGCTTTTGATAAGAGTTGGAAGCGTAAACCACAGTCATAACCATAACAAAACCCGCGCTATTAATGCAATTAACAGAGATAAGCTGCTCCGTCATTCCAATAACCGTGCATTTCCAGGCAGCGGGATTGTACATAATCACAATACGCCCACTAGGATGCGCGGACCGGTTGTCAACAGACTCCCAATCTTTAGGGAAGACTTTCAGAATTCTGTGAGCATTATCGGCAGAAACTTTGGTTTCAAGTAGGCCAACAATAGAGGGAGCGAACTTCCGAACCCGGAATTTGAGCTCATTACGCCTAGCGACGTTGTTAAGCCCCCGGGTATTCCAAATAAGAAGGGTCATTGATCTAGAGGAGGGGGATGCTTAACATCCCGATTGATTCTAGTGCTTTTACGGGTGCCCTTAGAACCCCCGTTGGGCCTCTTACGCTCATTACTTTTTTGTTTCAGTTCGACTTGCTCTTCATGCCATGCTTCATTAACAATAGTCATGTTATCGGGCTCCTCATCGGAATCTAAGGCATCCTTAGAATTATTAAGGAGGGAGGCGCTATGCCGGGTCAGATTCGGCCTTCTAAGAATATTGAAGGGGTTGTTATCGTTCGGCTTGGACTTGCAAATCCTAGGGGACGCTATTGCCGAAGCGGTGGGCGAGCACGGTTTGGCAACCGTACACCCCAAAGTCACAGAGACCCCCGACCCATCCCCCCCTATATTATTAGAGGAATCCATTGTAGAGTTACACGGATCTTCCATCACCCCCTCGCAGCTAGACGCAGCTAGCTCATGTTTCTTGTTACAGCACAAATTCTCAACATCAGGGACCAAGACGCCCTCAACAAATCCAAACATATCTTCAGCGCCAGAATCCCTTCCACGTGAATGTCGCTGTCTCTCCTCTCCGTCACTAGCATAGTAGATTCCTTGATTTTTGCCTCTGTCCTTGCTCAGGGTCGGAGTAGGCGAGGATCGCTGCTCCTTACTATTACAGCCCGTGCTACTAGTCACAGCTAGCTTATTTACATCACTAGCACCCACCCTTTCTTTACAATTATACAAGCCAGACAAATCCCCCCGGGCTTCCCCCATACATGTCCCCTTACCCTTATTACAGTTCCTTTCTTCTATATTAACAGACACAGCAACCTCTTTGTCGCCCTTGTCTTCGCTGCTTCCCCCATTCCCTTATTATATTCCCCCTCTACTGTATTAACAAACACCTCAGTACAATCCCCAGCACCCTTTTTTACAATCACCAAGTCCCTCCAGATCAACAGATAACTGGGTAACATTGACGCCTATAGCGCTCACATCATCCACAGGCCTTACAGGAACATTAACAGCATTCCCCTTAACTAGATTTGAAGAGGGACACTGCTCCGAGCTATGCCCAAAACAGATGCAGTTGATACAGCGGGGGGGGGGGGGGGGGGCTCGCATTCGTACCTGACATCAACGTCGATCACCGCTGCATCACCGAGGTGCACGGAGATTGTTCTCGGGAGAGGATCTTCCGCTTTAATCTCGATCAAGCACCTGGCGTACGAGAGCCGCTCCAACTTCGCCATCGCACGGTCCAAGCAAATAGGGACTCCGACGACGCTCGCAATAACATTGAGAATACGGAGCGTCCACAAGTTTGTAGGGAGATTAGGGAACCGTACCCAAGTGGGAACCGCCGTAAGGAGATCTCTTTCAAACCCCGCTTCAGCGCTCCACCTTTGCAACACCACGAGCCTCCCGTCAAACAGCCAAGGGCCGCCGTGAAGTACCACATCTCTGTCTTCCTTAGTCTCAAAACGGAAGAAGAAGAAGCCGTTATCACGAGAGAAAATTTTTACCTCACCCTTAGTCTTCCATGATCACATCGCCCAAGCTTTGATTTGCCCATAGTAGGGGATGTCGCCCACCACATACCCTACGACAGTGTTCTCCCAACATTCAACACCTTCAGCCAACATCTCCTCAGATAAAACCGCCACAGCAACTCCATCTTCGTCAATGTCCGGGGGACGAATGTCATACTCAGAGAGTTAGTCACATTTCTTGAACTAGAGCAATCTTCAGACCATGACCGCTTCTCAGCGTTAGCACTGATCTTCAACGGGATCTTCGGCCTCATTGCCCTTCTTTCAAACACTTTACGTGTGTCTAATCTCCTTCCCAACTTAATCTCTGGGTTCGAAACACCATCGCGCTTGGGCCCTTGAGGGAACGGTCTGTTGGTCTTCTTTCCTACCACCTTCCATCCACCATCAGTAGCTTCATTCTCCATTGAGATCGGAACGCCGCCCGACATCAGAGTAAGAATCCGTCAGGATAGAAAAGAAACACAAGCAAGAACACCAAGTCTACAGATCGTAAATCTTAATCTTACAGAACATAGATCCTGAATGACTCACCCTTGGGATCAAGATCTAAAACAGATCTTGATCCAGAAGTTCGCAGAGAGCAACAGGACTCACACCAGATGAACTCAGCAGCTCTTCAAATCATAGATCTCAGATGCAGGCCTCCCCTCAGATCTCAGATGAAAGAAAAGAGAGGAATTAGATGCAGTAATCTCAAAAGGAGTCACCGGAGAAACAGCGATCGAGCTTACCGCCGGATCGGGATCTTACAGCAAGATCCAGATCCGTCAAGAGGACACCGAGTAGGGCAGATCAACACCGTCAGGCAGGATCCGACAGATCGACGCCGCCAGCCTCCCGGACCTCAGATCTAAACCTATCAGATCTACCAATCCGAAGAGGATATGGAGCTTCGCTCGCATGCCAAAGATCAAGGGCGATCAGGATCGCAGACGATCACCCCCTCGAACGCCGAGAGCGAACCGCCGAGCCAGCCGCAGAGGCGGCCGGCGAGGGACGCCCGCTCACAAAGAATCGCCTCAGAGCTTCTCACTCTAGAAACGGAGAGAGAGAAACAAAACAGCTATGTGTGTGTGTGTGTGTGTGTGTGTGTGTGTGTGTGTGTGTGTGTGTGTGTGTATATATATAGGGCTTGAGGGAGGTGAGCATTCGGTGTAGGAAATTTCCTACACCGTCCTTCAAAAACACCACATTCCACTTATGATTTTGAAATTTTTTTTGCTTAGGATTATTGTACACATTCTAAAACCCCAAAACCCCAAATATGGGTGAACCCTAGGGGGATTTGACCCTCGATCGGCTCGTGACAAAAAGTTCTATTGTTCTAAAAACGTTGAATTTATAACAATCGGATCGAGGGTAAAATAGCGTTGGATTCACTTGATTTTTGGTATGTTCATCATCCATGATAAGTACATCAAAATGAACAGTGGTGATTATTGGAAACAAGATTGGAAATTGACGTTTTATGAGGACGGTGTAGGAAATTTCCTACACGGAATGCTCATATCCCTTTTTCTCATATATATATAGGGTAAAGGGATCCTAAGGTGCCTCCTTAGATTCAATCTAAGGAGGCGCCCCCATTTCCCCCCATCTCCCATAATTGATTTGAAATGTTTTTTCATGGGTTTATTGTTCACCTTATGGATGATCAACATACCAAATTTCAAGATATTCCAATACTTTTTGGGCCCCCATGTACACTTTGCAACTTTGTGGGGGTTTTCAGCATGTTTTTAGACCGTTAAAATAGTAAGGGGTAGATGATGGCTCAAAAAGTATTAGAATCCCTTGAAATTTGGTATGTTGATCATCCATGATATGAACAACAACCCCATGAAAAAATTTTGCAAAAAAATGTAGGAGATGGGGGGAAATGGGGGCGCCTCCTTAGATTTCCATCTAAGAAGGCACCTTAGATCCCCCTTTTCCATATATATATATATATATATATATATATATATATATATATATAGTGATCTTCGGTTGCGAAAAAGAGACTTTTCGCACCGTGCGAAAAGATTTTTATCTTTTTTTTGAAATTTTTTTTTCAAATTTTTTTTGATGTTTAATCCATACAATTATATACCCCAGGGAAAATAATGGGTGAATCCTTTGGGGATTAGAGCACCCATCCACCCGTTACAAATTTAACGGTCTCAAAACGTGCGAATTTGATGAAATGCCTTGATAGAAGACCAAATGACATTATTTCTCAATGATTATTTTTTGAGGTGGGTATAACAACATATAATGAGGGTGGAAAAAAGAATTTTTGAAAAAAAAAATTTCAAAAAAAAACTAAAAACATTTTCGCACGATGCGAAATGTTCTCATTTGAAAATTTTCATATATATAAATATATATAGAGGGTAAAATGCGCCTGCGCTCGTGATCAGATGAGATTCCTGCGCTCGACCCCTCCTGACTGTCTGATCCGATCCCCCTGCTGTTGTTAAAAGCGGAACATGAGGAACTTTTGGTGCAATTACCAACGCGCCCTTACGCAACCGGAACTTTTGGGGCAATTACCATCCCGCCCTTATAGCCCCTTTCAAAGCAACTTTTTAGAACTATTGGTGCAATTATCATCCCGCCCTTTAAATCCTTTTCAAAGAAATAGTTTACACTATACGGCACCGTTGTGCGCGTCGAACTAGAACGGAGTAAATTACTCCCCGCGCACAACGCGCTACAGCCTACGCGTCGTGCGCGGCGTGGACATAAAACGCACAAGTGTGGAGCAATTTCCATCCGCGCGCACGACGGGCAAAATTCCCCCCGTCGTGCGCGTCGCGTGCGGGGCTTAAAACGCACAAGTGTGGAGCAGTTACCAACCGTGCGCACGATGGGCAAAATTATCCCCGTCGTGCGCGAGGGGTAAAACGCAACGTGTAAAGCAATTTCCATCCGTGCGCACGACGGGCAAAATTACCCCCGTCGTGCGCGTGGGTTAAAACGCAACGTGTAAAGCAATTTCCATCCGCGCGCACGACGGGCAAAATTACCCCGTCGTGCGCGGGAGTTAAAACGCCCAGTGTGAAGCAATTTCCATCCGCGCGCACGACGGGCAAAATTAACCCAGTTGTGCACGTCGTGTGCGGGGCTTAAAACGCACAAGTGTGGAGCAATTTCCATCCGTGCGCACGACAGGCAAAATTTCCCCCGTCGTGCGCGGGGGGTAAAACGCAACGTGTGAAGCAATTTCCATCCGCGCGCACGACGGGCAAAATTACCCCCGTCGTGCGCGTCGTGCGCGTGGCTTAAAACGCAAAAGTGTGGAGCATTTTCCAGCCGCGCGCACGTCGGGCAAAAATATACGCCCTGTCGTGCGCGGGGATTAAAACGCATAGCGTGAAGCAATTTCCTTCCGCGTACACTACGGACAAAATAAGCCCCAGTCGTGCGCGTCGTGCGCGGGGCGTAAAACGTACAAGTGTGGAGCATTATCCATCGGCGTGCAGGACGGGCAAAATTACACCCGTCGTGCGCGGGGGTTAAAATGCCTGGTGTGGAGCAATTTCCATCCGCGCGCACGACGGGCAAAATTAACCCCGTCGTGCACGTCGTGTGCGGGGCTTAAAACGCACAAGTGTGGAGCAATTTCCATCTGTGCGCACGACGGACAAAATTTCCCCCGTCGTGCGCGGGGGTAAAACGCAAAGTGTGAAGCAATTTCGATCCGCGCGCACAACGAGCAAAATTACCCGCGTCGTGCGCGTCGTGCGCGGAACTTAACACGCACAAGTGTGGAGCATTTTCCATCCGTGCGCACGTCGGGCAAAAAGACGCCCCGTCGTGCGCGGGGGTAAAACGCCAAGTGTGAAGAAATTTCCATCCGCGCGCACGACAGGCAAAATTAACCCCGTCGTGCGCGGGGGGTAAAATGCCTAGTGTGAAGCAATTTCCATCCGCGCGCACGACGGGCAAAATTACCACCGTCGTGCGCGTCGGGTGCGGGGAAACACACAAGTGTGGAGCATTTACCAACCGTGCGCACGACGGGAAAAATTACCCCCGTCGTGCACGAGGGGTAAAACGCGACGTGTAAAGCAATTTCCATCCGCGCGCACGACGGGCAAAATTACCCCCGTCGTGCACGTGGGTTAAAACGCCTAGTGTGCAGCAATTTCCATCCGAGCGCACGACGGGTAAAATTAACCCCGTCGTACGCGGGGGTTAAAACGCCTAGTGTGAAGCAATTTCCATCCGCGCTCACGACGGGCAAAATTACCCCCGTCGTGCGCGTCGTCCGCGGGGCTTAAAACACACAAGTATGAAGCATTTTACAGCCGCGCGCACGACGAGCAAAAATACGCCCCGTCGTGCGCGGGGGGTTAAAACGCCTAGTGTGAAGCAATTTCCATCCGCGCGCACGACGGGCAAAATTACCCCCGTCGTGCGCGTCGTGTGCGGGGCTTAAAACGCACAAGGGTGGAGCATTTTCCATCCATGCGCACGATGGGCAAAATTACCCCCGTCGTGCGCGAGGGGTAAAACGCAACGTGTACAGCAATTTCCATCCGCGTGCACGACGGGCAAAATTACCCCGTCGTGCGCAGGAGTTAAAACACCTAGTGTGAAGCAATTTCCATCCGCGCGCACGACGGGCAAAATTACCCCCGTCGTGCATGTCGTGTGCGGGGCTTAAAATGTACAAGTGTGGAGCATTTTCCATCCGTGCTTACGACGGGCAAAATTACCCCCGTCGTATGCGAGAGATAAAACGCAACGTGTACTGCAATTTCCATCCGCGCGCATGACGGGCAAAATTACCCCATCGTGCGCGGGAGTTAAAACGCCTAGTGTGAAGCAATTTCCATCCGCGCGCATGACGGGCAAAATTAACCCAGTCGTGCGCGTCGTGTGCGTGGCTTAAAACGCAGAAGTGTGGAGCAATTTCCATCCGCGCGCACGACGGGAAAAAATATGCTCCGTCGTGCGCGGGAGTAAAACGCCTAGTGTGAAGGAATTTCCATCCGCACGCACGTCGGACAAAATTAACCCAGTCGTGCGCGTCGTGTGCGAGGCTTAAAACGCACAAGTGTGGAGCAATTTCCATCCGTACGCACGACGGGCAAAATTTCCCCCGTCGTGCGCGGGGGGTAAAACGCAACGTGTGAAGCAATTTCCATCCGCGCGCACGACGGGCAAAATTACCCCCGTCGTGTGCGTCGTGCGCGGGGCTTAACACGCACAAGTGTGGAGCATTTTCCAGCCACGCGCACGTCGGGCAAAAATACGCCCCGTCGTGCGCGGGTGTAAAACGCCTAGTGTGAAGGAATTTCCATCCGCGCGCACGACGGGCAAAATTAATCCCGTCGTGCGCGGGGGTAAAACGCCTAGGGTGAAGCAATTTCCATCCGCGCGCACGACGGGCAAAATTACCCCCATCGTGCACGTTGTGCGCGGGAAACGCACAAGTGTGGAGCATTTACTAGCCGTGCGCACGACGGGCAAAATTACCCCTGTCGTGCACGAGGGGTAAAACGCAACGTGTAAAGCAATTTCCATCAGCGCGCACGACGGACAAAATTACCCCCGTCGTGCGCATCATGCAGGGGAAACGCACAAGTGTGGAGCATTTACCAACCGTGCGCATGACGGTCAAAATTACCTCCGTCGTGCGCGTGGGTTAAAACGCCTAGTGTGCATCAATTTCCATCCGAGCGCACGACGGACAAAATTAACCTCGTCGTCCGCGGGGGGTTAAAACTCCTAGTGTGAAACAATTTCCATCCGCGCGCACGACGGGTAAAATTACCCCCGTCGTGCATGTCGTCCGCGGGGCTTAAAAGACACAAGTGTGGAGCATTTTCCAGCCGAACGCACGACGGGCAAAAATACGCCCCGTCGTGCGCGGGGGTTAAAACGCCTAGTGTGAAGTAATTTTCATCCGCGTGCACGACGGGCAAAATTACCCCCATCGTGTGTGTCGTGTGCGGGGCTTAAAACGCACAAGTGTGGAGCATTTTCCATCCGTGCGCATGACGGGAAAAATTAGCCCCGTCGTGCGCGCGGGGTAAAACGCAACGTGTACAGAAATTTCCATCCGCGCGCACGACGGGCATAATTACCCCATCGTGCACGGGAGTTAAAACGCCTAGTGTGAAGAAATTTCCATCCGCGCGCATGACGGGCAAAATTAAACAGTCGTGCGTGTCGTGTGCGGGGCTTAAAACGCACAAGTGTGGAACAATTTCCATTTGCGCGCACGACGGGCAAAAATACGCCCCGTCGTGCGCGGGGGTAAAACGCCTAGTGTGAAGGAATTTCCATCCGCACGCACGACAAGCAAAATTAACCCCGTCGTGCGCGGGGGTTAAAACGCCTAGTGGAAAGCAATTTCCATCCGCGCGCACGACGGGCAAAATTACCCCCGTCGTGCATGTCGTACGCGGGGGTTAAACGCACAAGTGTGGAGCAGTTACCAACCGTGCGCACGACGGGCAAAATTACCCCCGTCGTGCGCGAGGGGTAAAACGCAACGTGTAAAGCAATTTCCATCCGTGCGCACGATGGGCAAAATTACCCATGTCCTGCGCGTGGGTTAAAACGCCTAGTGTGCAGCAATTTCCATCCGAGCGCACGATGGGCAAAATTAACCCTGTCGTACGCGGTGGTTAAAACGCCTAGTGTGAAGCAATTTCGATCCGCGCGCACGGCGGGCAAAATTACCCCCATCGTGCGCGTCGTGTGCGGGGCTTAAAACGCACAAGTGTGGAGCATTTTCCATCCGCGTGCAAGACGGGCAAAATTCCCTCCATCGTGCGTGTCGTGTGCGGGGCTTAAAACGCACAAGGGTGGAGCATTTTCCATCCATGCGCACGACGGGCAAAATTACCCCCGTCGTGCGCGAGGGGTTAAACGCAACGTGTACAGCAATTTCCATCCGCGTGCACGACGGGCAAAATTACCCCGTCGTGCGCGGGAGTTAAAACACCTAGTGTGAAGCAATTTCCATCCGCGCGCTCGACGAGCAAAATTACCCCCGTCGTGCGCGTCGTGTGCGGGGCTTAAAATGTACAAGGGTGGATCATTTTCCATCCGTGCTTACGACGGGCAAAATTACCCCCGTCGTATGCGAGGGATAAAACGCAATGTGTACAGCAATTTCCATCCGCGCGCACGACGGGCAAAATTACCCCGTCGTGCGCGGGAGTTAAAACGCCTAGTGTGAAGCAATTTCCATCCGCGCGCACGACGGGCAAAATTAACCCAGTCGTGCGCGTCGTGTGCGTGGCTTAAAATGCACAAGTGTGGAGCAATTTCCATCCGCGCGCACGACGGGCAAAAATACGCCCCGTCGTGTGCGGGGGTAAAACGCCTAGTGTGAAGGAATTTCCGTCCGCACGCACGTCGGACAAAATTAACCCAGTCGTGCACGTCGTGTGCGGGGCTTAAAACGCACAAGTGTGGAGCAATTTCCATTCGTACGCACGACGGGCAAAATTTCCCCCGTCGTGCGCGGGGGGTAAAACGCAACGTGTGAAGCAATTTCCATCCGCGCGCACAACGGGCAAAATTACCCCCGTCGTGTGCATCGTGCGCGGGGCTTAACACGCACAAGTGTGGAGCATTTTCTAGCCGCGCGCACGTCGGGCAAAAATACGCCCCGTCGTGCGCGGGGTAAAACGCCTAGTGTGAAGGAATTTCCATCCGCGCGCACGACGGGCAAAATTAACCCCGTCGTGCTTGGGGGTAAAACGCCTAGTGTGAAGCAATTTCCATCTGCGCGCACGACGGGCAAAATTACCCCCATCGTGCGCGTCGTGCACGGGAAACGCACAAGTGTGGAGCATTTACCAGCCGTGCACACGACGGGCAAAATTACCCCTGTCGTGCACGAGGGGTAAAACATAACGTGTAAAGCAATTTCCATCAGCGCGCACGACGGGCAAAATTACCCCCGTCGTGCACGTCGTGCACGGGAAACGGACAAGTGTGGAGCATTTACCAACCGTGGGCACGACGGGCAAAATTATCCCTGTCGTGCGCTGGGGTTAAAACGCCTAGTGTGCAGCAATTTCCATCCGAGCGCACGACGGACAAAATTAACCCCGTCGTCCGCGGGGGTTAAAACTCTTAGTGTGAAACAATTTCCATCCACGCGCACGACGGGTAAAATTACCCCCGTCATGCGTGTCGTCCGCGGGGCTTAAAAGGCACAAGTGTGGAGCATTTTCCAGCCGCGCGCACGACGGGCAAAAATACGCCCCGTCGTGCGCGGGGGTTAAAACGCCTAGTGTGAAGCAATTTCCATCCACGTGCATGACAGGCAAAATTACCCCCATCGTGTGTGTCGTGTGCGGGGCTTAAAACTCACAAGTGTGGAGCATTTTCCATCCGTGCGCACGACGGGAAAAATTAGCCCCGTCGTGCACGAGGGGTAAAACGCAACGTGTACAGCAATTTCCATCCGCGCGCACGACGGGCAAAATTACCCCGTCATGCACGGGAGTTAAAACGCCTAGTGTGAAGCAATTTCCATCCGCGCGCACGACGGGTAAAATTAAACAGTCGTGCGCGTCGTGTGCGGGGCTTAAAACGCACAAGTGTGGAACAATTTCCATCCGCGCGTACGACGGGCAAAAATACGCCCCGTCGTGCGCGGGGGTAAAACGCCTAGTGTGAAGGAATTTCCATCCGCGCGCACGACAGGTAAAATTAACCCCGTCGTGCGCGGGGGTTAAAACGCCTAGTGGAAAGCAATTTCCATCCGCGCGCACGACGGGCAAAATTACCCCCGTCGTGCATGTCGTACGCGGGGGTTAAACGCACAAGTGTGGAGCAGTTACCAACCGTGCGCACGACGGGCAAAATTACCCCCGTCGTGCGCGAGGGGTAAAACGCAATATGTAAAGCAATTTCCATCCGCGCGCACGACGGGCAAAATTACCCATGTCGTGCGCGTGGGTTAAAACGCCTAGTGTGCAGCAATTTCCATCCGAGCGCACGACGGGCAAAATTAACCCCATCGTACGCGGTGGTTAAAACGCCTAGTGTGAAGCAATTTCGATCCGCGTGCAAGACGGGCAAAATTATCCCCATCGTGCGCGTCGTGTGCGGGGCTTAAAACGCACAAGTGTGGAGCATTTTCCATCCGCGTGCAAGACGGGCAAAATTCCCTCCGTCGTGCGCGTCGTGTGCGGGGCTTAAAACGCACAAGTGTGGAGCATTTTCCATCCGTGCGCACGACGGGCAAAATTACCCCCGTCGTGCACGAGGGGTAAAACGCAACGTGTAAAGCATCTTCGAGCCGTGCGCACGACGTGCAAAAATACGCCCCGTCGTGCGCGGGGGTTAAAACGCCTATTGTGAAGCAATTTCCATCCGCGTGCACGACGGGCAAAATTAACCCAGTCGTGCGCGTCGTGTGCGGGGCTTAAAATGCACAAGTGTGGAGCAATTTCCATCTGTGCGCACGACTGGCAAAATTTCCTCCGTCGTGCGTGGGGGGTAAAACGCAACGTGTGAAGCAATTTCCATCCGCGCGCACGACGGGCAAAATTACCCCCATCGTGCGTGTCGTGTGCGGGGCTTAAAACACACAAGTGTGGAGCATTTTCCATCCGTGCGCACGACGGGAAAAATTAGCCCCGTCGTGCGCGAGGGGTAAAACGCAACGTGTATAGCAATTTCCATCCGCGCGCACGACGGGTAAAATTAACCCAGTCGGGCACGTCGTGTGCGGGGCTTAAAACGCACAAGTGTGGAGCAATTTCCATCCACGCGCACGACAGGCAAAAATACGCCCCGTCGTGCGCGGGGGTAAAACGCCTAGTGTGAAGGAATTTCCATCCGTGTGCACGACGGGCAAAATTAACCCCGTCGTGCGCGGGGGTTAAAACGCCTAGTGGAAAGCAATTTCCATCCGCACGCACGACGGGCAAAATTACCCCCGTCGTGCGCGTCGTGCACGGAGGTTAAATGCACAAGTGTGGAGCAGTTACCAACTGTGCGCACGACGGGCAAAATTACCCCCGTCGTGCGCGAGGGGTAAAACGCAACGTGTAAAGCAATTTCCATCCGCGCGCACGACGGGCAAAATTACCCATGTCGTGCGCGTGGGTTAAAACGCCTAGTGTGCAGTAATTTCCATCCGAGCGCACGACGTGCAAAATTAACCCCGTCGTACGCGGTGGTTAAAACACCTAGTATAAAGAAATTTCGATCCACGCGCATGACGGGCAAAATTACCCCCATCGTGCGTGTCGTGTGCGGGGCTTAAAATGCACAAATGTGGAGCATTTTCCATCCGCGTGCAAGACAGGCAAAATTCCCCCCGTCGTAAGCGTCGTGTGCGGGGCTTAAAACGTACAAGTATGGAGCATTTTCCATCCGTGCGCACGACGTGCAAAATTACCCCCGTCGTGCGCGAGGGGTAAAACGCAACGTGTACAACAATTTCCATCCGCGCGCACGACGGGCAAAATTACCCCCGTCGTGCGCGGGAGTTAAAACGCCTAGTGTGAAGCAATTTCCATCCGCGCGCACGACGGACAAAATTAACCCAGTCGTGCACGTCGTGTGCGGGGCTTAAAACGCACAAGTGTGGAGCAATTTCCATCCGTGCGCACGACGGGCAAAATTTCCCCCGTCGTGCGCGGGGGGTAAAACGCAACGTGTGAAGCAATTTCCATCCGCGCGTATGACGGGCAAAATTACCCCCGTCGTGTACGTCGTGCGCAGGGCTTAAAACGCAAAAGTGTCGAGCATTTTCCAGCCGCGCGCACGTCGGACAAAAATACGTCCCGTCGTGCGCGGGGGTAAAAATGCATAGTGTGAAGCAATTTCCATCCATGCGCACTACGGGCAAAATAACACCCAGTCGTGCGCATCGTGCGCGTGGCTTAAAACGTACAAGTGTGGAGCATTTTCCATCGGCGCGCACGACGGGCAAAATTACCCTCGTCGGGCGCGGGGGGTAAAATGCCTGGTGTGGAGCAATTTCCATCAGCGCACACGACGGGCAAAATTAACCCCATCGTGTGCGTCGTGTGTGGGGCTTAAAATGCACAAGTCTGGTGCAATTTCCATCCGTGCGCACGACGGGCAAAATTTCCCACGTCATGCGCGAGGGGTAAAACGCAACGTGTGAAGCAATTTCCATACGCGCGCACGACGTGCAAAATTACCCCGTCGTGCGCGTCGTGCGCGAGGCTTAACACGTACAAGTGTGGAGCATTTTCCATCCGCGTGCATATGGGCAAAAATACGCCACTTCATGCGCGGGGGTTAAAACGCCTAGTGTGAAGGAATTTCCATCCGCGCGCACGATGGGCAAAATTAACCCCGTCGTGCGTGGGGGTTAAAACGCCTAGTGTGAAGCAATTTCCATCCACGCGCACGATGTGCAAAATTACCCCTGTCGTGCGCGTCGTGCGCGGAAAACGCACAAGTGTGGAGCATTTACCAACCGTGCGCACGACGGGCAAAATTACCCCGTCGTGTGCGAGGGGTAAATTGCAACGTGTAAAGCAATTTCCATCCGTGCGCACGATGGGCAAAATTACCCCCGTTGGGCCGTCGTGCGCGTGGGTTAAAACGCCTAGTGTGCAGTAATTTCCATCCGAGCGCACGACGGGCAAAATTAACCCCGTTGTACGCGGGGGTTAAAATGCCTAGTGTGAAGCAATTTCCATCCGCGCGCTCGACGGGCAACATTACCTCCGTCGTGCGCGTCGTCCGCGGGGCTTAAAACACACAAGTGTGGAGCATTTTCCTGCCGCGTGCACGACGGGCAAAAATACGCCCCGTCGTGCGCGTGGGTTAAAACGCCTAGTGTGAAGCAATTTCCATCCGTGCGCAAGAAGGGCAAAATTACCCCCAATCGTGCGCGTCGTGCGTGGGGCTTAAAATGTACAAGTGTGGAGCATTTTCCATCGGCGCGCACGACGGGCAAAATTACCCCCCGTCGTGCGCGGGGGGTAAAATGCCTGGTGTGGAGCAGTTTCCATCCGCGTGCACGACGGGCAAAATTAACCCCGTCGTGCGCATCGTGTGCGGGAAAGCACAAGAGTGGAGCAATTTCCATCCGTGCGCACGACAGGCAAAATTACCCCCGTCGTGCGCCAGGGGGAAAACGCAATGTGTAAAGCAATTTCCATCAGCGCGCACGACGGGCAAACTTACCCCCGTCGTGCACGTGGGTTAAAATGCCTAGTGTGCAGCAATTTCCATCCGAGCGCACGACGGGAAAATTAAACCCCGTCGTATGCGGGGGTTAAAACGCCTAGTGTGAAGCAATTCCCATCCGCGTGCACGATGGGAAAAATTACCCCAGTCATGCATGTCGTGTGCGGGGCTTAAAACGCACTAGTGTGGGGCAATTTCCATCCGTGCGCACGACGGCAAAATTACCCCTGTCGTGTGAGTGGGATAAAACGCAAGGTGTGAAGCAATTTCCATCCGCACGCACGATGGGCAAAATTACCCCCGTCGTGTGCGTCGTGCGCAGAGGTTAAAACACAACGTGAGTAGCAATTTCAAGCCGCGCGCACGACGGGCAAAAATACGCCCCGTTGTGCGCAGGTGTTAAAACGCCTAGTGTGAAGCAATTTCCATCCGTGCGAACGACGGGCAAAATTACCCCCGTCGTGCGTGTCGTGCGCGGGGCTTAAAACGCACAAGTGACAAGTGTGGAGAAATTTCCATACGAAGGTAGCAATATGGGTAAACATATCTTTTAATTTCTTACAACAAGTGATTATTTTGCACAAAACCTAACATCAATTTTATACTGAATTTTTTTCAATATCAACATTCTTGTTGTCCCTTTTTTTCAATATCAACCTTCCATGCAAATTGATTTGCATGGAAGGTTGGATTTTCCTACAGGACTTTCAAAATTTCAGCCGGCCTCAGCGTGCTATTTGCCAAATCTCTCAATGATTCCATCTCCATTCCCTGCAACTGCCCTTCATCGGAATGGCCCTCGACATAATTAGCAGCTTGATGGTTGTGCCTGCCCTCAACGACTGTTAACCTCCACTGACCGCTGGATTTTTGTACGACATAAATAGTACCTTGGATTTTTGTACCTTCTCCAGCAATCTCAACCGTATCTGCATGCATGTAAAATCACCAAATTTCTACATCATTTTCCACCCAATTGAATAAGAATTTCACCTATAGTTTATTTAAAAGTATATACTTACCAAATGGAATACCTCGAAAATCCCTACTTTCACATCCAAGAAAGGAAGAAAATGCTAATGTATCCTAGAAGGTCTGCTGAACAGCCGTACATGCATCTTTTTTGCATTGCATACGGCTCTGCAATGGAATTTCCTTTTCCCTCCTTTCTATTCTATCGACGAAGAAAAAAAGAGAATCCAGCCGATCCGGATCGTTGAATGATCCATTTACCCCGCTGAGATCTTCTGGGAAGATTTGAAGGTGCATTTTGGTTGCAAATGCTTCTTTATCCTAGAAGGTACGCTTACCGCTGAGATCTTCTGGGAAGATTTGAAGGTGCATTTTGGTTGCGTAGTTAGCCTGATTTCATTGAAGTCATTTTCTACCGCCGTCCCATTCTCTTTACATGCATCTACATCATGAAGGAAATGGTCCACATTGAAATAGCAGGAGTAATTGTAAATTTTATCTTCCATTTACCATGGTATATATCTACATCAAGCAGAACGAAGCAATGGTTAGAATGTGTCCGGTTAAACTGAGAAACAAACATATTGTAAGAAAAATACGTAGAATACTGTGGCTATACGAGGAAGATCAGAGAAGCAGAATACTTAGCAGATGTAATTGAAACCGCTGTGACACGACCTCGGTGGTAATCGATGTTGCCGGTTGATCCCGAAGGTTAACACAGCAGCCCCTGGCTGCGTCCACACTTGGCCAGAGACTTTGGATTTTGCACAGTACAGCTACCTAGGAGAACGGGATGAAGCAAAGTAGAATTTTTGGAGGAAGCAATTTTTCCGTGTATTTTCTTGAGGAAAGAA
Organism: Scilla litardierei; assembly: GCA_030789695.1. Lineage (NCBI taxonomy): Eukaryota > Viridiplantae > Streptophyta > Magnoliopsida > Asparagales > Asparagaceae > Scilla > Scilla litardierei. Next base: position 51,844,728 of record CM061132.1, on the reverse strand, counting down.
GAGGGATATAAATAGAGTTCAAAAAATAGCTGTTATGAATTCAAACGGTCAAATATTAAACGAGTATTAAAATAGGTTTCGAATGCTGCGTATTAAATCGAGGCTTTAACGGTGTATTTATTAAGAGGTTTTGAATGCTGCAATCAAATTAGCCATTACCAACATTTTAGAATGAGACGCCATTTATTATAGACGAATTGGACTGCCCATGGATGAGGATGAGACTACAGTTGATTGACTGTGAGTCATAGAAAGAACCCGTGAGTCTACAGTTGTTGTGCTCGTGAATATACAGAATATACAGATGTTGCGCTGTGAGTAATTTTTGAGGGTAATCGCATACACAAAGCGAAATTTTTGAGGGCGATCATGGTCCATTTATAGTTAAATTGACCATTCAAATTGATGAGTACAAGTCCGTTATCCTACAGCGAGCCCTTCATTGCAAACATCTACGTAGACAATCATATGTATCAGTTTGTAAGAGCATATGCTAATGAATCAGTTTGCATCTGTATCAGTATGTACATCAATATAGTTGAATTCGATTGAATATGCCTTCAGCTTGAATAAGTATCAGATTCAATTTTAAAGTTTGCATGTAGTTTCTGAGTCAGAGTGAATAAGTATCCGGTTTAATCTACAATGTTTTCAGATTGAACAAGTATAATAAGACTTAAATCTAAAAGTTTGCATGTATGTAACGGTCACCTTTCGACCGTGCATATTTTAGCGCGTAGACATATTCCGAGTGCTTTTTGTGTATTTGTTTTTATTATTTTATTTCCGTAGTTCGAACGTGTGACCGGACTCCATATTCATGATCCTCTCGGAGGCGCGATCGCCCCGGTATCTTGTTTATAATTTTTGGATGACCAGGGGTGAAGTTGTAATACCCACTTATTACTAATAATATTATTATTTTCTAACTAAATTTTAATTTCAAACTTTAAGATTTTTTAACGTTACATACATATATATCACAAACTGGGGTTTAAAAAAAACTTAAACTAATTCTAATTCATTTCAAATAAACCTTTTCCCCACTAAAATTCAAACCTGTTAATATTCTTTTAAATCTCAACCTGTAAACCATTACCCCCCACGTTGGCCCATCTCACACGTGTTTCCCAACTCTCGCTTTCCACTCTTTTTATTAAACCTAGGGCTTTTTCCCTCACAGCCGCCACTCTCTAACAATCCGCAACCGCTGCTACCCATCGCACACAGCCCTCGCCTGAGCCCTAACCTCCGCCCTACCCAGATCAGCACCGTCTGCGTCGGATTCCTCCTCCTCTGGCGAGCCTGTGGCTTGCAGACTCCGGTCCCCTTCCTAGCCCGAGCTCCCCTCTCCTTGGCCTTGCCGACCAGACCCTCTCGCCACCCGCGCCATCAACAGTGTCACCATCTCTCAACGACGGTGCCCACCTCGCATTGCATCGCCACACCCTCACACTACTGGCGCCGTCAACGTCATCCGACCCGTTGTCGCCGTCGTCTGCAACAATCAAAATGTGAGTGCATATCTAATTGTATTTTTACTCGCATGCAATGACACGAACCGTAATATATATATCTATTTAATTGCAGAGTCTTATATATGTAGGATAAGCTAATAACCTTGGTTGTAAGACTTTTATAAAAAGTGCTGCTTAGTGAATGTGTAGTTAGTATTACCCTACCTTTAAGCATTAAACCATTAAGCAAATGCTGAGAACATATATATAAGCCGTTATGGTTAGTCTTACTACCACTAAATTATTTTAATATAATTAGTTCACCATATGATGTTTCTTGTTAAATGGATGATAGTATTCAGTAAGTTGTTTATTACGTTTACCTTAATGAGCAGATCATATACAAGTTAGCATTATAACACCATTTAACTAATTATGCTAGCATTACTCACCTATTACATAATATACTCCTAGCATACACCTCAAGGGTTAAGATATAAAACAGTGCACTTTTTAATTGAACAGACTTATGTGTATGCGAGTGTTAGTATTAGGTTATGTCTATATCATGTCATGAATGTCACCCTAGGTTAGAGAACCTAATAAAATGATCTATTGTTTAAATACGTTGGAGTGAAACTAATTCAGAGATATTTAATGGAAACAGAGAACCAGTCGCCCCATAGCGTAACACACGTCGAGACGAACCCACGACAACGGACATCACCAGAAACAGGCAAGTGAAACTTGCCAACTTTTCTTTAGGCCATGTCTTTAGGCCAATTTCCCGTACTAGCGTGAAAGAGACTAGATCGTGAAATGATAGCGATCTAGGCGCAACTTTGTGATCTAGCTTGACGACGAAGCTAGATCCGACACCTTGCCATATCAGTTATGTAATGATATCTGTCATGTTTAAATTTCTTAACTGTACGCATTTGAATTGTTAACTGCCATGCATTGCATCGTACATGTCATCCTAGTTAAACTTGCATTGTAGCACACGCTACACTACTTGTACAATCCATGTTTCCATGTTACCGGCTAGGCACCCGTTATGCGGGCATAACCCTACGCCATCCGTGTTAAAAACACTTCCTGGCTCGTGATCCAGAAGCGAGCATTCTGTGTTCGGGGGTAATGCCCTGGCTCGACACACATGGAGGGGTAGGGATAAACGGTCACTTGAGCGTAAGAGTTGGCCCGTACAGCCACTCTAGCCAAAGGGCGGAATCTCTGTGCACGACGTGATTATAATTCCAGTACTTGTCTTTTACTTGTTTAATTGCCATGCCATGTCTTTGTCATTTTATATCCATGTCATACTTTACTTTAGAACTGTTAGGTTGCTTTACTTTTATAGATTCCTTGCACAAGTCTTTTTAGACTTGCTGACATGTGCCCCTTCTCTTTGGGTGACGCATGTTAGTTACTGAGCCAGAGACAGTTGCAGAGGGTGACGAGTTCGTGGAGTTCGTGCCTGAACCTGTTGGTGACGTGGAGTACGAAGATACCGGTGATCAATCTTAGAGATCTTCCGTACTTTCTTTGCTAGCGGTGGTTGTCGGTGAGTAGCACCGTTGTGTTAGTTTCTTTTGGCCATGCTGGGCCTTGTACTTTTGACTCTTTTGTTGCCGGTGGCATTTCTGGTTGTGGACTTTTGTTGGACTATGAGTTGAATGAATGCTATATTATTCGCCTCTTTTGCTATTATTATTATTGTTGTTCTGAGTCACACTACAGGGACCTGCTACTTCGTTTTATTTGACGCTTAACGGACTTGCTGCTTTGTAGCTTCAAGTCCGTGCGGACCTTCTCACGCTTCGCCTCCATGTTTTTGGGAAGCGGGGCGTGACAGGTTTCTTTGGTGGCCCATGCAGGTCCTTCCTATTTTCTGTAACTGTGACTTAATCAGAATGACAACAAGAATTATAGAAAGTCCAATAAACAAAATTCAACACCGTGCCTTAGGCAAAGAGTCTGATTTGTTTCGTTTTCCTGTGTCAATAGATGGCTGGGAGACGGAATACCCATGCTGGTGGTGGTGTACCCCCTCGCGACGAGGAGCCGGATCGGGAGCCCACCAATGGAGAGATCATGCGGATGATGCATCAGATGATGCAGGTGCAGCAGGGCATGCTCCAGAATGCCCGGAATGTTCCGCATGCTCGAGCAGCGCAGCCTGTCCAGAATGTCCCTCGCTTCGAGCCAGGGGCGAAGCAGTTTCGGGAGCTGGGCCCCACTTACTTTGATGGGACCGAGGGACCCCTTGCTGCAGATGAGTGGACCAGGAACATGGAAGACAATCTGAAGATGTCGAAGGTCGACCCGACTGGATGGGTTGATCTGGCGAAGCGGCAGCTGAAGGACAACGCGCGAAACTGGTGGGATGCCGAGGAGGAGTTGTTGGAGGAGCCGATTTCTTGGGCTACCTTCAAGTCCAGGTTTGATGAGGAATATTTTCCTAAGGCCGCCAGGAGAGAGATGGCTCAGCGCTTCATTGACTTGAAGCAGGGGAATTTGACGGTGGATCAGTACCACCAGGAATTCACGAGGCTGAGTCGTTTTGCACTGAAGATGGTGCAGGATGCTGAGGAGAGAGCCCAGAGGTTTCTGCAGGGGATTTCGTTGGATCTGTAGAGCTATGTCACTTCTTCTGATGCGGAGACTTACCAGAAGGTTCTGATTGCGACAAAGAGGCAGGAGAGGATTGTGAATCAGAAGAGGGGACAGATTTCTGGCACTGGGAAGAGGCCTATGGAGCAGGCCAGAGCAGTGGTGAGACCGGGGCACGGGCCCAACCAGCCTGTGCAGTTCAAGAGGCCTGGAGGACCTTCTACCTTGAAGACTTGCAACTTCTGTGGCAAGACGGGGCATATCAAGGATCAGTACCGGAAGATGCTGGGGCAGTGTTTAGTTTGTGGTGATCCTGCGCACACCATGAAGGATTGCCCGAGGTCGAAGCAGCCGTGGAGAGCACCTGTTGCAGCTCAGCCGTTGCAGCAGAGGGCACCTGTTCCTGCTGGTCGTGGAGCACCTCTCGTTCCACAGAGGCATGCGTTTCAGCAGGCTGTCCGGCCGAGACGACAGGCGTTTTTGATGACCGCTGCTGAGACCGAGACACTGGATGAGGTTATCGCAGGTAACTTTCATTCTAGTTGTTCCTCCTTTTAGTTAGTTTGGTTATTAGATACGCTTAGTTGTTGATTATGTTTGTTTGCTAGAATAGAATTTGATTGTTAGACTGTCTGTTAGGTGTAATTTTGGTCTGCGCATTTCCTGCACGAGTCCTCTTCGACTCTGGTGCATCCATGTGTATCATTTCTCGGAGCTTCGTGGAGAGGCATTCCTTGTCCACTTCCTCTCTTCCCCAGAGTTGGAACATCGTCACAGGGAATGGTGTGATTTCGGTGCATCGTGGGTGCAATTCTTGCCCGTTGGTGGTCTGTGGACACGAGCTGTATGCTGACTTTATTGTCCACGACATCATCAACTACGATGCTGTGCTTGGGATGGATTGGCTTACGAGCTTCTACGCTACGATCGACTGTCGGAGGAAGAAGGTGGTGTTCGAGATTCCCGGACATCCAGTGTTTGAGTTCAGCCGTGGTAGCAGTTCGCTTGGTCCGGTCAAGTTTCGGGCCAAGCCGGTGGAGGCTGTGGCTATGCTGATGGAGCAGGGTAGGCCTGCTGCGGTGCGTGAATTTGATGACGTTTTCCCCGAGGAGATGTCTGGTCTACCGCCCGATCGAGCTCTAGAGTTTTCGATTGACCTGATTCCGGGAGCGCAGCCCATTTCAAAGGCACCTTATCGTATGGCTCCAGCGGAATTAGAGGAGTTGCGGAAGCAGCTGGATGAGCTCTTGCAGAAGGGTTACATAAATCCCAGTGTGTCTCCGTGGGGAGCACCGGTCCTGCTGGTGAAGAAGAAGGACGGTTCGCGTCGCATGTGCGTGGATTATCGAGGGCTGAATGCGGTGACTGTAAAGAATAAGTACCCATTACCACGGATTGATGATATTTTTTATCAGCTCGGAGGATCGAGGGTATTCTCCAAATTGGACCTGAGGAGTGGATATCACCAGCTGAAGGTGAGGAAAGAGGATATTCCGAAGACGGCTTTCAGGACGAAGTATGGTCACTACGAGTTCATGGTTATGCCATTTGGTGTGACCAACGCGCCCGCAGTATTTATGAACCTGATGAATCTGATCTTCTATGACTATCTAGATAAGTTTGTCGTTATCTTCATTGACGACATACTGATCTATTCTAAGTCAGAGGAGGAGCATGCGTCGCACTTGAGGACGGTATTGGAAATTCTGAGGAGGCATCGGTTGTATGCCAAGTATTCGAAGTGCGAGTTCTGGCTGGATAGAGTGGCTTTTCTGGGGCATGTGGTGACTGGTGATGGGATTTCGGTGGATCCTGAGAAGATTCAGGCCATCAGAGAGTGGCCGGTTCCACAGTCAGCGACTGAGATCAGGAGTTTCCTTGGGCTTGCAGGATATTATCGGCGTTTCATTAAGGATTTCTCCCGGATTGCCGAACCGATGACTAAACTGACGAGGAAGGATATATCGTATGTTTGGTCCGATTCTTGTGAGGAGGCTTTTTCTGTTCTGAAGGAGAGATTGACGACTGCACCGGATCTAGCAGTGCCTGATCGTAGTGGAGGATTCGAGATCTTTTGTGATGCGTCTGGCAAGGGTCTCGGTTGTGTGTTGCACCAGCATGGGCATGTGGTTGCGTATGCTTCGCGTCAGCTCAAGACCCATGAGAAGAATTACCTGACGCACGACTTGGAGTTGGCTGCGGTCGTGTTTGCGCTCAAGATTTGGAGGCACTTCTTACTGAGTGAGAAGGTGAAGATCTTCACCGATCACAAAAGCTTGAAGTATATTTTCACACAGAAGGAGCTCAACATGCGACAGCGTCGATGGTTGGAGCTCATGGAAGACTATGAGATCGAGTTGCAGTATCACCCTGGCAAGGTGAATGTGGTTCCAGATGCGCTGAGCAGACTTCCAGCGGTGATGATGTTGACTTCGCAGTGGAGATTACATCAGGATTTCTGCGAGTCTGGTATTGAGATTGTTCTTCCTGGAGAGACCTCTTCGTTGATGAGTATGCAGATACAGTCGTTGATTGTGGATCGGATCAAGGCAGGTCAGGCTGGAGATTCGAAGCTGAAGAGGATCCGTGAGCAGGTAGAAGCCGGTCTGCGGACTGACTTTCGGATTCATGAGGATGGCTCGCTGAGGTATGTAGCCAGAGTTTGTGTGCCAGCTGGAGATATCAGAGAGGAGTTATTAGTTGAGGCACATAGCTCGCCGTATTCTGTGCATCCTGGTGGCACCAAGATGTATCAGGATCTTCGTCTGAACTATTGGTGGCATGGCATGAAGCGAAGTGTGGCACGGAGCGTTGCCAAGTGTTTGGTCTGTCAGCAGGTTAAGGCGGAGCATCAGCGTACGGCAGGGTTGCTACAACCGCTTCCTATTCCAGAGTGGAAGTGGCAACACATCACTATGGACTTCGTGACTGGACTACCTCGGAGTCCGAAACAGAATGACGCGATTTGGGTGATCGTAGACCGATTGACCAAATCCGCGCACTTTATTCCGTTTCGAGTAGGGCAGTCTACTGAGGCACTGGCGAGGAGATATATGGAGGTAAATCCTTTTACTTTCCATTTCTATTTTCCTAGAATAGTTAGTGATGTAACGTGTTCGTGCAGGAGATCGTTCGACTGCATGGAATCCCTGTGAGTATCGTGTCAGACAGAGACACGAGATTCACATCTCAGTTCTGGCAGAGTCTACAGAAGAGTTTGGGTACGAGTCTGAGTTTCAGCACGGCGTACCATCCGCAGACAGATGGCCAGTCCGAGAGGACGATTCAGATCTTGGAGGACATGCTGAGGGCGTGCATGTTAGACTTCAAGGGATCTTGGGAGGATCATCTCCATCATGTGGAGTTTGCCTACAATAACAGCTACCAGGCGAGTATTGGCATGGCGCCATTCGCAGCGCTATACGGGAAGAAATGTCGATCGCCACTTAGCTGGGATGACATTGGAGACCGGGAGCTGTTAGGACCAGAGATGATCGTGGAGGCTGTGGATGTTGTGAGGAACATCCGGGAGAAGCTGAGGATTGCCCAGGACCGTTTCAAGCATTGGGCAGATGCTAAACGGAGACCTTTGGAGTTTCAGCCTGGGGATCACATTTTCCTGAAGATTTCTCCGAACCGCGGAGTTATCCGTTTTGGGAAGAGAGGCAAGCTGAGTCCGAGGTACATTGGGCCGTTTGACATCCTGGAGAGAGTTGGAGCTGTGGCCTATCGCTTGGCGTTGCCACCGTCACTGGAGGGAGTTCACGACGTGTTTCACGTATCTCAGTTACGTCGATACGTCAGTGATCCGTCCCATGCTGTGGATTTCTCGGAGATCACGGTTCGTCCGGATCTTACCTATGACCAGCAGCCAGTTGAGATTTTGGATCGACGTCAGAAGCAGCTGAGGAATAAGACCGTTGACTTGGTTAGAGTGCAGTGGCGTCATGGTTCACCCGGGGAGTCTACCTGGGAGCACGAGGAAGAGATGAGAGAGCGCTACCCGCATTTATTTCCTGAGCCGTAGTTGATGTAGATTCCGAGGACGGAATCTTTTCTTAAGGTGGGTAGGATGTAACGGTCACCTTTCGACCGTGCATATTTTAGCGCGTAGACATATTCCGAGTGCTTTTTGTGTATTTGTTTTTATTATTTTATTTCCGTAGTTCGAACGTGTGACCGGACTCCATATTCATGATCCTCTCGGAGGCGCGATCGCCCCGGTATCTTGTTTATAATTTTTGGATGACCAGGGGTGAAGTTGTAATACCCACTTATTACTAATAATATTATTATTTTCTAACTAAATTTTAATTTCAAACTTTAAGATTTTTTAACGTTACATACATATATATCACAAACTGGGGTTTAAAAAAAACTTAAACTAATTCTAATTCATTTCAAATAAACCTTTCCCCACTAAAATTCAAACCTGTTAATATTCTTTTAAATCTCAACCTGTAAACCATTACCCCCCACGTTGGCCCATCTCACACGTGTTTCCCAACTCTCGCTTTCCACTCTTTTTATTAAACCTAGGGCTTTTTCCCTCACAGCCGCCACTCTCTAACAATCCGCAACCGCTGCTACCCATCGCACACAGCCCTCGCCTGAGCCCTAACCTCCGCCCTACCCAGATCAGCGCCGTCTGCGTCGGATTCCTCCTCCTCTGGCGAGCCTGTGGCTTGCAGACTCCGGTCCCCTTCCTAGCCCGAGCTCCCCTCTCCTTGGCCTTGCCGACCAGACCCTCTCGCCACCCGCGCCATCAACAGTGTCACCATCTCTCAACGACGGTGCCCACCTCGCATTGCATCGCCACACCCTCACACTACTGGCGCCGTCAACGTCATCCGACCCGTTGTCGCCGTCGTCTGCAACAATCAAAATGTGATTGCATATCTAATTGTATTTTTACTCGTATGCAATGACACGAACCGTAATATATATATCTATTTAATTGCAGAGTCTTATATATGTAGGATAAGCTAATAACCTTGGTTGTAAGACTTTTATAAAAAGTGCTGCTTAGTGAATGCGTAGTTAGTATTACCCTACCTTTAAGCATTAAACCATTAAGCAAATGCTGAGAACATATATATAAGCCGTTATGGTTAGTCTTACTACCACTAAATTATTTTAATATAATTAGTTCACCATATGATGTTTCTTGTTAAATGGATGATAGTATTCAGTAAGTTGTTTATTACGTTTACCTTAATGAGCAGATCATATACAAGTTAGCATTATAACAGCATTTAACTAATTATGCTAGCATTACTCACCTATTACATAATATACTCCTAGCATACACCTCAAGGGTTAAGATATAAAATAGTGCACTTTTTAATTGAACAGACTTATGTGTATGCGAGTGTTAGTATTAGGTTATGTCTATATCATGTCATGAATGTCACCCTAGGTTAGAGAACCTAATAAAATGATCTATTGTTTAAATACGTTGGAGTGAAACTAATTCAGAGATATTTAATGGAAACAGAGAACCAGTCGCCCCATAGCGTAACACACGTCAAGACGAACCCACGACAACGGACATCACCGGAAACAGGCAAGTGAAACTTGCCAACTTTTCTTTAGGCCATGTCTTTAGGCCAATTTCCCGTACTAGCGTGAAAGAGACTAGATCGTGAAATGATAGCGATCTAGGCACAACTTTGTGATCTAGCTTGACGACGAAGCTAGATCCGACACCTTGCCATATCAGTTATGTAATGATATCTGTCATGTTTAAATTTCTTAACTGTACGCATTTGAATTGTTAACTGCCATGCATTGCATCGTACATGTCATCCTAGTTAAACTTGCATTGTAGCACACGCTACACTACTTGTACAATCCATGTTTCCATGTTACCGGCTAGGCACCCGTTATGCGGGCATAACCCTACGCCATCCGTGTTAAAAACACTTCCTGGCTCGTGATCCAGAAGCGAGCATTCTGTGTTCGGGGGTAATGCCCTGGCTCGACACACGTGGAGGGGTAGGGATAAACGGTCACTTGAGCGTAAGAGTTGGCCCGTACAGCCACTCTAGCCAAAGGGCGGAATCTCTGTGCACGACGTGATTATAATTCCAGTACTTGTCTTTTACTTGTTTAATTGCCATGCCATGTCTTTGTCATTTTATATCCATGTCATACTTTACTTTAGAACTGTTAGGTTGCTTTACTTTTATAGATTCCTTGCACAAGTCTTTTTAGACTTGCTGACATGTGCCCCTTCTCTTTGGGTGACGCATGTTAGTTACTGAGCCAGAGACAGTTGCAGAGGGTGACGAGTTCGTGGAGTTCGTGCCTGAACCTGTTGGTGACGTGGAGTACGAAGATACCGGTGATCAATCTTAGAGATCTTCCGTACTTTCTTTGCTAGCGGTGGTTGTCGGTGAGTAGCACCGTTGTGTTAGTTTCTTTTGGCCATGCTGGGCCTTGTACTTTTGACTCTTTTGTTGCCGGTGGCATTTCTGGTTGTGGACTTTTGTTGGACTATGAGTTGAATGAATGCTATATTATTCGCCTCTTTTGCTATTATTATTATTGTTGTTCTGAGTCACATTACAGGGACCTGCTACTTCGTTTTATTTGACGCTTAACGGACTTGCGGCTTTGTAGCTTCAAGTTCGTGCGGACCTTCTCACGCTTCGCCTCCATGTTTTTGGGAAGCGGGGCGTGACAATGTAGGCTTGATTGGGATTCAGATTAAGTATGATGAAATTTGGAATTAAAATTATAGCATCTCACAAATATGCTCAAAGTGCAAAACGGGCAAATTTATTCCCGTGGTCACGTTGAGAAAATTTGTCATCGATGCAACATCAGCTTAACGCGCACAACGGGTAAAATTCTGCTGGTTGTGCACGTTAAACAATTGTTCATAACATACCGTATATGCTCAAAGCGAACACCTGGCTCTGGCTGTGCTTGTTGTGCACTTTGCGCAATTAAATTACCCATTATAAATATGCTCAACGCGCACAATGGCCATAAATTTGTTGGTTCTGAGCATTGAGTAATTATGTAAGCAGCTATAAATTTTTTCAACTCGCTTCCCAACGGTCAAACATTCTTAGGAAAATCATATGTCTGGTATCAATCAGCTGTAGATTCACAAGCAGTATTTTGTATATTCACGAACACCCCTCCGTAGCATGACGGGGTCTTCGATGTAGCCACACAGTAGAAGTGTAGAACTCTACTGCCGGCTCATCCTCATAAACCAATACAATTCACTGCCACACGTTGTGCGTTGTGCGTCTTGAGCAATTCCGGTTTTCCATACGTTTTGCACGGTGAGCATTTAAGATTGGTACTCGCTTCTGTATTATTTAGCACGGTGTGCACGTCGAATAAAATGTAAGAAAAAAGATTAGTGCGGATTAGTATTGTTGGGAGTAATTTTCCAATTGGCATCAATGTTGATCACGGCGAAAAGCCGTTGAGTTTCCTTGTTTTGAGCGGAGAATAATTAACCTATTTTGTTACAAATGATAGAATAATTGGGATTACGCGACTTTCGCTTTGGTATTACGCAGTATGCGCGTTGAGTAAATAAATGTTGATTCCCGAGAACCATTGCATTACTGTAGGATTACGGGCTTAGTATACTCTTCATTTTTATTGGTCAAATTCCTAAGTGGCTTACAACGAGCCCTCATCTTCTCACAACTTCCTCAACTTCCCTCTATATATTCTTCTTAATTTGCGCACAAAACCACCGTCTAGAAACAATAAGTTCTTCTTTTGTTCGTGCATTCTTGATAAAGATATGGACGATAGCATTCATCCAGCAGTCTTTTCACGTAAAGTAAATGGTTGATGTTGGAAACTGACGCTATGACAGTAATAAACGCAACGAAGGGATGAAATAAATTAGCCGTTGTGCGCGTCGTGCGCGGTGGTTAAAAGTCATAGTGTGAATCAATATCCATCCACTGTACACACACGGTCTCACATCTGAGGACTCCACATTACACACAAGGGCTTATAGTGGAAACAATTAATCTGCACGCACAACGGAAACAATTTGATTGTTTTTGTTGCGCTGAAAAATAAAGAATTTTAGGAGTCTTTGACGGAGAGTAATTTTCATAATAGCATAAATTCAATTCAAGGCGCAAAACGGTTCTGTTTCCTTGTCGTGTGGGGAGAGTAATTTTCCTCTTTTTCAGCTGACCCTAAAATACTTAGGATTATGCGTTTTTCTTGGTGGGATTACGCGTTGAGTAAATAAGATGTTCATTCCCGAGATCCCTAGCATTACTGTAGGATAACGGACTTAATACTCAATAATTTGATCGGTCGTTTTCACTATAAATGGACCGTGAATGCCGTGAATGCCCTGGAGAAGCGTATGAAATCGAAGGACTACAGGCTGATGCAGTCGCCTCCCGAATATGCTCCTCTCCCTGGTCTGCAAAGAGAAGAATGGCCCCAACGGGCCTTTGCACCCTGGTTGGCTGCTCTGGGTCAATTAGGTTGGCGGTGCATGGCTACCATCTCTCTGAGGCACAAGCACTCCCTCCTGTTCTTTTCGATCTCTTGGCTCGCAGCCAAATTGGCCAAATCTGACTGTGGATGAAGCAGATCATAATTGTCCCTTTCCTCCTGCAGATTTCCAATTTTGGCTGCGAGATAAGAGATCGAAAAGAACATGAGGGAGAGCTTGTGCCTCAGAGGGACGGTAGCCATGCACCGCCAACCTATGTGACCCAGGGCAGACATCCAGGGTGCAAAGGCCATGGGGGCCATTCATCTCTTTGCAGACCAGAGATAGGAGCATTCGGGAGGCGACAACATCAGCTAATAGTCCTCAGATTTCATATGCTTCTCCAGGGCATTCACGGTCTATTTAGTGTAAAATTGACCATTCAAATTAATGAGTATACTCCGTTATCCTACAGCGAGCCCTAATGCCTGATGCTTGCGATAGAAATGGACGATGGAATTCAACCAGTTCTCTTTTCATGTAAAGCTAAATGGTTGATGTTGGAAACTTACGCAATGGTGGTAATAAACTCAACGAAGGGCTGTCATCCATTTATAATCAAGCATGCCCGATGAATGCCTTCCATATGTGAGCATTTCACCTTCCACTCCTCGACTATACACTCCATATCCATCTCCTCTTTATAAACTCCATTCAAACCATCAAACCCTTCATCATTTCATTATACCTCGTCTATGACACACAAACACTCCCTCCTGTCCTTTTCGATCGCGAAGATAAAAAGCTCACTCTATTTGTTATGCAACCATTTGGTGTTGTTCGACGCCTCATGTGAATCGGAGTTCCTCTCGGTGTCTTTGAAACGGCTACATACCTGACTGCAGGTTACAACGACGCATGCTATGACTACACTCATATCCAGTCGATGTGGCAGAAAATCGGCAACGACGGTAATAAACGGACCGAAGATGGTCGCCCAATGAACTCGCGGAAGTTGACGGGGAAGCACGCAGATCACACCGACAATCACATGTTTCAGTTTGTAAGAGCATAGGCTAATGATTCAGTTTGGATCTGTATCAGTATGTACATCAATATATTTGAATGGCTGTGTCATTTTCAAAATGTCATCAACTGGAATATGTATGAGATTTAATCTACACTTTAGCTAAACGCTCACAACGGGCTTAATTCTGCTGGTTGTGCGTGTTTACGTATGATGAAATTTGGAATGTGATTGATTAACTACGCTGGTGCGTAGTGGAATTAAAATTATAGCATCTCATAAATATGCTCAAAGCGCAAAATGGTCAAATTTATTCCCGTGGGGGCGTTGAGCAAATTTGTCATCGACTTTAGCTAAACGCACACAATGGGCATAATTCTGCTGGTTGTGTGTGTTTACGTATGATGAAATTTGGAATGTGATTGATTCACTGCGCTGGTGCACGGTGGAATTAAAATTATAGCATCTCACAAATATGCTCAAAGCGCAAAACGGTCAAATTTATTCCCGTGGGGGCGTTGAGCAAATTTGTCATCGACTTTAGCTAAACGCGCACAATGGGCATAATTCTGCTGGTTGCGCGTGTTTAAGTATGATGAAATTTGGAGTGTGATTGATTCACTGCACTGGTGCACTGTGGAATTAAAATTATAGCATCTCACAAATATGCTCAAAGCGCAAAATGGTCAAATTTATTCCCGTGGGGGCGTTGAGCAAATTTGTCATCGACACAACTATAGCTTAACGCACACAACGGGCATAATTCCGCATGTTGTGCGCTTTACGCAATTATGTTAGCCATAACAAATTTGCTGAACGCGCACAACGGCTCAAAGTGAACACCTGGCGTTACTTGTTGTGCGCTTTGAGCAATTATTTAAACCATTAAAAATTTGCTCACCGCGCACAACGGCCATAAATTTATTGGTACTGATCATTGTGCAATTATTTAAGCGGCTATAAATTTTTCCAGTTCACTTGTCACCGGTCATACATTCTTGGGAAAATCATATGTCTGGTATCAATCAGCTGTAGATTCAGGAGCAGTATTTTGTATATTCACGAGCACCCCTCTGTAGCTTGACGGGATCTTCGATGTAGCCATACAGTTAAACTCTACTGCAGCAGTCACATCCTTATTGACCTATCTGCGTTGTGCGCATTGAGCAATTCCCGTTTTCCATGCGTTTTGCGCGGTGATCAATATAATAGTTACTCTCTTCTGTATTATTTAGCCCGGGGTGCGTGTCGAATAAAATGTATTAAAAAATCTTAGTGGAGAGTAGTATTGTTGGGAGTAATTTTCCTATTAGCATCAATGTTGATCAAGGAGAAAAATCGTTGTGTTTCCTTGTTATGCGCGGAGAGTAATTAACCTATTTTGATCCAGATGCTAAAATAATTGGGATTACGCGATTTTCGCGTTGGTATTACGCGGTTTGCACGTTGAGTAAATAATTGTTGATTCCCGAGATCCATTGCATTACTGTAGGATCAAGAACTTATTATACGCTTCATTTTGATTGCTCCAATTCCCCTATAAAAATGGCGGACAAGGAGCACTCATCTTCTCACAACTTCATCTACTTTCTTCCATCATCTTCTTCTTTATTTGTCCACACAACCTCCGTATGGAAACAGTAAGTCCTTCAGCTGTTCGTGCATGCTTGATATAGATATCAGATATGGACGATAGCATTCATTCAGCTGTTCGTCCATTTATAATCAGGCATGCCCGAAAAAGGGTTTCCATATGACCGTCCCCGACACTGGGCACCCAGGTCAGCCGCCCAAGAAGTACTGGTCAGGGGGACATCACCAGCACATTGTGTCAAGTATGATACATACTTGACAGCCGGTTACAATGACGCGTGCAATGACGACACTCCTATCATGTTTCACGGTTGCTGACAGTCGGCAACGATGATAATAAACGTAACGACGATGGTCGCCCGAGGTAACTAGATGGTTATAGATTGTTATAGTCGCCTCCCTTAAGCTTTTAACTGATGACTAATTTTTTTCATCTCCCTTGCTTCGCCCAAATTCTGAACTAAACCCTAACCCTAGATCCATCTATATCTGTCCGATCGAGTTTGCTTGCAGTTATGCAATCGATTGATCTGTGCGTCCTTTTTTGTTGAAAGGTATCGATCACAGTTCATTTTTTTGCTTTTAGCGATCGAGGATCATCTCATCCTTCCTAAGATCATCGAACTTTCTCCGCTCCTTCGGAATACCCTTCACGATTGAAGCGCGAACAACGTTCTCGGGCCCAGGAAGTATCGAAATTACTGTAACCATTGATCCAGCCGTTATCGAATGCTTCCTTGGATGCGAGCCCTTGCGCCCGGCTATGTTCCAGGTTCAAAAATCCATGTTTTTTTAACTTATTGAAACTTCAATAAGTTAAAAAAACATGGATTTTTGAACCTGGAACATAGGCGGGCGCAAAGGCTCGCATCCAACGAAGCATTCTATGACCTCGGGATCAATGGTTACAGTAATTTCACCATATTCCATATTCCCACGCGATTCTTCTTCATTTTCTTCTTCAATTTGGATGCGAGCCAAGAGATCGAAAACAAAAGGAGGGAGTGCTTGTGCCTCAGAGGGACGGTAGCCATGCACCGCTAACCTATGTGACCAAGGGCCGCCATCCAGGCTTAATCATATGTATCAGTTTGTAAGAGCACATGCTAATGAATCAGTTTGGATCTGAATCAGTATGTACATCAATCTATTTGAATGGCTGGGTCATTTTCAAAATGTCATCAATTGGAATATGTATGAGATTTAATCTAAAATTTTGTACGCAGTTTCTGAATTCGATTGAATATGTTTTCAGATTGAAAAGGTATCAGATTTATTTTTAAAATTTGCATGTAGTTTCTGAGTCAGAGTTTATAAGTATCCGGTTTAATCTACAATGTTTTCAGATTGAACAAGAATAATAAGACTTAAATCTAAAAGTTTGGATGTAGGCTTGATTGGGATTCAGATTAAGTATGATGAAATTTGGAATTTGATTGATTCACTACGGTGGCGCACAGTGGGATTACAATTATAGCATCTCACAAATATGCTCAAAGCGTAAAACGGGCAAATTTATTCCCGTGGGGTTGTTGAGCAAATTTGTCATCGACGCAGCTTTTGCGTAACGCGCATAACTGGCATAATTCTGCATGTTGTGCACTTTGCGCTATTATGTTAACCATTACAAATTTGCTGAACGTGCACACCGGCTCAAAGTGAACACCTGGCGTTACTTGTTGTGTGCTTTGAGCAATTTTTTAAACCATTAAAAATTTGCTCACTGCGCACAACGGCCATAAATTTATTGGTTCTGAGCGTTGAGCAATTATGTAATCGGCTATAAATTTTTCCAGCCCGGTCAAACATTCTTGGGAAAATCATATGTCTGGTATCAATCAGCTGTAGATTCAGGAGCAGTATTTTGTATATTCACGAGCACCCCTCTGTAGCTTGACGGGGTCTTTGATGTAGCCACGCAGTAAAACTCAGCAGTCACATCCTCATTGACCTATCTGCGTTGTGCGCATTGAGAAATTCCCGTTTTCCATGCGTTTTGCACGGTGATCAATTATAATAGTTACTCTCTTTTGTATTATTTAGCCCGGGGTGCGTGTCGAATAAAATGTATTAAAAAATCTTAGTGGAGAGTAGTATTGTTGGGAGTAATTTTCCTATTAGCATCAATGTTGATCAAGGCGAAAAATCGTTGAGTTTCCTTATTATGCGCAGAGTAATTAACCTATTTTGATCCAGATGCTAAAATAATTGGGATTACGCAATTTTCACGTTGGTATTACGCGGTTTGTGCGTTGAGTAAATAATTGTTGATTCCTGAGATCCATTGCATTACTGTAGCATCAAGGACTTATTATACGCTTCATTTTGATTGCTCCAATTCCCTATACCAACTCCAACCCAAATCTCTAAAACCCCCCTTCAAAATGGAATATCTTTAAAAGATGCAATTTTTGAGGATGGGCAACTCCAACCCACCATCTTCAAATCCTATTTTCTATTTGTTTAAGCTTTACTAATGAAAAATATTTATCATTAAAATGGGCTAATCTAATACATTATTTCTGCATGAAAGAAAACTATAAATAATATTATTCTTCAATGTTAATTTTTTTTAATTTTTAAGTATTTAGTATTTCTTGTAATATTGTAAATATTTTAAATTTGCTCGAAAAATATCCAATATTGGTCTCATGTAGTAGGTATAATTGAGATATTTCCATCGGTACTAAAATTATTAAATTTGGTCACGTGATTTGTAAAATACATTAGTAATAAATAGCCGTTACCAAGCTATGACGGTAATAATCGCAACGAAGGGCTGAAATAAATTAGCCGTTGTGCGCGTCGTGCACGGTGGTTAAAAGCCATAGTGTGAATCAATATCCATCCGCTGTACACACACGGTCTCACATCTGAGGACTCCACATTACACACAAGGGCTTATAGTGGAACCAATTAACCTGCACGCACAACAGAAACAATTTGATTGTTTTTGTTGCGCTGGAAAATAAAGAATTTTTCGAGTCTTTGACGGAGAGTTATTTAAGGCGCAAAACGGTTCAGTTTCCTTGTCGTGTGGGGAGAGTAAATTGCCTCTTTTTCAGCTGAGCCTAAAATACTTAGGATTACGCGTTTTTCTCTGTGGGATTACGCGTTGAGTAAATAAGATGTTCATTCCCGAGATCCCTAGCATTACTGTAGGATAAATGGATCGTGAATGCCATGAATGCCCTGGAGAAACGTATGAAATCGGAGGACTACAGGCTGATGCAGTCGCCTACCTAATATGCTTCTCTCCCTGGTCTGCGAAGAGAAGAATGGCCCCCCTGGCCTTTGCGCACTGGTTGGCTGCTCTGGGTCAATTAGGTTGGCGGTGCATGGCTACCGTCTCTCTGAGGCACAAGCACTCCATCCTGTTCTTTTCGATCTCTTGGCTCGCAGCCAAATTGGCCAAATCTGACTGTGGATGAAGCAGATCATAATTGTCCCTTTCCTCCTGCAAATTTTCAATTTTGGCTGCGAGACAAGAGATCGAAAAGAACAGGAGGGAGTGCTTGTGCCTCAGAGGGACTGTAGCCATGCACCGCCAACCTATGTGACCCAGGGCAGCCATCCAGTGCGCAAAGTCCACGGGGGGCCATTCTTCTCTTCGCAGACCAGGGAGAGGAACATATTCGGGAGGCGACTGCATCAGCTTGTAGTCCTACGATTTCATTCGCTTCTCCAGGGCATTCACGGTCCATTTAGTGTGAAATTGACCATTCAAATTGATGAGTATACTCCATTATCCTACAGCGAGCCCTAATGCCTGATGCTTGCGATAGAAATGGACGATGGAATTCAACCAGTTCTCTTTTCACGTAAAGCAAAATGGTTGATGTTGGAAACTTACTCAATGGGGGTAATAAACGCAACGAAGGGCTATCGTCCATTTATAATCAAGCATGCCCGATGAATGCCTTCCATATCTAAACTCCATTACAGGGCTGTGAGAAAGCGGATGTTGATGGATTGTCTCAGAATGCAGAAGATGGAACCTGTGCAGAAACACAAAAGGCATGGTTGTCTCAGATTTCCAGAAAATCAAATGATGCGAAGAGTCACACATCCATTTCCTCGTCCAAACAGATGATGATGATGATGCTAGAGATGTAAAGCGACAGAAATTACAAAATGAGCAGGGAAGTGACTGTAATGACACGCCAATGACGGCCTGTCGCGCCTCTGAACTATTTGAATTGGTAAATGTTTTGAACTATTTGAGTCTTTGGATAATTATCGGAGGAAGCCATCTTATGAACACTTTTCCTTGTGTATGCGTGTGCGGAGGCCCATGTCCAGTAGTGCACATATCATATTGGTCTCTTATATTGGTCTCTTATAATGGTGAAGATCTTCTCTGGATTAAGCTTTTACTTCACCGATTAGTTCGAGCCTCCTTACAGGGGCTTCCTCGAAAAGGTGGTTCTAGCTGCCGGTCGAACCGTCCTGAAGAATGTTGACCTGGTGATGGACGCATCAAATGCCAGTGTGTTCTCTGTAGGATTCGCCTTCATTGTCTACAACGAAGACCCTCCACCTACGTGCGCCTTAGCAGATCTTGAGGAGGTTGTAACGAAGAGAGGCGACGAGGTTGGGGCCGCATGCAGTGTTTAGTATTCTCTTACTAGAACACATCGCCGCATGCAGTTCTGCATCTGAGCTTGTAAGTTGTTCAAAGACCAGCGGTGTTTAGTATTTTGATCTGTTGGTGTTGTTCGACACCTCATGTGAATCGGAGTTCCTCTCGGTGTCTTTGAAACGGCAACATACCTGACTGCAGGTTACAACGACGCATGCTATGACTACACTCATATCCAGTCGATGGTGGCAGAAAATCGGCAACGACGGTAATAAACGGAACTAAGATGGTTGCCCGATGAACTCGCGGAAGTTGACGGGGAAGCACGCAGATCACACCGACAATCACATGTTTCAGTATGTAAGAGCATAGGCTAATGAATCAGTTTGGATCTGTATCAGTATGTACATCAATATATTTGAATGGCTGGGTCATTTTCAAAATGTCATCAACTAGAATATGTATGAGATTTAATCTAAACTTTAGCTAAACGTGCACAACGGGCATAATTCTGCTGGTTGTGCACGTTTAAGTATGATGAAATTTGGAATGTGATTGATTCACTGCGCTGGTGCGTAGTGGAATTAAAATTATAGCATCTCACAAATATGCTCAAAGCACAAAACGGTCAACTTTATTCCCGTGGGGGCATTGAGCAAATTTGTCATCGACTTTAGCTAAACACGCACAACGGGCATAATTCTGCTGGTTGTGCGTGTTTAAGTATGATGAAATTTGGAATATGATTGATTCACTACGCTGGTGCGCGGTGGAATTAAAATTATAGCATCTCACAAATATGCTCAAAGCGCAAAACGATCAAATTTATTCCCATGGGGGCGTTGAGCAAATTTGTCATCGACGCAACTATAGCTTAACGTGCACAACGGGCATAATTCTGCATGTTGTGCGCTTTGCGCAATTATGTTAGCCATAACAAATTTGTCGAACGCGCACAACGGCTCAAAGTGAACACCTGGCATTACTTGTTGTGCGCTTTGAGCAATTATTGAAACCATTAAAAATTTGCTCACCGCGCACAACGGCCATAAATTTATTGGTATTGAGCGTTGTGCAATTCTGTAAATGGCTATTAATTTTTCCAGCTCACTTGCCACCTGTCATACATTCTTGGGAAAATCATATGTCTAGTATCAATCAGCTGTAGATTCACGAGCAGGATTTTGTATATTCACGAGCACCCCTCTGTTGCTTGACGGGGTCTTCGATGTAGCCACACAGTAAAACTCTACTGCAGCAGTCACATCCTCATTGACCTATCTGCGTTGTGCGCTTTGAGCAATTCCCGTTTTCCATGCGTTTTGCGCGGTGATCAATTATAATAGTTACTCTCTTCTGTATTACTTTGCTCGGGATGCGTGTCGAATAAAATGTATGAAAAAATCTTAGTGGAGAGTAGTATTGTTGGGAGTAATTTTCCTATTAGCATCAATGTAGATCAAGGAGAAAAATCGTTGAGTTTCCTTGTTATGCGCGGAGAGTAATTAACCTATTTTGATCCAGATGCTAAAATAATTGGGATTACACGATTTTCACGTTGGTATTACGCGGTTTGCGTGTTGAGTAAATAATTGTTGATTCCCGACATCCATTGCATTACTGTAGGATCAAGGACTTATTATACGCTTCATTATGATTGCTCCAATTCCCCTATAAAAATGGCGGACAAGGAGCACTCATCTTCTAACAACTTCATCTACTTTCTTCCATCATCATCTTCTTTATTTGCCCACACAACCTCCGTATGGAAACAGTAAGTCCTTCAGCTGTTCGTGCATGCTTGATATAGATATCAGATATGGACGATAGCATTCATTCAGCTGTTCGTCCATTTATAATCAGGCATGCCCCGAAAAGGGTTTCATGATGTGAGGATTTCACTGTCCACCATGCCCGTGACTCTATGGTGTCTCTTGCCGAAGATGAAAGAACTCACCCTCAGAATGCAACCCTGCACAACAACCACGTTTTCAATCTTGTCATGCTTGCTGAATAGCTGCCCGAACCTGGAGGATCTAGTCATTGGAGTAAGTACAAATTTGCTAATTATTTCCTCTGAATAATTCAAAACTACAAATGAATGTATGATGGCATTAAGCATTCTGTTTTGTTTCCAGGATGAAATGTTTGATTTTCCAGACGCGGAGCTTCAGCGCTAGAATATGGGATCAGCAGATGCCTTCGGATTGCATGACAAATACGATGAGCATTGTAATTGTAAACGTGGACGATGTACACCGCAAGGGCTCGCATCCAACGAAGCATTCTATGACCTCTGGATCAATAGTAAAATGAATTTCTCCTCTTTCCGTATTCCGGCTAGATTCTTTGTAATTTTCGTCTTCAATTTGGATGCGAGACGAGAGATCGAAAACAACAGGAGGGAGTGCTTGTGCCTCGGAGGGACGGTAGCCATGCACCGCTAACCTATGTGTCCAAGGGCCGCCATCCAGGCTTAATCATATGTATCAGTTTGTAAGAGCATAGCCTAATGAATCAGTTTGGATCTGTATCAGTATGTACATCAATATAGTTGAATTCGATTCAATATGTCTTCAGATTGAATAAGTATCAGATTTAATTTTAAAGTTTGCATGTAGTTTCTGAGTCAGAGTGAATAAGTATCTGGTTTAATCTACAATGTTTTCAGATTGAGCCAGTATAATAAGACTTATATCTAAAAGTTTGGATGTAGGATTGATTGGGATTCAGATTAAGTATGATGAAATTTGGAATGTGATTGATTCACTGCGGTGGCACGCAGTGGAATTAAAATTATAGCATCTCACAAATATGCTCAAAGCGCAAAACCGGTAAATTTATTCCCGTGTGGGGGCGATGAGCAAATTTGTCATAGACGCAACTTTAGCTTAACGCACACAACGGTCTTAATTCTGCTGGTTGTGCGCGTTAAACAATTGTCCATAAAATACCTTAGATGCTCAAAGCGAACAACTGTCTTTGCTTTTTCTGCGCTTTGTGCAATTAGGTTAACCATTAAAAATTTGCTCAACGCGCACAACGACTCAAAGCGTGTACACCTGTCGTTGCTTGTTGTTCGCTATGAGCAATTATTGAAACCATTAAAAATTTGCTCACCGCGCACAACGGCCATAAATTAATTGGTTCTGAGCTTTGTGCAATTATGTAAGCGGCTATTAATTTTTACAGCTCACGTCCCACCGGCCGGTCAAACATTCTTGAGAAATGCACATGTCTGGTATCAATCAGCTGTAGATTGACGAGCAGTCTTTTGTATATTCACGAGAACCCCTCCTGTAGCATGACGGGGACTTCGATGTAGCCACACATTAACTCTACTTCGGTCGCATCCTCATAAACCAATACAAATGGCTGCCATGCGTTGTGTGTTGTGCGCCTTGAGCAATTCCGATTTATCATGCGTTTTGCGCGGTGAGCAATTATAATTGTTAGTTTGTTACTCGCTTCTATATTAGTTAGCACGGTGTGTGTGTCGAATAAAATGTATTAAAAAGGATTAGTGGAGATTAGTATTGTTGGGAGTAATTTTCCAACTGGCATCATTGTTGATCAAGGTGAAAAACCGTTGAGTTTCCTTGTTTTGCGCGGAGAGTAATTAACCTATTTTGTTTCCTTATTATACTCTTCATATTGAATGGTCCAATTCCCCTATAAATGGCGGACAAGGAGCCCTCATCTTCTCACAACTTCCTCTACTTTCTTATATCATCTTCTTCTTTTTGCCCACACAACCTCCGTCTGGAAACAATAAGGTCTTCTTATGTTCGAGCATGATGCATGAGGTAGATATGGACGAGATGGAGATGGAGATGGAGTGTAAACATGAGATGGTCTTCTACTGTTCGGGCCTGATGCATGAGATAGAAATGGACGATAGAATTCAACCAGTACTTTTTTACGCAAAGATAAATGGTTGATGTTGGAAACTGCAACGACGGTAAAAAACACAACGAGGGCTATCGTCCATTTACAATCAAGCATGCACATGGAACGGCCATCTCCTCTTTACACTCTATCTCCTCCTCCAACCCCTTCATCTTTGTACTATACATCGTCTAAGACACACAAACACCTCCTATTGTCCTTTCCGATCTCGAAGATGAAAATATCATTCTATTTATAACGCAACCATGTGTTGGTGTTCACCGCCTCTTGGGAATCGGAGTTCTTTTCGGTGTCTTCGAACCGGCGTTATACTTGACAGCCGGGAACAACGACGCCTGCAATGACGACACTCCTATCCGGGCTACGGTGGCAGAAAGTTGGCAAACACGTCCATAAACTCAACGAAGATGGTCGCTTCGTTACGTTAATTAATGTCGTTGCCGACTTTCGGCAACCGTAGGCAGGATATGAGTGTCGTCATTGCAGGCGTCGTTGGTTGTAGGGTGAAGCACGCACGCAGATCACGCCGACAATTTATCCCGTAAAAAGCCCCTTCATTGCAAACATCTTACGAAGACAATCATATGTATCAGTTTGTAAAGAGCATGGGGTAATGAATATGTTTTGTTCTGTATCAGTATGTACATCCATATATTTGAATGGCTGGGTCATTTTGAAAATGTCATCAATTGGAATATGTATGAGATATAATCTAAAATTTTTCAAGCAGTTTACGAAGTCGATTGAATATGTAGCCGATTTAATCTAAAATGTCTTCAGATTGAATATGTATCAGAGATAATCTAAAAGTTTGCATGTAAAAAAGTTAATTTTCTTATAGACGGAATTTAACAACTTGCTTGGAGGGACATTTTCGCGTTGTTTACAATACGTCGATAAAGACGCCAGTGGTTGAAGGCAGGCCGTTGGATGGCGGGCTGGGGTGCCGTCGAGGAGTGGAAGGCAGGCCGTGGGATGGCGGTCTAGGGTTTCGTTCCAATTTACTGTAAACAGCATCAGGATGTGTGACAGGAGGTCGAGGAGGGGAAGGCAGGCCGTTGGATGGTGGTCTGGGGTTTCGTTCCACTTTAGGATGTGCGACGTGAGGTCGATGAGTGGAAGGCAGACCGTTGGATGGCGGAGGGACCTGTTGTCTGGGAACGGTGGTGCCCAGTGGGGTGATTGGCATGGTGATGCCTTCACCGATGATTTGGACCGACACCCCGCGGGCGGCGACGCCTCCGTCAGAGGTGGAGGTCGTCACGGAGTAGGCGCTGGTGGGGAGGAGCGATCCGCCCTAAGTCCCCTGGCGTATGTTCTCCAAGGGAAGTCGGGGAGTGGAAGGCGGGCCGCTCCATGTGTAAGAGGAATAACTCGTCGGCGATCCGCCTGTAAGAGGAAGAATTCGTCGGGAAGGAGAGGTCCGGTATCAACGGAGGGCCTATCCAGCGATCGGGCCAACGGGAGGTTTCTTTTGAGAGGGGATGAGTGTCTAGAGGCAAATCGTCCATAACACCCTGTGATTGTGAGGAGAGATCAAATATGAGGGCGTCTCACCCCCTTTCAAACTTCATGGTACGACTTTTTTTCTTTGCTTTGAGAAATTATGTCTCAGCGTTGAGCAATTAAGTAAGCGGATACAAAACCACTCATACCTCAGAATTACTCACCGCACACAACCACTCAAACTCAGAATAAGCTCACCGCACAAAACCACTCCAAACTCAGTATTGCTCAGCGCACAAATCCACTCAAAACTCAAAATTGCTCATCGCACAGAACCACTCAAACTCAGAAGTGCTCACCGCACACAACCACTCAAAAATCAGAATTTCTCAGAGCACAAAACCATTAAAACCTCATAATTGCTCACCGCACACAACCAATTTTTTCCCAGTGAGGGTGAACTGCCACAAAGTTCTCCACTGGGTCACAGTTGCTCTTGCTTTTGAGGACATTTGTGTCATTTTTTGGGTCAAAGGTCTCCCTGAGAGCTTTCAAATCGCTCCAGCTACATCAATTCTCTCCCATCGCAATTAAAGTCTCTTCATATGTCTGATATCAATCCGCTGTAGATTGACGAGCAGTCTTTTGTATATTCACGAGAACCCCTCTGTAGCATGACGGGGTCTTCGATGTAGCCACACATTAACTCTACTTCTTCTCATCAATACAATTCGATGTCATGCGTTCTGCGTTGTGCGCATTGAGCAATTCCCGTTTTCTATGCGTTCTGCGCGGTGAGCAATTATGAAAGTTACTCGCTTCTGTATTATTTAGCCCGGTGTCCGTGGCGAATAAAATGTATTAAAAAATCTTAGTGGAGAGTAGTAAATGTTGATTCCCGAGATCCATTGCATTACTGTAGGATCACAGACTTTTTATACGCTTCATTATGATTGGTCAAATTTCCCCTATAAATGGCGGACAACGAGCACTCATCTTCTCAAAACTTCGGCTGCTTTCTTCTATCATCTTCTTTATTTGCCCACACAACCTCCGTATGGAAACAATAAGTCCTTCAGCTGTTCGTGCATGCTTGATATAGATATGGACGATAGCATTCATCCAGTACTCTTTTCACATAAAGGTAAATGGTTCATGTTGGCAACTTATGCAACGAAGGGCTATCGTCCATTTATAATCAAGCATCCCCGACAATGCTGGGGGGGTGTTGCAACTGCGTTGAGAAAATTTGTCCCAAACAGAACTATGAAAAATGTGTATGATGATCATACCATATTCTTTTGGGGTGATATTGGCTATGCTGTCTCACATGTTTCAGGAAAGCTGCTGGGTGTTGTACCATGTAAGATTGTTATTCCCTCCTATTATGAATTATGGCTATGTATTTGTTTTGCGTGTCTTGCTATACACTCCATCTCCATCTCCATCTCCTCTTTATACACTTCATCTCCTCCATCAAACCCTTCATCGTTTCACTATACATCATCTTTGACGCACAGACACTCCATCATATCCTTTCCGATTTACACTCCCAAACACAACTTCTTATGCAACCCTGTCTTGTTTTACATCGTCTCCGGTAACGGAGTTCCAATCTGTGTCTTTTTTCTTGACTTCATGTTACAACGATGACAGTAATGACGGTAATAAGCGAAACGGTCTGCCGACTTTCGAATTCACGGGGTCTCCTACAAAGGACAAAGTGCCACGTCCATGCACACATCTGGTATGACAATCATCTTGAGCAGATCAGGGCAGAAATTCGGCAACTGCAACGTAGATGTGGAGCGCTTTGCCAGTGTAGTACATCGCCATAGGGGAATCGGCGTTCTAGGCGTTGTGTTTGACACGGCTACATACTTGATTGCAGGTTACAACGACGCGACACTCATATCCAACTATCCAAGTACGTTAATAAACGCAACGAAGATGGGCGCCCGATGAACTCGTGGAAGTTGAAGGGTGAAGCACGCAGATCACGCGCCACTTCATTGCAAACATCTGCGAAGACAATCAAATGTATCAGTTTGTAAGA
Source organism: Scilla litardierei (assembly GCA_030789695.1). Classification (NCBI taxonomy): domain Eukaryota; kingdom Viridiplantae; phylum Streptophyta; class Magnoliopsida; order Asparagales; family Asparagaceae; genus Scilla; species Scilla litardierei. The sequence goes on along the minus strand of CM061132.1, from coordinate 51,817,605 downwards.
GTAAAGGGATATGTATCAGTTTGGATCTGTATCTGTACATACTTCAGTATGTTAGAATGGGTTGGTCATTTTGGAAAGGTCACTGTTTGAATATGTATCAGCGTTAATCTAAAGGTTTGCATGCAGTTTCTGAATCAGATTGACTAGGTATCAGATTTAATATAAAATGTCTTTAGATTGAATAAGTATCGGTCTTAATCACAATTAGGTAAAGTTTCTAAGTGTAGTTTGACTGTTGGCATGTTGCGGAAACACAATAGTAGTATGATGAAAATTGGATTGTGAATGATTGACCGTTGGAACAAAAATTACAGCATCCAATAAATATGCTCAAAGCGCACAACGGGCAAAATTAGTCCGTGCGGGGCGCGTTGAGCAAATGCGCTATCGTCGCAACTTTAGCTCAACCCGCACACCGGGCATAAGTCTACTAGGTGTGTGCGCGTTTAACAATTGTTGATAAACTACCTTTTATATGCTCAAAAAGCGAACACCTGGCTCTCCTTTTTGCCCGTTGTGCGCGTTGTTTTGCCCATTGTGCACGTAATTTTGCCAGTTGTGCGCGTTGTTTTGCCAGTTGTGCGCGTAATTTTGCCAGTTGTGCGCGTTGTTTTGCCCGTTGTGCGCGTAATTTTGCCCGAGCCTAAGGGCATAATTTTGCCCGTTGTGCACGTTGTACTATTTTTTAGTGGCTACAGTTTATCCCAACGCGCAAAACTTAAGCAGGCATTAATCATTATTGAGCAGAACATCCGGCTGGTAGCAATCCACTGTATATTAACGATCACTGCTCTGTATGTTCACCAGCACTGCTCTAGTGCTCTGCAGCCTAGAGGGGTCTCTTAGTAAGACCAAAGGTTCCAATATATCGCCGTTGTGCGCTGTGAGCAATTCTGTTAACCATTAAAAATTTGCACGGTGCGAGCAGCAATAAATGTGGATATATCAACAAATTTTATTGAGTGGACGAGTTGGAGTTTTTTTTCGCACTAACAAAATTGCTCACCGCGCACAACCGGTCAAAATTATTTGTTCTGATCGTGGTGAATGGTGAGCAATTGTAGTAACCACTAACAAATTGGCTAATAAAGGCGCTCAACGGGCAAAACTTATCAATGGGAGTTTGTGGTAAGCAATTTTGTCAGACAATAACATATATGATACAATAACCCTACTCTCACTTGGACTATTTGACACACTAACAATGATACATTCTCATCGCATAACAATTTAGAACAAAGGTTGATGTTATTAAAAATACTCAGAGCGCAAAACCGGCACTAATATTGCCAGTTCTGCGCGTTGAGCAATTTTGTAGGTAAAGACATAATTACTCAAAGTGCAAAACGGGCAATATTACTGCAGTGTTGCGCTCGGTGTAATTGGTATGATACACAACATCAATCCATACCGATGATGACATTTGCACATTTCGGAAGCCATGATAAAATTTCATCCTACAAAGTGGTCCATTTTTAAACCAAAAAAACTGATTACATTGATAAACATTTTATCTTACAGATACTAAAAAGCATCAGCGGTAGCAATATCTCTACCTTTTACCCTCACAACGAATGACTGCATCCTCTGCTCATAACCAGCCGGCCATCCATCGGCCACAGCGTCATGTGATCTTGTCCACATAATTGAAGTCGGAGGGACGTCACCTGTTGGGTCAAGTTGAAGGATAACAAAGTGATTTCTGTTTACATGACCCAATGTTATGTGGAGTCTGGAGGCTCGGTTTACTGGAGGAATTCTCAATGGAAAAAATATCACACACATATCAGGTGCAATCAAATGTGCTACACAGTTGTAGCATGAGGCAATGACATGTCCCATGTCAGGCATCTGCAACCAATTATCCTTTCCTGCACGTTCATCAATAATAAAATAGTTCACTGACTTCAAATTATAATTATATGAATCCTCACCCATAACACTCATGTACAAGATGATGTATGTCCGCATCTCACGGAGCAAATCAGCTCTGACAGTCAGCCAATCGGATTCTTTCAAGCCCAACCGAACTGCCACAGCCCTGTACCCACAGTTGCCATCTGAAACCACGTCTACGCAGCCTACTATAAGGGATTGTAGCTCGGGATGAAAATCCAAATAATATGGTATGTGGAAGTTGGCAGGCAAATCATCAACATAATCATCACGGGGAAACGAAGGTTTCAGCTTCTTTATTTGAAGATTCGGACGCCTACTACTTTTCTTCGAAGGCCGCCTCTTCAATTTAGGCTTCTCCGTTGCTGCCGCCGTATGCTCCACAATTGAATGCAACCGTGGAGCCTTAACAGGCTTCCTCCTAACTGTAGGCTTCTCCGTCTCATCCGAAACATGATCAGAAATCTCATCAATCAGGGGAGAAATTTGTTTAAGCATGCCATCCATCTCCTCGTGCTCATCAAAATACGAGGCCACAGCCGTCTCCTCCTCCCTCCCAGCAATCTGAGCATCCACATTATGATCCCCCGTCTCCACCGTCGCCCCCAACTCCAACGTAAGCTCAGCTTGCATCAACCCAGCATCCTCTATCTTCTCATCCTCCACATCCTCCACATTCGCCTCATCCTCCTGCGGCTCCTCATTCTCCCCAGCTGCATTCTCCCCCTCATCCATCTCAGCAGTCTGGTCAGCCACATTACGTTCCACCGTCCTCGCCGTATCCACCAACTTCCCAGTATGCTCCTCAGCAATCAAATCAGTAGCCACTTCCTTATCATCCTCCTCCTCGTTGGCCTTCTCCTCATACACCTTCGGCTCCACAGTCTCAGCCGTTGGATTATCCTCCACCAGTACCTCCTCAGCATTCTGCACCTCCACATTAAGGGCAACCGTCTCCTCCGTCTCCACCATATCCCCAATAACATAATCATCTACAGTCAACTCAGCAGCCACTGCATTCTCAGCCTCATCCTCCCCATAAACATCATGCACCCTCGGCTCCACATTCTCATCCGCTGCATTAACCTCATCCTCCTCCGCAGCATTCTGCTCCTGCCCACTAAGAGCCAACTTCTCAGCAGCCTGCTCCATCGCATTACGATCCACCTCATCATCCTGCCAATAAGCAGCCAGTGCAGTCGCCTCCTCAGCCACATCCACCTTCTCCTCATCTCCCTTCTGCTCCTCCTCAACATTATCCACATGCACCACAAGCTCATCACCCACAATTCTACACGGTGATGCTAACTCCTTCAACTTCTTTACAATACCCACACTCTGCCCCCTTAGTAATCGGGTACGTGCATTACAAATTGATTTGATTGGTGTTTCATTGAAGGATTTAGTTTCCTTCAGGCCTTTCAAAATTGCTGACGGTGGCACCTTTCTATTTGCCAAGTCTCGCAATGCTACCACCTCTTTTCCCTGCAACATCCCATCGTCGGAATGGCCCGCGACATAATTAGCAGCTTGATGGTTGTGCCTGCCATCAACGACCGTTAAACTCCACTCACCGCCATCGCCCACCTCATTACCACGCAATTTGAACGGGCATCCACACTTGTTGGTTCTAACTGGCCGGTTGCTCTTTCGTACTGGTCGGTGTCCCCTGTAGTTCCCGCTTCTTGCACATGCATAGTAGGCAGCGGGAGTCCTATTGGACGATCTACTCATACTCGACGCACTGGTAACAATCACATGCCCCTGTTGTCGTCCGACGCTCTTTATCCACTGAAAGAGCTCGTCTCTATTTTTAAAACGTTGAATCGTTGTAAAATCGGCTGTATAATCCATATACACCTGTATCAAACAATTCATACAACTAATTGGACCGGGAACCAAACATTAGTTTCATTATTGCCGTAAAGATAAATCAATATTACCTCGGAATTTTTTAGCATCTCCATCAATCTCAACTGTATCTGCAGGCAAGTAAAAACCAAAAATTTCTCCTACTATTTCTACACATTGTAATAAGAATATCAAATAAAATGTACTTAACAGTGTATACTTACCAAATCGCGATTTTGACAAATTTAGGTTAAAAACCCCTAAATCGATTGCTATCGCTTCACCGATTTGTTTGAACGCAGCAGTTGACACTGTGATGTAAATGTCGAGCCCAGTAATAAAAATCAAATCTTTGGAATTTTCGTATGTGCGCCTTGAGCAATCTACGAAAAACTTGCCGTTTGATATTCCGCCTTGAGCAATCTGTAGAAGGTTATGGCTGTGAGCGGTGAGCAGAATTTATCAAGTGGTGAAAGAGGGTCCTAACGGGTCAAAACGGGTAAAAATTTTAACCCGTTGTGCGCTTCGAGTAAATTCGGTGGTTTAGTTGGCATATTTTACTCAGCGCGCACAACTGTTATATTTTAACACGATTTGAACCGTTTTGCGCGCTGAGTAATCTTACATGGATTGTCAGGATTGACATTAGTAACGGTAATCGTTATTAATCGCGACGCTGAGAACGATTTTGCCCGGTTGTGCACGCTGAGTAGTTCTAAATTTTGTTTTTAATATATATTCTATTGGATTACTCAAATTCTTATGCCGATGTTAACAACATTATTGATACGTATAAAATAATATAATACCAACGTGATAACTATCATTATTTGTATTAATTAACACCCTTAAGAAATACTGGATAGATTGCGTGTGTAATTAAGCATTCAAAATCTAGTATATATCAGTTTGTACCCGTTCACCAAAAAGTTAGTAAGAGGCAAACTTGATTAGTAGGTCTATCGTTGAGCATAAATTATAGATACGATACACCACAACACGTCATACATATGATAACATTTGCACATTTAGGCAGACATGATAAAATTTCATGCTACCAATATGTCAATATGAAATAAACAATCCATAGTAAAATGATACAACATTTTATCCTACAATATTTCAATAACGACAACGGTTGCAATATCGTGACCAAATACTATTGACTGGAATTGATGCATCCTATCCTCATAAGCAGCCGTCCATCCGTCTGACACATCAAAACGGTATCTTAGCCACATACTTGAAGTCGGAGGGACAGGACCATATGGGGCAAGTTTAACAATAACGAAGTGATTATTGTTCACATGACCCAACGTTATGTGGCGTCTGGATGATAGGGGTACTGGAGGAGTTCTTAAAGGAAAATATGTCACACACTGATGAGGTGCAAGAATATGTACTACACAGTCGTAGCATGAGGCAATGACATGTGCCATTTCTGGCATCTGCATCCACCATTTAGCTTTTGGACGGTCTAACAAATGGCCCAGTGCCACTACATTCTTTTTAAATTCCACGGTACCCATAAGTTGCCGGTACAAGCCGTCGTGGTTCTGCATCTCTTCTCGCAAGTCATATTTCACCTGCCTCCATTCGTCCTCACCCAGTCCCAAATGAGCTGCACAGCCCTATACCCACAGTTTCCGTCTGCTTTCACATCTACGACGTGCACTATAAGGGGTCATAGACACTCAGGAAAAGCGTTCCAATAAGGTATTATTATGTCGGCAGCCAAGTCTTTGTCACTATCATCATGTGGAATTGATTATTTTGGCTTCTTTATTGTACGTTTCCACAACGGACTACTTCTTCCCTTACCCGGCTTACACGTCAATTGATCACTCCGTATTTTACACCTTTTTTCCTGCATGTTTGCATGCCATTTAGATCGCTCAAATCATGTTTTTCACGGTTTATCGACAATATTGCGATACTCTTCACGATTTGTTGTTTTTGTCGTATTTCAAGAGATTTGGAGCGATTTGGAGTGATTCCGAGATACACCCACTCCGGAGTGTCACCAAAGACTTCCCTGAGGGGTATTTTGAGATTGGAGAGGAGCGAAAGAAGAAAGAACGTCGTAGGAGCGACGAGGAGGCAAAAACACTCAGAATGGGCATTTTCAGTGTCTCACTCGGCCGAGTGAAGGAGTCACTCGGCCGACCAGCGAGACCCCGCTCGGCCGGCCAGATCGGACACGCTCCAAGTGTGCACTCGGTCGAGCATCAGAAGCCGCCTCGGTCGAGTGACATATCCTGTCCGCCCGAGTGGCACTCAGACGACGGCCATCAAAAACTCCCAAGTTACTGTTTTTTTGTCAGTCTGAGATCAGAAGACCCACTCGGCCGAGTGGCAATTGCCGACCGCCCGAGTGAAGATAGCCCATCGGCCGAGTGACGACAACTCCCTCGGCCGAGTGACGCCCAAAGTGACGACCCCCAAGGCCACAGACTTACTGGAATCCGTCAGGGGTTTTCACTCGGCCGAGCGACATTTGTCACTCGGCCGAGTAAGCAGCGCTGCCTGTAGCGGAAATCACGATTTTGGAGCTACGCAGGGGCAGTTTGGTCACGAATTTTTGGGCAGTTTTGGGGGGTACTTAACCCCAGATTCTAACCTAGTTTGGAGAGCTTTTCTATTGCTTTTGGCAGCCTTTTTAGATTAGACTTTTTAGAGTTTGATTCTTGTGATTGGAGAGGAGAGAAAAGTGTTATTTTATGGGATTCTTGGAAAGCCACATTGGTTTGTCTCCCTCTCTATTAAAAATCCTTTTTTTATTGCTATTTTGATTATTGCTATGAATTCCATTGCTATTTCTATTGATTATTCTTTCATTAGCAATATGATTTGTGTGTAGTCTTAACGTCTTAGGGCGTGGGGATGAACCCTACGAGCCCAATTTCCGATTTGTGATGATTTGGTAGAACTATTGCTATAATTGCTATTAGGGTTAGTTTGGGATCGATATATTACGGATAGCTAGGTGTTCATATCGATTGGGATTTGCAAGAGATTGGATCCCAATTCGATAGGAAACCCTAGAAATCCGAATTGGGTTGAAATTGAGTTTCCTAAGTATCGGTTTGCAAGAGATTGGACCGATACTAGGATTCTCGGTTGCAATTCTATACCGATACCCGTTTGCAAGAGATTGGACGGGTAGGAACTATCCCAACCTAGGTCGTAGCCTGAGTTTGCACGAGAGTGGGCTCGGGATGCGATTGAACGATGACGTTGATCCTAATGCTAGCTTGCCTAGGCTAGGGTTTGCAAGAGATTGGACCCGAGCCTAGGTTCGCTATAGACCGACAACAGCGCGAGAGCGTGAGCTAGGTTTTACATTCAGTTACAACTAGTTCACCCGATATTCTACCCTAGCAATTGTGAGACTAATGAATCACAATGACGAGATACGGTGAGTAGCAGGGATTCCCTATTCCCTAGGCGTCTTTATTTGATTTTATATCTCTATACTTTGTGTGACAATTGTGACAACATCGTCGAAAGGCACTTTCCTACTCTTCTGTCCCTATAGCCAGGTTTTTCAGAGAAGGCACTGTCATACGTCCTCCATGTGTTCGATACCCGCTCGCCGCTACACCGTGCGCTTGCGGTAAAACTACACAGTCGCTCTTTAGGGTGTACGCCCGGGCGCGATCAAGTTTTTGGCACCGTTTCCGGGGAGGCGATTTTGTTTGATCCTACCACCCTAGCTATTTCTTTCTTTTTGTTTTATTTCTTTATTTTTATCTAACCCTTCCATTGTGCTAATCACTTCTTTGAAACTTTGTTTTCCCGTGCATGTACACGAGATCCACAGCGGACCCCATTGATATACTGTTTGATCTTGAGATCGAGCGTACATTGCGGAGAATCAGAGCGGAGAGGAGACCCGATACGGAAGAGAGATTTATGAACGTCCGGGAGACGCCTGAAGAGTTAGCGGCAAGAATGGCGAGGATTATTTCCATTCGAGATAGGCTCCGGCCTATGACTTCCTCCACGACCTCGTCCATAGCCATGCCGGATTTGACGGCCGACAAGAATTTTGAGTTGAAGACCGGGCTTGTGGTTCTGATGCAGTAGGATCTATTTCATGGGAACGCCCATGAAAATCCCCACTACCACATCCAGCTCTTCCTATCAAAGTGCGCCACCTTCCAGATGCCGGGCGTTACCCTAGATGCCATCAGACTGCGCCTCTTCCCCTTCACATTAAAGGATAAAGCTCTTTATTGGTTGAGGACGCAAGATGAAGGAGTCTTTACCACATGGGATGAGTTGGCGAGCACGTTTATCGACAAGTTCTATCCGCCCTCCAAGACGGTAAAAATTAGGAGTGCTCTCATGGCCTTCAAGCAAGGACCTCAAGAGACACTCTACGAGGCATGGGAGCGCTTTAAAGACCTGCAGCATCAGTGCCCCCACCATAGCATTGAAGATTGGGAGCTAGTCCATAGCTTCTACAATGGTCTCCAACCGGGGACCAAGCAGATTATTGATGCCGCGGCAAATGGGGCCATCTTATCGAAGACTCCCGACAAAGCTACGGCCTTAATTGAGGAGATGGCCTCGAACAATCAATAATGGGGCGACGAGCGAGGACACTCTTCGTCCTCCTTGAAGCCATCTAGCATCTATGAGGCCAAGGCCGTAGCGGAGCTGACCAACAAGTTCGATTCTCTCCACAAGGTAGTGGAGAGACTGGAGAAATATATTACGGAGCCCCAAGGAACCCCTTCCACATCCACACCAACAAATCAAATGTGTGATTGGCAAGACCAATCCCAAGCTATGTATCTGGGGGAGAAAAAGGAGAGGGATCTTTGGAGCAAGTTCAATACGTCGCGGGGAACCAAGGATATTGGGCCAATCCGGCCACTAGAAGCCATCCCGGTTTCTCCTATGCCAACAATGATGGAGCATTAAACCCCCCGCAATAACTACCTCATCAAGCTCGACAACAACAATAACAACAACAACATTATCCACCAAGGGGGCCTCCGCAACAAAATTTCCCACCAAAGCAACAAGTGGGACCCCATAGGCCGCCCGGATACAATCAAGGGTGGAGAAATCCAAACCCTCCACAAGCTCAACAACGCTCCGATTTTGAAGCTAGAGTGGAGGAGTTTATGGCCGAGCAGAAGAAGACTAATGCTTCCTTGAAGGCGAGCCAAGATTCCCTTGCAACCGTTGTAGGCCAAATCTCGGAGCAACTTGCGTTGCTCAATTGAAATAGTCAACAGTTGCCGGCTCAACCCGAGCAAAATTCACGGGGCACCACCGGACATATCAACGTCGTGGTTGCAGTTACTACGAGAGGCGGGAAGGATACCACCCCCGTCATGATCCCAACCAAGGAGCCTGTGGTAGAGAGAGTAGAGCCAAGTGAGCCGGCCATTGAAGTTGAGAGGGAGAAAGAGCCGCAAGGGGAAGAAAAGTCCAGAGCGGAGCAATTGATTGAAGAGAGGCGTTTTATGCCACCGATCCCATTCCCTCAGAGGCTTGCTAGAGCAAAGATGGAGAAACGGCTAGCCAAGTTTCTCGAATATTTGAGAGGGGTAAGCCTCAACATTCCTTTCCTCGACGCTATCGTGGAGATCCCGACATACGCCAAGTTCTTAAAGGATTTGATAACGGGAAGAAAGAGGAAGGAGAAAATAATGCTTGCTGAGGAGGGGACTTGGTTCACCAAGAGAGAGAAGGAGCCCGCTAAATTCAAAGACCCGGGGAGTTTCCGAATTCCTTGCACCTTAGGCGGCGTCCCTCTACAAAAGGCGTTAGTGGACTTAGGGGCTAGTGTTAGCCTCATGCCTCTCTCTATGTTCCGAAGACTAAACACCAACATAGAATTGAAGCCTACCGACATGCGGATACAACTAGCAGATGGTCGGATCACAAGGCCGGTAGGGATCGCAGAGGACATCCCGTTACAAGTCCCGGGGGGCATATGTTTGCCATGCGACTTCGTGATCATGGATGTCAAGGAGGAGGGAGATACGTCGCTAATACTTGGACGCCCGTTCCTCGCCACCGCCGGTGTCATTATCGACGTACGAGAAGGGACTCTAACATTGAACGTCGGCAACATCGAGGTGGAGCTTCATATACCCAAGGCAATGAAACACATGCCTTATTATGAGGAGCTGGACTATATGGACCTCCTTGACGAGGTCATTGAGGAGGCGATCCCCCATTCCCTCGGCGCACTATTCGAGGAAGATTTTGAGGAAGGGCCGGACTTGGGCCAAGAAGAAAAGATGGAGCATTCCCCCGACCCCTCCATGGAAATTGATGAAGGCGACACTGATGTCGTGAGAATACGAGAGCTCTGCAAGCTCTCAAGGATAAGGACTCCGAAGAAAGCTCCGCCGATACGGAAATCGGTGTCACCGGTGAAGCCGAGGCCCGGAGCAAGCACTAGCTTGGGGGAGTCACCCCGAACACTACCCGAGACAAAGGAGCACTGAGGAAGAACACGCCGTCACAACATCCAAATCCCAGCGTTCTTCCAAATAAATTCGACGGTGCATCTCATATGCACCCAATATCCTGCATTAATTTGAAAATCCAAGGGGGTCGAGCTCAAGACCTTAAACGAGTGCTTGTCGGGAGGCAACCCGACGGTTATTGCTTTATTTTTACTTTGTTCTTTATTTTTGTTTTAGAAATTATTAGTGTTTTGAGCCGTTTGCCTGAAAATTTCGTGATAACGGGTCCTATTTTTCTTTGACAGGAGAGGAGAAAGGGATATCTATCATTAGGAGGATGAACAAGGTGATGAGGAGCGCTTCAGGAATGCGCTCGAAGCTTAGGAGAAGGATGAAATCGACTGGAGGAAGAAAAACAGAGATTAGAGCCCAAACGGAGCCAAACAGCAGAAAACAGGATTCACTCGGCCGAGTACACTAGCCACTCGGCCGAGCACATAAGTTCGTCCGCCCGAGCGGCGCACAAACGAGGGAAGTCTGTTGTACCCAACTCTCTGTTTCTTTTCTTGATTTCAGTATAATTGCCACTCGGCCGAGTATATATCTTCACTCGACCGAGTGAAACTGATACGCTCCTAGGGCAAGTATTGTCGAGTAGCTTGTGCCACTCGGCCGAATGGACTTTTTCCACTCGGCCGAGGGTGGCAAACCCACTCGGTCGAGTCGTAAGCGGGGAGGAATTTTCGAAAATATTTCCGTTACGATCACACGGCCGAGTGATACTTTCACTCGGCCGATTCGTAACTTTTCCTTTATAAGAGGCGCGGGCTCGGCGCGGAATTCGAAGCGACACAAAATTTCATTCGCCCGAACCCGCGCCCCCTCCTCTCTCCCGAACGCTGCGACTCGCCCGACCGCCCTTGCCCGCCATCGCGCTCGGCCGACCGCCGACGCCGACGACCACCGCCCCTCCGCCCGAGTCGCCGCCGGCGATCTCGCTGCCGGCCGATCTCCGGTAACCCCAAAATCACCTATTTCCTCCTCTTTCTTGTATTTTTTGACGATCCGCGCACTAATCGAGCCCCAAATTCAAATTAACTTCATTATCTATCCATTATACCCCTAACCCCCCGTACATTTTGAATATTACTCGCTGAAATCTTCGTTTGATGTGCAGGCTATATTGGGGAGCTTAGGGGAGCCTAGGGGAGCTTCCAGGGAGCGTTTTTGGCTTCGTGGAGGCGGCGTCTTCGCACGCATCCACCATTTTTCTCTCGCGGTGTGTTCTGGTATATTCGCTCCACTCATTTTCGCACGTCGCATTTATTTCGTTTTTGGTGAGCACCTGGGGCCGACATGCCGCCCCGGACACGGCCACGCACCAGGAGAGCTTCCGCCAAGCGGAAGCGGCCGGATGAGCCCGGCCCCTCCCACGAGATGGAGGACTCTCCTCCGCCTACACCACCTCATCCCGCACAGCCACATCCTGCAGTCCCCGTTCACCCCGCACAGCCATAGCCTGCAGTCCCCGTTCACCCCGCACAGCCACTCCCTGCCGACCCACTGCCACCGCCGGCCCCACTTGTCGGGCCGCTGGGGATTTCGTTTCGAGACGATGCACACCGCGTCTTTTTCGAGCGCATTTCCTAGCGCTCGATTGTACCATCCAGGTTCACTCACCTTGCAGACCTAGGACGCTTGGGGGTACTTGAGGGGATGCTCACGTTGTATGACAACATGGGTTGGCGTGATTTTTTCCAAGTGTCGGCGGACACCTTCGTCCGTCCGACACTTGAGGTTCTGAGTTCTATAGCCCGGACCGACGAGGGATGCTCGTTTAGGTTTATGGACCGAGAGTGCCAGGTCACTCTCGGTATGATGAGAGCATTCTTTTCGTCGCCCGATGTCCCCGGGGCCGACCGTGGTTACGCCCCCACTCACATTCCCCCACCTTCCTTTGATTCCCACGCTTTTTGGGCCCGGATCACGGGTTTACCAGCTGCCTTTGACCCTAGTAGGGCCAAGGCCTCGGCGATCATCCACCCCTGCCTCCGCTTAGCTCAGCGCCTTATGGCGACTACCTTTTTGGCGAGGTATGAGCCTGGGACGATGTCCACGCCGGAGCTTTATATGCTCTACGCGATGACGCGCCCCAGAGCTCTAGCTAGGGGGAGTGACGAGTTGGTCCCCGCCGTCGTGATTGATATCGCGAGCTGGTTTTTGGACCGCATCATCGTATCGGTGGGCGCTCGCTCACCGATATGTTGCGGCGGTCTGATCACCCTGCTCACCCTGATGACCGGCGAGGACCTTCCGGTTGACCTGCGACGAGCACCGGGCCCCATTTCTCTGTCTATAGACGTCATGGCCTGGATGAAGATGCTTCGTCCACACGGCCAGCGGCACTGGGTTTGGTTGCACGGTCCCTACGGTGCTGATTACATGATCCTTCTGAGCCCAGCTCGGACACAGATAGCACCAGCACAGGTGGACTGGCTTCCGACGATGGATCTCCTGATCCCCGCCGCCTACGTGCTTCAGGCCGAGGAGGCCGAGGAGGCTGAGCAGGCCCACGCTGCACACGCTGCACCCATTGACCCCGTGGCCCCTCAGCCTATCCCTGATATTTCTGCTGCTCCCGCCACCGCTGTCCACACTTCTGACGGTGTCGGTAGTACACTTGCTGAGACCGCCTCCACTACCACCACTCCCACCACAGCTGGCCCTCTGTCCGTTGAGCCCCTCTGCGCCACACTACCCGAGCGCCCACCTACTTTTGTTGAGAGCGGAGAGCCTTCTTTCGCTGCGGTCGTGGAGACCATGGCCAGTATGATCTCCGCTGGGATTTCACCTTTTGGACCCCACACTGCCTCCCCAGCGGTTGTCACCTCTGTCTCCACCGCAACCATACTATCTGAGAGTGTCGTGACGTCTGTTCCCACGTCTGTGTCACCGACCTCTCTTGCCGCCTCGTCGCCACTTTTATACTCAACTTCCGCTGCTGCTGCTTCCACCTCACACCAGCCTGCGCCCCAGCCTCGCACTGAGGCTGTGTCCCCACTTATGAGCATAGCACCCTTCCTCCACAAGCCTGCTGAGCCCATCCACTACACCACCCGAGTCCGCCAGCCCCGTCCTGCATAGCACAGACACATGCGTCCCTCTGCACCACCTCCCCCCGACACTGTACTTCAGAGCATTCGTGCTCTTGAGGGGGCGGTGAGTGCCCTCAGAGGTGACCTCAGGACCATGTCTGCCACCGTCACCGCTATGGCCAGCCGCTTCGACATACTTCCGGGCATTCACTATTGCCTCACTCAGATTCTCGAGCGGCTTCCTCGCGTACCGACCGTCCCCACACCCACCCAGCAGGTACCCACACCCACTCCCACACCCACCCAGCCTGCTCCTACACCCACACCCACACCCACACCCACACCCACCCAGCAGACTGTTCCCCAGCCACCACCACCACCACCTCCTCCGCCTCAGGACAGAGACGGCGCCGCACCACCCTCTTAGGCACCCTCGATGCCATTGATCTCTTCTTTGCCGTCATGCTGCCCGTCTCTGCTTGGTCCTGATGATTTTTGCCCACCCCCCCTCCCCTCACTGTTTTTGGGTCCACTTTTTGATCATATCTTTCTATATCGTTTTTGGGAGAGAGGGAGAGATTTTTGGTATGACACTCTTATATCTGCTTCACTCCTATATCTGCATGCATCATGTCCGCATCATATTTTCATTTCATTATTTTTATTTTCTTTTTCCTCATGCATGCATCCTCCCCTTCCCCTCACATTACACGTCTCTCGGTGTGCCACACTTCTCACATTGAGGACACTGTGCACTTTAGCTTGGGGGAGTGAGTTCTCACGATTTTCGATTTACCACCTTTATTTTTTAGTTTTTTCACGCCCTTTTCCGCATTTGCACTCACTTTCATCACTTTTTCTTTTTTTTATCATGCATCACGTTTTTCTTATTTTCTTCGTGTGTCGCATTGTAAATAGTTTTATTTTTCCCTCTTTATCTTTATTTCTTTCATCTCATGCTAGAGATGACTTTTCTGTGATGATGATGACGTGGAGTTAGCTTTCTCTATATGTATGCTATATTTGTCATGTCTTAGATTTTATTTTCGATATCATATGCTATGATTTGCCTTGCATTCAGAGATAGTAACCCACACTTTTTCCGTATGAAAATGGATGAAATTCTATTATTAACTGAGTCTGAATATTCATATGTATGCTATCGCAGAAAACACACCAAGATTCACGCATTGGATGCTTATATCTGGAGTACCGTTTTCTTTTCCTATATCACTTCTATTTGCATGACTTGTACACTTCACTTCAGGATGATTGAATGATGTTAGTTATGATGAATCTGGATTAGTTAGCTTTTTTGTGATCGAAACCGAGTAGATTAGATTACCCTGCTGAAGTTGTCGTGCACGTCTTATAAAGTGAACTGTGAGACATATTTATTTCTTTCTCCACACATCTTGAACATTAATTCTCTATTTTAAAATCATTGGTGAATCTTCCCTTAGCGATTCTAGTATTTGGCATTTCCCCCGTTATTAATATCCTAGCTCCAAATTTCCCAAAACCAAAAAGAAAAAAGAAAATTCTTGTATATCCTTCTCTCTCTTTTGATTTGGGATCATTTGTGTATATATGCTAATGAAAAAAAGAGAGAAAAGAAAGAAAAAGATTTGAGAAAAAAGAAAAGAAAAGAGAAAAGAATCTTAATAAACGATCCCATCTCATATACTCTCTCTTTCTTCCCTCTTTTTGTTTTTGTGTGTTTTTTATTTTTCTTTTGCATTTGGAGCTTCAAAAGAAATGGGGAATGTAAATACAGTTTTGTATATGCCACCACGCTTATAGATAAGCCTGGGGGATAGAATCCAATGATGTGTGAGAGAGTGACTACCTGACGGTGCATGACAACCTAGGCTAAGTAATATTCTATACTCGGTGAGATTGTTTTAGCTTCACGAAATCCAGAAATCTACGCCTAGCACTCATTTCATGAAATCCACGCTTTTCTACTCTTTCTATTCTATTGCGTGATATTCTTATACTCCTCATAGAAAGCATTCAATTGAAAAGTGTGTGATCTGCGATATTGTATACCGCTTTAAATGATTCAGACGATGCTAATCTTAGAATTATTCCGTTCTTCATGCTATATCAATATTCTTGGGTTTTCTATTTCTATTTGCACCATTATACTATGATATCGAAATAAAAGTCTTTGACATGTGTTTTACATTTGGTGCATGCTATATGCGTAAGCAAACCACACGTCCTGAGAAAAATGATCTAGCAGCTTCCCTCTTCGCTTTCTTCTTTCTTCTTCATTTTTCGTTTTCCGTTTTTCCATCGTTTTCATTTTCTAAATTCACCGGGTTCGCCTTTTACTTATCTTCCTCGAGGACGAGTAAGAAATAAGCTTGGGGGATTTTGATCCCTCCGTATTTTACACCTTTTTTCCCGCATGTTTGCATGCCATTTAGATCGCTCAAATCATGTTTTCACGGTTTATCGACAATATTGCGATACTCTTCACGATTTGTTGTTTTTGTCGTATTTCAGGAGATTTGGAGCGATTTGGAGTGATTCCGAGATACACCCACTCCGGAGTGTCACCAAAGACTTCCCTGAGGGGTATTTTGAGATTGGAGAGGAGCGGAAGAAGAAAGAACGTCGTAGGAGCGACGATGAGGCAAAAACACTCAGAATTGGCATTTTCAGTGTCTCACTCGGCCGAGTGAAGGAGTCACTCGGCCGACCAACGAAACCCCGCTCGGCCGGCCAGATCGGACACGCTCCAAGTGTGCACTCGGCCGAGCATCAGAAGCCGCCTCGGCCGAGTGACATATCCTGTCCGCCCGAGTGGCACTCAGACGACGGCCATCAAAAACTCCCAAGTTACTGTTTTTTTGTCAGTCTGAGATCAGAAGACCCACTCGGCCGAGTGGCAATTGCCGACCGCCCGAGTGAAGATAGCCCATCGGCCGAGTGACGACAACTCCCTCGGCCAAGTGACGCCCAAAGTGACGACCCCCAAGGCCCCAGACTTACTGGAATCCGTCAGGGTTTTTCACTCGGCCGAGCGACATTTGTCACTCGGCCGAGTAAGCAGCGCTGCCTGTAGCGGAAATCACGATTTTGGAGCTACGCAGGGGCAGTTTGGTCACGAATTTTTGGGCAGTTTTGGGGGGTATTTAACCCCAGATTCTAACCTAGTTTAGAGAGCTTTTTTATTGCTTTTGGCAGCCTTTTTAGATTAGACTTTTTAGAGTTTGATTCTTGTGATTGGAGAGGAGAGAAAAGTGTTATTTTGTTGGATTCTTGGAAAGCTACATTGGTTTGTCTCCCTCTCTATTAAAAATCCTATTTTTATTGCTATTTTGATTATTGCTATGAATTCCATTGCTATTTCTATTGATTATTCTTTCATTAGCAATATGATTTGTGAGTAGTCTTAATGTCTTAGGGCGTGGGGATGAACCCTACGAGCCCAATTTCCGATTTGTGATGATTTGGTAGAACTATTGCTAGAATTGCTATTAGGGTTAGTTTGGGATCGATATATTACGGGTAGCTAGGTGTTCATATCGATTGGGATTTGCAAGAGATTGGATCCCAATTCGATAGGAAACCCTAGAAATCCGAATTGGGTTGAAATTGAGTTTTCGAAGTATCGGTTTGCAAGAGATTGGACCGATACTAGGATTCTCGGTTGCAATTCTATGCCGATACCCGTTTGCAAGAGATTGGACGGGTCAAAACTATCCTAACCTAGGTCGTAGCCCGAGTTTGCACGAGAGTGGGCTCGGGATGCGATTGAACGAAGACGTTGATCCTAATGCTAGCTTGCCTAGGCTAGGGTTTGCAAGAGATTGGACCCGAGCCTAGGTTTGCTATAGACCGGCAACAGCGCGAGAGCGTGAGCTAGGTTTTACATTCAGTTGCAACTAGTTCACCCGACATTCTACCCTAGCAATTGTGAGACCGATGAATCACAATGACGAGATACGGTGAGTAGCGGGGATTCCCTATTCCCTAGGCGTCTTTATTTGATTTTATATCTCTATACTTTGTGTGACAATTGTGACAACATCGCCGAAAGGCACTTTCATACTCTTCTGTCCCTATAGCCAGGTTGTTCGGAGAAGGCACTGTCATACGTCCTCCCTGTGTTCGATACCCGCTCGCCGCTACACCGTGCGCTTGCGGTAAAACTACACGGTCGCTCTTTAGGGTGTACACCCGGGCACGATCATCAATGTAGACATATCTGTTATCTCAGCATGCTGCTTAGCAATCTCCGCTACCAGGGTAGAAATTTGCAGACGTAGAACCTCATGCTCCTTCTCAAAGGCCTTAGCCACTACATTCTCATCATCATCATCATCCTCCTCAGCAGTCTGCTCCGCCTCATTACGATCCACCTTATCATCCTCCCCACCCATCTTCCCAGTATGATCCTCCTCCTGCAATTCAGCAGGCACTGCATTCTCCCAAAACGCCTCCCCCACCTTCTGATCCTCCCCCTCATTATTCACAGCCTTCACATTCTCATCACCCATAATTTTATCAGCTGATGCTAACTGTCACGCCCTGCTTACCTAAAATGGAGGCCAGACGTGAGAAGGTCCGCACGAGAGTGGAGCTGTGAAGCCCCAAACCCGATAAGCGTCAACAAAACATAAGCAGGTCCCTGTAACCACAAACGGAACATCAATAATAACACAAGGAGAGACAGAAATAAAATCTCATATCTCATAATTTGTCCAACATGAAAATTAAGTTCAACATCCAGAAAAGCCACCAGGCTAAAAGAAAGAGTCTAAAGGCCCAGAACAAGGCCAACAAAAAGGAACAACGTAACAAGTATAGGTGCCACACACCGACAACTAAACAACAGTCTAGACAAAAAAGGAAAGCTCAACGAAGACACTAGGACTGGTCCCAAGTGTCCACATACTCCTCGCCAAACAAAAGCTCGGGCTCGGCGTCAGCAAATACCTCGTCCTCAACAATGTACGCAGGCTCAGGGTCTAACATGTGTCACCCAAAAGAGTAAAGGGGCACATGTCAGCAAGTCTAAAAGACTTGGGCAAGGAAACTGAAAGTAAGGCAAACTAACAACCTAACAGTTATAGTATGCATGACATGACAGTTATAACATTAGTGCACAAGCAAGACATGGTGAAACAATAAGTACAAGAGAACAATTTATCAGGACAAGTCAAGAGTAGCCAAGCTACTAACAATCTCAATCTTTTCACTAGTCACGTTTCAAGTTGTTTGTAGATGTTTACGCCTTACAGTTGAACGGTTTGGCATTCACACTGATTGGCCGCTTAACACTACCCCAGAACCCAGAGTTTACGCCTTACCACTGCAGTTGTTGATCGGGCAGACTCCCAGTTGATTGGCCGCTTAACTCTTACCCCCAATACCCATATGTGAACGAGCCAGGGTCCCTGTACATGAGCTCAGTAAATGAGCCAGGGTTGCCCCGCACAAGAGCTCGTTTCCTGGATCACAACCAGGAGCGTATTTCATTTGGCATAGGGGTACACCTAGCCTCAATCATTTCACAAGATGTAGCGGAGCTACGCAATCACAGGAACACTTAAAGAATGCAATGACATGACAATTAGTTTGCGTACCGTTAATGGAAATTAAACATGACATGGTAGTTGTGCAACATGATAAATGTCGTCTCTAGCTTCGTTGTCAAGCTAGTTCCTAAATTTACGCCTAGGCGAGTATCATTTCGTCGCCTAGTCTCTTTTACGCCTACAATAAGCAAATGGCCTAAGACATGGCCCAAAACCCTAAGTGGCAAGTTTCACTTGCCTAGCACCGAGGATGACGATCAACGAGGGTTCGTCTCACGGACGCTAATCTACGGGGAAGTCGCTGTTATGGAGAACAATCATCAAAACAACATTTATTTCATTAGGGTTTCACAAAAACACAACAGGTTATGAAAACATTAAGAGATCGATTATTACCGTATCGGAAGCGGAAGAATGATGCCGAGCAAGCACGGAAACAGAAGAAACGCTCCGGGGAACCTAGGGTTCAGATCGGGAAAGGATGGGGAAAATCTGGAGAAATGGGGTTTTGGGGATTTTTGGGGATTTGATGAAGGTTTGAGGAAGGTGGAAGGTGGAAAGTGTTAAGTGAGGGTTTGGATGATGGAGGATGAGCTTGGAATGAAGGTTTGAGGGTTTGGGGAAGATGAGAGCTCAATGGGGGAGAAATTAGGTTTAGAGTTGAAGAAGAAGAAGAAGAAAACGTTTGGGAGGGGTATTTATAGGGTTTCATGTCGGCTAGGGCAAAATTAGGGTTTACTGCACTGATTAGTCGGTCAAAGAAGGACTGTTGACCGACTAGTTTAGCAACTAGTCGGTCGGTCGATTAGCTATGACCGACTAACACCAAGCAGCGAAATTTGGGAAAAATCTGGGTAATGAATTAGTCGGTCAAAGAGCAACCACTGACCGACTAGTTTGGAAACTAGTCGGTCGGTTGACCAACGCAAACCGACTAAGTCCAAACAGTAACTCCTGTACAAAAATAGGATTTAGATTTAATCAGTCAAAGAACAACTACTGACCGACTAGTTTCGAATCTAGTCGGTCGATGAACGTTCTTAGACCGACTAAGAATGAATAGTACTTGGTGTCAAAAATGATCATAGAGCTAGTCGGTTAAAGAACAGTTGCTGACCGACTAGTTTGCAACCTAGTCGGTCGACCAATGTTCTTAGACCGACTAACGATAAACAGTAACTCCTGAGAAATTAACAAAGCCAACTAGTCGGTCCATGAAGGTTTGCCGACCGACTAAATCGTCATCTAGTCGGTCGGTTCCCCTTCTTACACCGGCTAACGAGCACCAAAAGTTCCGAAATGGAGCGCGAAGCTCCGGGATTGATTCCTAAGACTCCTAGGCTTGATCTAACAATAAGATATGACCGATATGAAGCCCGTCACGAATGACTTACTCCAAAATTGACGATCAACGGAAGAAGCTAGGAAAACGCGACGAAACGATCGAAAATGAAAGCTACGGAGAAGAAAACCACACATAAGGAGAAAATCCACCAAAACATATAATATAATATAATAAATCCAGATACATGAAAACCAGTCGTTACATCCTCCCCAACTTAAGAAAAATTCCGTCCTCGGAATTTCCCAACACTCACGTGTCCGGGAACAAAAGGGGGAAACGCTCTCGCATCTCGTCCTTATTCTCCCAAGTAGACTCTCCAGGCGAGCTGTGTCGCCACATCACCCTCACAAGATTGACAACCTTGTTCCGAAGTGACTTCTGACGCCTGTCCAGAATTTGCACTGGCTGCTGGTCATACGTCATATTAGGGCGAACGGTAATCTTCGAGAAATCCACAGCATGAGATGGATCGCTAATGAATCGACGAAGCTACGACACATGGAAAACATTGTGAACTCCCTCCAAAGATGGCGGCAAGGCTAAGCGGTAGGCTACCTCGCCAACTTTCTCCAGAATGTCAAACGGTCCAATGTATCGCGGGCTCAACTTCCCTCGCTTCCCAAAGCGAATCACACCACGATTCGGGAAAATCCTCAGAAACACATGGTCGCCTGGCTGAAACTCCAAAGGACGACGTTTAGCATCCGCCCAATGCTTAAAACGGTCCTGAGCAATCCTCAACCTCTCCCGAATGTTCCTGACAACATCCACGGCCTCCACGATCGTCTCAGGTCCCAACAGCTCCCGATCACCAACGTCATCCCAACTCAACGGTGATCGACATTTCCTCCCATAAAGAGAGGCGAAAGGCGCTATGCCAATACTCGCCTGGAAGCTGTTGTTGTAAGAAAACTCCACCAGATGTAGATGGTCCTCCCACGAACGCTTGAAATCCAACATGCACGCCCTCAGCATGTCCTCCAAGATCTGAATCGTCCTCTCAGACTGGCCATCCGTCTGCGGATGGTACGCCGTGCTGAAACTCAGACGCGTACCCAAACTCTTCTGCAAACTCTGCCAGAACTGAGATGTGAACCTTGTGTCTCTGTCCGACACGATACTCACGGGGACTCCGTGAAGTCGTACGACCTCCTGCATGATTCACATTACATCACTATCCAAACTAGGAAAAGGAAATAGAAACGGAGCGTAAAATAATTTACCTCCATATATCTCCTCGCTAGCGCCTCAGTGGACTGTCCCACTCGGAATGGAATAAAGTGCGCGGATTTGGTCAATCGATCTACGATCACCCAAATCGCGTCATTCTGCTTCGGACTCCGAGGTAGTCCAGTCACGAAATCCATAGTGATGTGTTGCCATTTCCACTCCGGAATCGGAAGCGGTTGTAGCAACCCGGCCGTACACTGATGCTCCGCCTTTACTTGTTGGCAAACCAAACACTTGGCTACACTCCGAGCCACACTCCTCTTCATGCCATGCCACCAATAGTTCAGACGAAGATCCTTGTACATCTTGGTCCCACCAGGATGCACAGAATACGACGAACTGTGTGCCTCCACCATCAACTCCTCTCTAACATCCCCAGCTGGCACACACAACCTGGCTCCAAACCTCAGCGAGCCATCCTCATGAATCAAAAAGTCAGTCCACAGACCGGCTTCCACCTGCTCCCAAATCTTCACCAGCTTCGGATCCTCAGCCTGGCCAGCCTTGATCCGATCCACAATCGTCGACTGTATCTGCATACACATCAACGAAGAAACCTCCCCAGGAAGAACAATCTCCACACCAGACTCGCAAAGATCCTGCTGCAATCTCCACTGCAAAGTCAAAATCATCATCGCTGTAAGCCTACTCAACGCATCAAGAACCACATTCACCTTGCCAGGGTGATACTGCAAATCAATCTCATAATCCGCCATGAGCTCTAACCATCGACGTTGTCGCATGTTGAGCTCCTTCTGAGTAAAAATATACTTCAAGCTTTTGTGATCGGTGAAAATCTTTACTTTCTCACTCAGCAGGAAGTTCCTCCAAACCTTAAGAGCAAACACAACGGCAGCCAACTCCAAATCATGCGTCGGGTAATTCTTCTCATGAACCTTGAGCTGACGAGAAGCATAAGCCACAACATGCCCGTGCTGATGCAACACACAACCGAGACCCTTGTCAGAAGCATCGCAAAAGATCTCAAATCCACCGTTGCGATCAGGCACAACAAGAATAGGGGCAGTCGTCAACCTCTCCCTCAGAACGCCAAAGGCATTCTCACAATCACCCGACCAAACAAAAGGTACATCCTTCCGCGTTAATCTGGTCATCGACTCGGTAATACGGGAAAAGTCCTTAATGAAATGCCGATAGTAACCAGCAAGTCCAAGGAAACTCCGAATCTTAGACGCTGACTGCGGAACAGGCCACTCTCTGATGGCCCTGATCTTTTTGGGATCCACTGAAATACCATCTCCAGTCACCACATGCCCGAGGAAAGCAACTCTGTCCAGCCAAAACTCGCACTTCGAAAACTTAGCATACAAACGATGCTTCCTCAAAATCTCCAATACCGTCCTCAAGTGCGATGCATGCTCCTCCTCCGACTTAGAATAGATCAGAATGTCGTCAATAAAGATAACGACAAACTTATCCAAAAAGTCGTAGAAAATCAGGTTCATCAGATTCATGAAAATTATGGGTGCATTGGTTACACCGAAAGGCATAACCACAAACTCGTAGTGTCCATACTTCGTCCTGAACGCTGTCTTCAGAACATCTTCCTTCTTCACCTTCAACTGGTGGTAACCACTCCTCAGATCCAACTTCGAAAACACCCTCGAACCTCCAAGCTGATCAAAAATATCATCGATGCGAGGCAACTGGTATTTATTCTTGATGGTCACCGCATTCAACTCCCGATAGTCCATGCATATGCGACGCGAACCATCCTTCTTCTTCACCAGCAGCACCGGTGCTCCCCACGGAGACACACTAGGGTTGATATACCCCTTCTGCAAAAGCTCATCCAGCTGCTACCGTAATTCCTCCAACTCGGCGGGTGCCATACGATATACGTGCACCTCATGAGCATTTACTTTCCGTTTGAATACACATCGATTGTACCTTGCACCGGCTCCATTATATCAGTTCCCGCCTGATAATCATGAATCGCTGTCAATAGAGAGGACTACAGCCGTAAAGGTGGATCTCGAGGTAATAGATCGGGTGCCAAGCCGATCAAGGCTGGACAGATATACGTGCACCTCATGGGCATTTACTTTCCGTTTGAATACACATCGCTTGTGCCTTGCACCGGCTCCATTATATCAGTTCCCACCTGATAATCGGGAATCTCTGTCAATAGAGAGGACTACTACCGTAAAGGTGGAGCCCGAGGTAATAGATCGGGTGCCAAGACACTCAAGGCTGGACATATATACGTGCACCTCATGGGCATTTACTTTCCGTTTGAATACACATCGCTTGTGCCTTGCACCGGCTCCATTTTATCAGTTCCCGCCTGATAATCATGAATCCCTGTCAATAGAGAGGACTACTGTCGTAAAGGTAGAGCCCGAGGTAATAGATCGGGTGCCAAGCCGCTCAAGGCTGGACATGCACATCATGGGAATTTACTTTCCGTTTGAATACATATCGCTTTTGCCTTGCACCGGCCCCATTATATCAGTTCCCGCCTGATAATCATGAATCCCTGTCAATAGAGAGGACTACTGTCGTAAAGGTTGAGTCCGAGGTAATAGATCAGGGCCAAGCCGCTCAAGGCAGGACAGATATACATGCACCACATTGGCATTTACTTTCCGTTTGAATACACATCGCTTGTGCCTTGCACCAGCTCCATTATATCAGTTCCCGCCTGATAATCATGAATCCCTGTCAATAGAGATGACTACTGCTGTAAAGGTGGAGCCCGAGGTAATAGATTGGATGCCAAGCCGCTCAAGGCTGGACATATATACGTGCACCTCATGGGCATTTACTTTCCGTTTGAATACACATCGCTTGTGCCTTGCACCGGCTCCATTATATTAGTTCCCGCCTGATAATCATGAATCCCAGTTGTAACGACTGCTTTTCATGTATCTGGATTTATTATAATATAATATATGTTTTGGTGGATTTTCTCCTCTTGTGTGGTTTTCGTCTCCGTAGCTTTCATTTTCGATCGATTCGTCGTATTTTCTCGTTTCTTCCTTAGGATCATCGATTTCGAAGTATGTCATTCGTGACGGACTTCATAACGGTCGTATCTTACTATTAGATCAAGCTTAGGAGTCTTAGGAATCGATCCCGGGGCCCCGCGCTCCGTATCAGAACTTTTTGTGCTCATTAGCCGGTATAAGAAGGGGCACCGACCGACTAGATGGCGATCCAGTCGGTCGGCAATCCTCCTTGGACCGACTAGTTAGCTTTCTAAATTTCTCAGGAGTTATTGTTTATCGTTAGTCGGTCTAAGAACGTTGGTTGACCGACTAGGTTGCAAACTAGTCGGTCGGCAATGCTTCTTAAACCGACTAACTCATCATCTTAATTTTGTATCAGTTACTGTTTACTCTTAGTCGGTCTAAGAACGTTCATCGACCGACTAGATGCTAAACTAGTCGGTCAGTATTTGTTCATGGACCGACTAACTCTAAAATCCTATTTTCGTTCAGAAGTTACTGTTTACACTTAGTCGGTCTGCGTTGGTCGACCGACCGACTAGTTGTCAAACTAGTCGGTCAGTGGTTGCTCTTTGACCGACTAACCAGTGTTAAAACCCTAATTTCTGGGCAGCCGCCAGCCCAACCTATTTAAACCCAACCCAAACGTTTCTTCTTCCTCCAACACGACCCAAAACCCTAAAATATTCCCCCTTGAGCCCCCATCTTCCTCCAAGCTCCAATCCTTCATTCCAAGCCCTAAATCCATCATCCAAACCATCCATTCACTCTATCTACCTCTCATCTTCCCCAAAATCTCACCCAAATCCATCAAATCCCCAAATTTCCCCAAAACCCTAGTTTCCCCAAACTTCTCCATTTGCTTCCAGATCTGATCCTAGGGTTCCCCGGAGTGTTTCTTCCGCCTCCTCTCGGTAAGAAATCGATCTACCGTTGATTTTATAACCTATTTATAATTTTATGAAACCCTAATAAATTTCATGTTGTTTGGTGTTTGTTTCCCCCATAACAGCAATTTCCCCGTAGATTAGCATCCGTGTGACGAAGTGGTCGTCATCCCCGGTGCTAGGCAAGTGAAACTTGCCACTTAGGGTTTAGGCCATGTTTTAGGCCATTTGCAAGTTGTAGGCGTAAAAGAGGCTAGGCGACGAAATGATACTCGCCTAGGCGCAAATTGGGGAATTAGCTTGACAACGAAGCTAATTCCGACATTTAGCATGTTGCACAATTACCATGTCATGTTTACTTTCCATTAACGGTACGCGAATAAATTGTCATGTCATTGCATTCCTTAAGTGTTGCCGTGATTGCGTAGCTTCGCTACAATGTTGTGTTCCTGGCTCGTGTTCCAGAAGCGAGCCCTGTAGTTGGTAACCCCAACGCTCGATATATTGAATTGTGAACTAAGAAACAAGCTCTCGTGCGGGGCAACCCTGGCTCACTTGCTGGGCTCATGTACAGGGACCCTGGCTTGTTTAGTGCGGGATGGGGTAAGGGTTAAGCGGCCAGGCAACTGGGGGTCTGTTTGATCAACAACTGCAGTTGTAAGGCGTAAACTCTTTGGGGTGGGGTAGTGTTTAGTGCCGATCGGTCTGAATGTTGTACCATTCAGCGAAGGGCGTAAACATCTACAAAACAACCGTGAAACGTGAATTGTGTTTAGTGCCGATCGGTCTGAATGTTGTACCATTCAGCAAAGGGCGTAAACACCTACGATAATGTGAATTGATTGAGAATGTTAGTAGCGTGGTTACTCTTGTCTTGTCTTGTCTTGTCTTGTCTTGTCATGTCCCGATAATTGTTCTCTTGTACAAATTGTCTTGCCATGTTTTAAATTGTGCACTCATGTTATAACTGCCATGTCATGCATACTAAACTGCTAGGTTGCTAGTTGCCTTACTTTCAGTTTCCTTGCCCAAGTCTTTTAGACTTGCTGACATGTGCCCCTTTACTCTTTTGGGTGACACATGCTAGATCCTGAGCCCGAGTACCTTGTTGAGGACGAGGTGTTTGCTGACGCCGAGCCCGAGCTTGTGTTTGACGGGGAGTACGTGGACACTGGGGACCAGTCCTAGTGTCTTCGTTGTGTTTTACTTTTGTTAGACAGTTGTTTTGTTATCGGTGCGTAGCACCTATACTTGTTATGTCGTTGCTTTTGTTGGCCTTGTTCTGGGCCTTTAGACTCTTTTCTGTTAGCCTGGTGGCTTTTCTGGATGTTGAACTTATTTTCATGTTAGACAATATTTGAGATGTGAAGTTTTTATTTCAGTCTCTCCTTGTATTATTATTGTTGTTCCGTTGTCGTTACATGGACCTGCTTATGTTTTATTTACGCTTATCGGGTTTGGGGCTTCACAGCTCCACTCTCGTGCGGACCTTTTCACGTCTCGCCTCCATTTTAGGGAAGCGGGTCGTGACAGGTTTTAGTGGTGGCCCATGCAGGTCCTTTTGTAACTGCGATTTTTGGAATAGCGATAATAATATTAGAATGTCCAATAAATTAAGTTCGATGTCCGAAGTCATAAGCTATGAGTCTAATTGGATTCGTTCTCTGTGTCATTAGATGGCAGGAAGGCGTTTCACCCGTGGTGGGGGTAGTGGTGCGCTCCCTCATGATGAGGAGCCTGAGCGGGAACCCACCAACGGTGAGATGATGCGGATGATTCTCCAGATGATGCAAGTGCAGCAGGGCGTGCTTCTGCAAGTCCAGAATGCTCCACTTGCTCGAGCTGCCCGGGCTCTTCCGGATGCCCCTCGCTCTGATCCAGGAGCGAAGCAATTTCGGGAGCTAGGTCCCGCATATTTTGATGGTTCTGAGGGTCCTCTGGCTGCCGATGAGTGGATTCGGAACATTGAAGACAATCTGAAGATGGCCAAGATCACCCCGGCTGGATGGGTTGATTTGGCGAAGAGGCAACTCAAGGATAATGCTCGGAATTGGTGGGATGCGGAAGAGAAGTTGTTGGTGGAGCCGATTGCTTGGGCTACCTTCAAGGCCAGATTTGAGGGTGAGTTCTTTTCGAAAGCTGCCAGGGAGGAGATGCTGCAGCGTTTTATCGATTTGAAGCAGGGGAACTCGTCGGTGGACATGTACCACCAAGAGTTCATGAGGCTGAGTCGGTTTGCGCCGAAGATGGTGCAGGAAGCTGAGGAGAGGGCTCAGAGGTTCCTGCAGGGGCTTGCTTCGGAGCTCCAGAGTTTTGTGACCTCCTCTGACCGGGAGTCTTATCAGAAGGTTCTGGTCGCTGCCAAGAGGCAGGAGCTGCTCGTGAACCAGAGGAGAGGGTCTATTGTTGGTGCTGGGAAGAGGCCTGTGGAACAGGCGAGAGCTGTGGTTAGACCTGGATTCAGGCCTAATCAGTCTGCTCAGTTTAAGAGGCCAGGAGGGCCTATTCTGAAGACTTGCCATTTCTGCGACAAGTCTGGCCACATCAAGGATCAGTGTCGGAAGTTTTTGGGCCAGTGTCTGGTTTGTGGTGATGCTTCCCATGTCACGAAGGATTGTCGGCATGCGGGTCCGCTGCGAAGGGCGCCTGTTGCAGCTCAGCCGTTGCAGCAGCGAGCGTCTGTTCCTGCTAGTCGTGGAGCAGCTCTTGTTCCGCAGGGACAGGCTTTTCGGCAGGCTGTTCCGCTGAGGAGGCAGGCTTTTCTGATGACCGCTGCGGAGAGCGAGGCTGTGGATGAGGTTATCGCAGGTAATCCTCAATCTAGCCGTTACTTTCCTAGCTGGTTTTGATTGTTAGATTGTGTTGTTTGTTTGAACATGGTTGTTTGCTAGACTAGGGTTTGATTGTTAATTGATTGTTAGGTGTGGTTTTGGTGTGCACATTTCCTGCACGAGTCCTCTTTGACTCTGGTGCATCGATGTGCATTATTTCTCGGAGCTTCGTGGAGAGGCATTCCTTATTGACGTCCCCTCTTCCCAAGAGTTGGAATATCGTTACAGGGAATGGCGTGGTCTCGGTGCATCGTGGTTGCAATTCTTACTCGTTGGTGGTCTGTGGACATGAGCTTTTTGCTGATTTCATTGTCCACGACATCATCAACTATGATGCAGTTCTTGGGATGGACTGGCTTGCGAGCTTCTATGCTACGATCGACTGCAGGAGGAAGAATGTGGTGTTCGAGATTCCCGGACATCCAGTGTTTGAGTTCAGTCGTGGTAGCAGCTCGCTTGGTCCTGTCAGATTTCGGGCCAGGCCGGTGGAGGCTGTGGCTATGCAGATGGAGCTGGAGTGGCCGGCTGTGGTGCGTGATTTTGGTGACGTCTTCCCCGAGGAGATGTCTGGTTTGTCGCCTGATCGAGCTTTGGAATTTTCTATCGATCTTGTTCCAGGTGCGCAGCCGATTTCGAAGGCGCCGTATCGTATGGCACCTGCAGAGTTGGAAGAGTTGCGGAAGCAGTTGGATGAGATTTTGCAGAAGGGTTATATTAATCCTAGTGTGTCTCCGTGGGGAGCACCGGTGTTGCTGGTTAAGAAGAAGGATGGTTCGCGTCGCATGTGCGTGGACTATCGGGAGTTGAATGCGGTGACCATTAAGAATAAATACCCGTTGCCTCGCATCGATGATATTTTTGATCAGCTTGGAGGTTCGAGGGTGTTTTCTAAATTGGATTTGAGGAGTGGTTACCATCAGTTGAAGGTGAAGAAGGATGATGTTCCGAAGACAGCGTTCAGGACGAAGTATGGACACTATGAGTTCGTGGTTATGCCTTTCGGCGTAACTAACGCGCCCGCAGTTTTCATGAATCTGATGAACCTGATTTTCTACGACTTCTTGGATAAGTTTGTCGTTATCTTTATTGACGACATTCTGATCTATTCGAAGTCGGAGGAAGAGCATGCCTCGCACTTAAGGACGGTGTTGGAGATTTTGAGGAAGCATCGGTTGTATGCTAAGTTTTCGAAGTGCGAGTTTTGGCTGGATCGAGTTGCTTTTCTCGGGCATGTGGTGACTGGAGATGGTATTTCAGTGGATCCCGAGAAGATTTGGGCCATCAGGGAGTGGCCTGTTCCGTCGTCTGCATCTGAGATTCAGAGTTTCCTTGGACTTGCTGGTTACTATCGGCGATTCATTAAGGACTTTTCTCGTATTGCTGAGCCGATGACCAGGTTGACGCGGAAGGATGTTGCTTTTGTTTGGTCGGGTGATTGTGAGAGTGCTTTTGGTGTCCTGAAGGAGAGGTTGACGACTGCCCCTATTCTTGTCGTGCCTGATCGCATCGGTGGATTTGAGATATTTTGTGATGCTTCTGGCAAGGGTCTCGGTTGTGTGTTGCATCAGCACGGGCACGTTGTGGCGTATGCGTCTCGTCAGCTTAAGGTTCACGAGAAGAATTACCCGACGCATGATTTGGAGTTGGCTGCCGTTGTGTTTACTCTTAAGATTTGGAGGCACTTCCTGCTGTGTGAGAAAGTGAAGATTTTCACCGATCACAAAAGCTTGAAGTATATTTTCACTCAGAAGGAGCTCAACATGCGACAGCGTCGATGGTTGGAGCTTATGGCGGATTATGAGATTGATTTGCAGTTTCACCCTGGCAAGGTGAATGTGGTTCCAGATGCTTTGAGTAGGCTTCCAGAGGTGATGATTTTGACCTCTCAGTGGAGATTGCAGCAGGATTTCTGCGAGTCTGGGGTGGAGATTGTTCTTCCTGGAGAGGCTTCGTCGTTGATGTACATGCAGGTGCAGTCGACGATCGTGGATCAGATTAAGGCTGGCCAGGCTGAGGATCCGAAGCTGGTGAGGATTCGGGAGCAGGTGGAAGCTGGTCTGCGGACTGACTTTTTGATTCATGAGGATGGCTCGCTGAGGTTCGGAGCCAGGTTGTGTGTGCCAGCTGGGGATATCAGAGAGGAGCTGATGGTGGAGGCACACAGTTTGCCGTATTCTGTGCATCCTGGTGGCACCAAGATGTACCAGGATCTTCGTCTGAATTATTGGTGGCATGGTATGAAGAGGAGCGTGGCTCGGAGTGTAGCCAAGTGCTTGGTTTGCCAGCAAGTGAAGGCGGAGCATCAGCGTACGGCCGGGTTGCTACAACCGCTTCCGATTCCAGAGTGGAAGTGGCAACACATCACTATGGATTTCGTGACTGGACTACCTCGAAGTCTGAAGCAGAATGACGCGATTTGGGTGATCGTAGATCGATTGACCAAATCTACGCACTTTATTCCGTTCCGAGTGGGACAGTCCACTGAGGCGCTAGCAAGGAGATATATGGAGGTAAAATTCTTTTACTCTCCGTTTTATTTCCTTTTCCTAGTTTGGATAGTGATGTAACATCGCTTGTGCCTTGCACCAGCTCCATTATATCAGTTCTCGCCTGATAATCATGAATCCCTGTTAATAGAGAGGAATACTGCCGTAAAGGTGGAGCCCGAGGTAATAGATCAGGTGCCAAGCTGCTCAAGGCGGGACAGATATACGTGCACCTCATGGGCATTTACTTTCTGTTTGAATACACATCGCTTCTGCCTTGCACCGGTTCCATTATATCAGTTCCCGCCTGATAATCATGAATCCCTGTCAATAGGGAGGACTACTGCCGCAAAGGTGGAGCCCGAGGTAATAGATCGGGTGCCAAGCCGCTCATGGTTGGACAGATATACGTGCATCTCAAGGGCATTTACTTTCCGTTTGAGTACACATTGCTTGTGCCTTGCACCGGCTCCATTATATCAGTTCCAGCCTGATAATCATGTATCCCTGTCAATAGAGAGGACTACTGCCAAAAAGGTGGAGCTCGAGGTAATAGATTACGTGCCAAGCTGCTCAAGGCTGGACAGATATACGTGCACCTCATGGGCATTTACTTTCCGTTTGAATACACATCGCTTGTGCCTTGCACCGGCTCCATTATATCAGTTCCCGCCTGATAATCATGAACCCCTGTTAATAGAGAGGACTACTGCCGTAAAGGTGGAGCCCGAGGTAATAGATCAGGTGCCAAGCCTCTCAAGGCGGTACAGATATACGTGCACCTCATGGGCATTTACTTTCCGTTTGAAAACACATCGCTTGTGCCTTGCACCGGCTCCATTATATTAGTTCCCGCATGATAATCATGAATCCCTATCAATAGAGAGGACTACTGTTGTAAAGGTGGAGACCGAGGTAATAGATCAGGTGCCAAGCCGCTCAAGGCTGGATAGATATACGTGCACCACATGGGCATTTACTTTTCGTTTGAATACACATCGCTTGTGCCTTGCACCGGCTCCATTATATCAGTTCCCGCCTAATAATCATGAATCCCTGTCAATAGAGAGGACTACTGCCGTAAAGGTGGAGCCCGAGGTAATAGATCAGGTGCCAAGCCACTCAAGGCTGGATAGATATACGTGCACCTCATGGGCATTTACTTTCTTTTTGAATACACATCGCTTCTGCCTTGCTCCGGCTCCATTATATCAGTTCCCACCTGATAATCATTAATCCCTGTCAGTAGAGAGGAAAACTGCCGTAAAGGTGGAGCCTGAGGTAATAGATCGGGTGCCAAGCCGCTCAAGGTTGGACATATATACGTGCACCTCATGGGCATTTACTTTCAGTTTGAATACACATCGCTTGTGCCTTGCACCGGCTCCATTATTTCAGTTCCCGCTTGATAATCATGAATCCCTGTCAATAGAGAGGACCACTACCGTAATGGTAGAGCCCGAGGAATAGATCGAGTGCCAAGCTACTTAAGGCTGGACATATATACGTGAACCTCATGGGCATTTACTTTCCGTTTGAATACGCATCGCTTGTGCCCTGCACCGGCTCCATTATATCAGTTCCCGCCTGATAATCATGAATCCCTGTCAATAGAGTGGACTACTGCCTTAAAGGTGGAGCCCGAGGTAATAGATCGGGTGCCAAGCCGCTCAAGGCTGGACATATATACGTGCACCTCATGAGCATTTACTTTACGTTTGAATACCCATCGCTTGTGCCTTGCACAGGCTCCATTATATCAGTTCCCGCCTGATAATCATGAATCCCTGTCAATTGAGAGGACTACTATTGTAAAGGAGGAGCCTGAGATAATAGATCGGGTGCGAAGCTGCTCAAGGCTGGACAGATATACGTGCACCTCATGGGCATTTACTTTTTGTTTGAATACACATCGCTTGTCCCTTGCACCGGCTCCATTATATCAGTTCCCGCCTGATAATCATGAATCCCTTTCAATAGAGAGGACAACTGCCGTAAAGGTGAAGCCCGAGGTAATAGATCGAGTGTCAAGCCGCTCAAGGTTGGACATATATACATGCACCTCATGGGCATTTACTTTCCGTTTGAATACACATCGTTTGTGCCTTGCACCGGCTCCATTATTTCAGTTCCCGCCTGATAATCATGAATCCCTGTCAATAGAGATGACTACTGCCATAAAGGTGGAGCCCAAGGTAATAGATCGGATGCCAAGCCGCTCAAGGCTGGACATATATACGTGCACCTCATGTGTATTTACTTTCCTTTGAATACACATCGCTTCTGCCTTGCACCGGCTCCATTATATCAGTTTTCGCCTGATAATCATGAATCTCTTTCAATAGAGAGGACTACTGCTATAAAGGTGGAGCCCGAGGTAATAGATTGGGTGCCAAGCCGCTCAAGGCTGGACAGATATACGTGCACCTCATGGGCATTTACTTTCCGTTTGAATACACATCACTTGTGCCTTGCACCGGTTCAATCATATCAGTTCCCGCCTGAGAATCATAAATCCATGTCAATAGAGAGGACTACTGCCGTAAAGGTGGAGCCTGAGGTAATAGATCGAGTGCCAAGCCGCTCAAGGTTGGACATATATACATGCACCTCATGGGCATTTACTTTCAGTTTGAATACACATCGCTTGTGCCTTGCACCGGCTCCATTATTTCAGTTCCCGCTTGATAATCATGAATCCCTGTCAATAGAGAGGACCACTGCCGTAATGGTGGAGCCCGAGGAATAGATCGAGTGCCAAGCTACTTAAGGCTGGACATATATATGTGAACCTCATGGGCATTTACTTTCCGTTTGAATACGCATCGCTTCTGCCTTGCACCGGCTCCATTATATCAGTTCCCGCCTGATAATCATGAATCCCTGTCAATAGATGGGACTACTGCCGTAAAGGTGGAGCCCGAGGTAATAGATCAGGTGCCAAGCCGCTCAAGGTTGGATAAATATACGTGCACCTCATGGGCATTTACTTTCCGTTTGAATACACATCGCTTGTGCCTTGCACCGGCTAAATTATATCAGTTCCCGCCTGAGAATCATGAATCCCTATCAATAGAGAGGAACTGCCGTAAAGGTGGAGCCCGAGGTAATAGATCGGGTGCCAAGCCGCTCAAGACTGGACAGATATACGTGCACCTCATGGGCATTTACTTTTCGTTTGAATACACATCGCTTCTGCCTTGCACCGGCTCCATTATATCAGTTCCGGCCTGATAATCATGAATCTCTGTCAATAAAGAGGACTACTACCGTAAAGGTGGAGCCCGAGGTAAAAGATCAGGTACCAAGCTGCTCAAGGCTGGACAGATATACGTGCACCTCATGGGCATTTACTTTCCATTTGAATACACATCGCTTGTGCCTTGCACCGTCTCCATTTTATCAGTTCCAGCCTAATAATCATGAATCCTTGTCAACAGAGAGGACTATTGCCGTAAAGGTGGAGCCCAAGGTAATAGATCAGGTGCCAAGCCGCTCAAGGCTGGACAGATATACGTGCACCTGCTGGGTATTTACTTTCCGTTTGAATACACCTCACTTGTGCCTTGCACCGGCTCCATTATATCAGTTCCCGCCTGATAATCATGAATCCCTGTTAATAGAGAGGACTACTGCCGTAAAGGTGGAGCCCGAGGTAATAGATCGGGTGCCAAGCCACTGAAGGCTGGACAGATATACGTGCACCTCATGGGCATTTACTTTCTGTTTGAATACACATCGCTTCTGCCTTGTACCGGCTTCATTATATCAGTTCCCGCCTGATAATCATAAATCTCTGTCAATAGAGAGGACTACTGCCGTAAAGGTAGAGCCCGAGGTAATATATCCGGTGCCAAGCCGCTCAAGGCTGGACAGGTATACGTGCACCTCATGGGCATTTACTTTTCGTTTGAATACACATCGCTTCTGCCTTGCACCGGCTCCATTATATCAGTTCCCGCCTGATAATCATGAATCCCTGTCAATAGAGAGGACTACTATCGTAAAGGTGGAGCCCGAGTTAATAGATCAGGTGTCAAGCCGCTCAAGGCTGGACAGATATACGTGCACCTCATAGGTATTTACTTTCCGTTTGAATACACATCGCTTGTGCCTTGCACCGGCTCCATTATATCAGTTCTAGCCTGATAATCATGAATCCATGTCAATATAGAGGACTACTACCGTAAAGGTGGAGCCCGAGGTAATAGATCATGTGCTAAGCCGATCAAGGCTGGATAGATATATGTGCACCTCATGGGCTTTTACTTTCCGTTTGAATACACATCGCTTGTGCCTTGCACCGGCTCCATTATATCAGTTCCTGCCTGATAATCATGAGTCCCTGTCAATAGAGAGGACTACTACCGTAAAGATAGAGTCCGAGGTAATAGATCGGGTGCCAAGCCGCTCATGGCTGGACAGATATACGTACACCTCTTGGGCATTTACTTTCCGTTTGAATACACATCGCTTGTGCCTTGCACCAGCTCCATTATATCAGTTCCCGCCTGATAATCATGAATCCCCGTCAATATAGAGGACCACTGCCGTAATGGTGGAGCCCGAGGTAATAGATCGGGTGTCAATCCGCTCAAGGCTGGACAGATATAAGTGCACCTCATGGGCATTTACTTTCCGTTTGAATACACATCGCTTGTGCCTTGCACCGGCTCCATTATATCAGTTCCCGCCTGATAATCATGAATTCCTGTCAATAGAGAGGACTACTACCGTAAAGGTGGAGCCCGAGGTAATAGATCAGGTGCCAAGCCGATCAATGCTGGATAGATATACGTGCACCTCATGGGCATTTACTTTCTGTTTGAATACACATCGCTTGTGCCTTGCACCGGCTCCATTATATCAGTTCCCACCTGATAATCATGAATCCGTGTCAGTAGAGAGGACTACTGCCGTAAAGGTGGAGCCCGAGGTAATAGATCGGGTGCCTAGCCGCTCAAGGCTGGACAGATATACGTGCACCTCATGGGCATTTACTTTCCGTTTGAATACACATCGATTGTGCCTTGCACAGGCTCCATTATATCAGTTCCCGCCTGATAATCATGAATCCCTGTCAATAAAGAGGATAACTGCCGTAAAGGTGGAGCCCGAGGTAATAGATCAAGTGCCAAGCTGCTCAAGGTTGGACATATATACATGCACCTCATGGGCATTTACTTTCCGTTTGAATACACATCGCTTGTGTCTTGCACCGGCTCAATTATATCAGTTTCCGCCTGATAATCATGAATCCCTTTCAATAGAGAGGACTAATGCCGTAAAGGTGGAGCCCGAGGTAATAGATAGGATGCCAAGCCACTCAAGGCTGGACAGATATACGTGCACCTCATGGGCATTTACTTTCCGTTTGAATACACATCGCTTGTGCCTTGCACCGGCTCCATTATATCAGTTCCCGCCTGATAATCATGAATCCCTGTCAATAGAGATGACTACTACTGTAAAGGTGGAGCCTGAGGTAATAGATTGGGTGCCAAGCCGCTCAACGCTGGACAGATATACGTGCACCTCATGGGCATTTACTTTCCGTTTGAATACACATCGCTTGTGCCTTGTACTGGCTCCATTATATCAGTTCCCGCCTGATAATCTTGAATCCCTGTCAATAGAGAGAACTACTCCCGTAAAGTCGGAGCCTGAGATAATAGATCAGGTGCCAAGACACTCAAGGCTGGAAAGATATACGTGCGCCTCATGGGTATTTACTTTCTGTTTGAATACACATCGCTTGTGCCTTGCGACGGTTCCATTATAACTGTTCCCACCTGATAATCATGAATCCCTGTCAGTAGAGAGGACTACTGCCGTAAAGGTGGAGCCCAAGATAATAGATGGGGGTGCCAAGCCGCTCAAGGCTGGACAGATATACGTACACCTCATGGGTATTTACTTTCGGTTTGAATACACATCGCTTGTGCCTTGCACCGGCTCCATTATATCAGTTCCCGCCTGATAATCATGAATCCCTGTCAATAGAGAGGACTACTGCCCTAAAGGTGGAGCCCGAGATAATAGATCGGGTGCCGAGCCGCTCGAGTCTGGATATATATACGTGCACCTCATGGGCATTTACGTTCCGTTTGAATACACATCGCTTGTGCCTTACACATGCTCCATTATATCAGTTCCCGCCTGATAATCATGAATCCCTGTCAATAGAGAGGACTACTGTCGTAAAGGTGGAGGCCGAGAAAATAGATCAGGTGCCAAGCTGTTCAAGGCTGGACAGATATACGTGCACCTCATGGGCATTTACTTTCCGTTTGAATACACATCGCTTGTGCCTTGCACCGGCTCCATTATATATGTTCCCGCCTGATAATCATGAATCCATGTCAATAGAGAGGACAACTGCCGTAAAGGTGGAGCCCGAGGTAATAGATCGGGTGCCAAGCCCTCATGGTTTGACATATACACATGTACCTCATGGGCATTTACTTTCCGTTTGAATACACATCTCTTGTGCCTTGCAGCGGCTCCATTATTTCAGTTCCCGCCTGATAATCATGAATCCCTGTCAATAGAGAGGACTACTGCCGTAAAGGTGGAGCCCAAGGTAATAGATTAGATGCCAAGCTGCTCAAGGCTGGACTTATATATGTGCACCTCATGGGCATTTACTTTCCGTTTGAATACACATCGCTTCTGCCTTGCACCGGCTCCATTATATCAGTTTCCGCCTGATAATCATGAATTTTTTTCAATAGAGAGGACTACTGCCGTAAAGGTGGAGCCCGAGGTAATAGATCGGGTGCCAAGCAGCTCAAGGCTAGACAGATATACGTGCACCTCATGGGTATTTACATTCCGTTTGAATACACATAGCTTGTGCCTTGCACCGGCTCAATTATATCAGTTCCCGCCTGAGAATCATTAATCCTTGTCAATAGAGAGAACTACTACCGTAAAGGTGGAGCCCGAGGTAATAGATCGGGTGCCAAGCCGCTCAAGGCTGGACATATATACGTGCACCTCATGGGCATTTACTTTTCGTTTGAATACACATCGCTTCTGCCTTGCACCGGCTCCATTATATCAGTTCCCGCCTGATAATCATGAATCCCTGTCAATAAAGAGAACTACTGCCGTAAAGGTGGAGCCCAAGGTAATAGATCAGGTGCCAAGCTGCTCAAGGATGGACAGATATACGTGCACCTCATGGGCATTTACTTTCCGTTTGAATACACATCGCTTCTGGCTTGCACCGGCTCCTTTATATCAGTTCCAGCCTAATAATCATGAATCCCTGTCAACAGAGAGGACTACTGTCGTAAAGGTGGTGCCCGAGGTAATAGATCAGGTGCCAAGCCGCTCAAGGCTGGACAGATATACGTGCACCTCATGGGCATTTACTTTCCGTTTGAATACACATCGCTTGTGCCTTGCACCGGCTCCATTATATCAGTTCCGGCCTGATAATCATGAGTCCATGTCAATAGAGAGGACTACTACCGTAAAGATAGAGCCTGAGGTAATAGATCGGATGCCAAGCCACTTAAGGCTGGACATATATACGTGCACCTCATGAGCATTTACTTTCCGTTTGAATACACATCGCTTCTGGCTTGCACCGGCTCCTTTATATCAGTTCCAGCCTAATAATCATGAATCCCTGTCAACAGAGAGGACTACTGTCGTAAAGGTGGTGCCCGAGGTAATAGATCAGGTGCCAAGCCGCTCAAGGCTGGACAGATATACGTGCACCTCATGGGCATTTACTTTCCGTTTGAATACACATCGCTTCTGGCTTGCACCGGCTCCTTTATATCAGTTCCAGCCTAATAATCATGAATCCCTGTCAACAGAGAGGACTACTGTCGTAAAGGTGGTGCCCGAGGTAATAGATCAGGTGCCAAGCCGCTCAAGGCTGGAAAGATATACGTGCACCTCATGGGTATTTACTTTTCGTTTGAATACACATCGCTTGTGCCTTGCACCGGCTCCATTATATCAGTTCCCGCCTGATAATCATGAATCCCTGTCAATAGAGAGAACTACTGCCCTAAAGGTGGAGCCCGAGGTAATAGATCGGGTGCCAAGCCGCTCAAGGCTGGACATATATACGTGCACCTCATGGGCATTTACTCTTCGTTTGAATACACATCGTGTGTGCCTTGCACAGGCTCTATTATATCAGTTCCCGCCTGATAATCATGAATCCCTGTCAATAGAGAGAACTACTGTCGTAAAGGTGGATCCCGAGATAATAGATCAGGTGCCAAGCCGTTCAAGGCTGGACAGATATACGTGCATCGCATGGGTATTTACTTTCCGTTTGAATACACATCGCTTGTGCCTTGCACCGGCTCCATTATATCAGTTCCCGCCTGATAATCATGAATCCCTGTCAATAGAGAGGACAACTGCCGTAAAGGTAGAGCCCGAGGTAATAGATCGGGTGCCAAGCCACTCAAGGTTGGACATATATACATGCACCTCATGGGCATTTACTTTCCGTTTGAATACACATCGCTTGTGCCTTGCACCGGCTCCATTATTTCAGTTCCCGCCTAATAATCATGAATCCCTGTCAATAGAGAGGACTACTACCGTAAAGGTGGAGCTTAAGGTAATAGATCGGATGCTAAGCTGCTCAAGGCTGGACATATATACATTCACCTCATGGGCATTTACTTTCCGTTTTAATACACATCGATTCTGCCTTGCACCGGCTCCATTATATCAGTTTCCGCCTGATAATCATGAATCCCTGTCAATAGAGAGGACTACTGCCGTAAAGGTGGAGCCTGAGGTAATAGATCGGGTTCCAAGAAGCTCAAGGCTAGACAGATATACGTGCACCTCATGGGCATTTACTTTCCGTTTGAATATACATCGATTGTGCCTTGCACTGGCTCAATTATATCAGTTCCCGCCTGAGAATCATGAATCCCTGTCAATAGAGAGGTCTACTGCTGTAAAGGTGGAGCCCGAGGTAATAGATCGGGTGCCAAGCCGTGCAAGGCTGGACAGATATACGTGTACCTCATGGGCATTTACTTTCCGTTTGAATACACATCGCTTCTGCCTTGCACCGGCTCCATTATATCAGTTCCCGCATGATAATCATGAATCCCTTTCAATAGAGAGGACTACGGCCGAAAAGGTGGAGCCCGAGGTAATAGATCGGGTGCCAAGCCACTCAAGACTGGACAAACATACGTGAACCTCATGGGCATTTACTTTTCGTTTGAATACACATCGCTTGTGCCTTGCACCGGCTCCATTATATCAGTTCCCGCCTGATAATCATGAATCCCTGTCAATAGAGAGGACTACTGCCGTAAAGGTGGAGCCCAAGGTAATAGATCAGGTGCCAAGCCGCTCAAGGCTGGACATATATACGTGCACCTCATGGGCTTTTACTTTCCGTTTGAATACACATCGCTTGTGCCTTGCACCGGCTCCATTATATCAGTTCCCGCCTGATAATCATGAATCCCTTTCAATAGAGAGGACTACTGCCATAAAGGTGGAGCCCGAGATAATAGATCGGGTGCCAAGCCACTCAAGGCTGGACAGATATACGTGCACCTCATGGGTACTTACGTTTTGTTTGAATACACATCGCTTCTGCCTTGTACCGGCTCCATTATATCAGTTCCCGCCTGATAATCATGAATCCCTGTCATTAGAGAGGACTACTGCCGTAAAGGTAGAGCCCGAGGTAATATATTCGATGCCAAGCCGCTCAAGGCTGGACAGATATACGTGCACCTCATGGGAATTTACTTTTCGTTTGAATACACATCGCTTCTGCCTTGCACCGGCTCCATTATTTCAGTTCCCGCCTGATAATCATGAATCCCTGTCAATAGAGAGTATTACTGCCGTAAAGGTGGAGCCCGAGGTAATAGATCGGGTGGCAAGCCACTCAAGGCTGGACAGATATACGTGCACCTCATGGGTATTTACTTTCCGTTTGAATACACATCGCTTATGCCTTCCACCGGCTCCATTATATCAGTTCTAGCCTGATAATCATGAATCCCTGTCAATAGAGAGGACTACTATCGTAAAGGTGGAGCTCGAGGTAATAGATCAGGTGCCAAGCCACTCAAGGCTGGATAGATATACGTGCACCTCATGGGCATTTACTTTCCGTTTGAATACACATCGCTTGTGCCTTGCACCGGCTCCATTACATCAGTTCCTGCCTGATAATAATGAGTCCATGTCAATAGAGTGGACTACTACCATAAAGATAGAGCCTGAGGTAATAGATCGGGTGCCAAGTCGCTCAAGGCTGGACAGATATACCTGCACCTCTTGGGCATTTACTTTCCGTTTGAATACACATCGCTTGTGCCTTGCACCGGCTCCATTATATCAGTTCCCGCCTGATAATCATGAATCCATGTCAATGGAGAGGACTACTGCCGTAAAGATGGAGCCCGAGGTAATAGATCAGGTGCCAAGCAACTCAAGGCTGGACAGATATAAGTGCACCTCAAGGGCATTTACTTTCCGTTTGAATACACATCGCTTGTGCCTTGCACCGGCTTCATTATATCAGTTCCCGCCTGATAATCATGAATCCCTGTCAATAGAGAGGACTACTGCCGAAAAGGTGGAGCCCAATGTAATAGATCGGGTGCCAAGCCGCTCAAGGCTATACAGATATATGTGCACCTCATGGGCATTTACTTTCCGTTTGAATACACATCGCTTGTGTCTTGCACCGGCTCCATTATATCAGTTCTCACCTGATAATCATGAATCCCTGTCAATAGAGAGGACTATTACCGTAAAGGTGGAGCCCGAGGTAATAGATCAGGTGCCAAGCCACTCAAGCCTGGACATATATACGTGCACCTCATGGGCATTTACTTTCCGTTTGAATACACATCGCTTGTGCCTTGCACCGGCGCCATTATATCAGTTCATGCCTGATAATCATGAATCCCTATCAATTGAGAGGACTACTGTCGTAAAGGTGGAGTCCGAGGTAATAGATCGGGTGCCAAGCCGCTCAAGGCTGGACGTGCACCTCATGGGCATTTACTTTCCGTTTGAATACACATCGCTTGTGCCTTGCACCGGCTCCATTATATCAGTTCCCGCATGATAATCATGAATCCCTGTCAATAGAGAGAACTACTACCATAAAGGTGGAGCCCAAGGTAATAGATCAGGTTCCTAGCCGCTCAAGGCTGGACAGATATATGTGCACCTCATGGGCATTTACTTTCCGTTTGAATACACAACGCTTCTACCTTGCACCGGCTTAATTATATCAGTTTCCGAATGTTAATCATGAATCCCTTTCAATAGAGAGGACTACGGCCGAAAAGGTGGAGCCCGAGGTAATAGATCGGGTGCCAAGCCACTCAAGACTGGACAAACATACGTGAACCTCATGGGTATTTACTTTTCGTTTGAATACACATCGCTTGTGCCTTGCACCGGCTCCATTATATCAGTTCCCGCCTGATAATCATGAATCCCTGTCAATAGGGAGGACTACTGCCGTAAAGGTGGAGCCTGAGGTAATAGATCGGGTGCGAAGCCGCTCAAGGCTGGACAGATATACGTGCACCTCATGGGCATTTAATTTCCGTTTAAATACACATCGCTTGTGCCTTGCACCGGCTCAATTATATCAGTTCCCGCCTGATAATCATGACTCCCTGTCAATAGAGAGGACTACTGCCGTAATGGCGGAGTCCGAGGTAATAGATCGGGTGCCAAGCCGCTCAAGGCTGGACAGATATACGTGCACCTCATGGGCATTTACTTTCCGTTTGAATACACATCGCTTGTGCCTTGTACCGGCTCCATTATATCAGTTCCCGCCTGATAATAATGAATCCCTGTCAATAGAGAGGACTACTACCGTAAAGGTGGAGCTCGAGGTAATAGATCAGGTGCCAAGCCACTCAAGGCTGGACATATATACGTGCACCTCGTGAGGATTTACTTTCCGTTTGAATACACATCGCTTGTGCCTTGCACCGGCTCCATTATATCAGTTCCCGCCTGATAATCATGAATCCCTGTCAATCGAGAGGACAACTGCCATAAAGGTGGAGCCCGAGGTAAAAGATCGAGTGCTAAGCTACTCCAGGCTGGACATATATACGTGCACCTCATGGGCATTTACTTTCTGTTTGAATACACATCGCTTGTGCCTTGCACCGGCTGCATTATATCAGTTCCCGCCTGATAATCTTGAATCCCTGTCAATAGAGAGGACTATTACCGTAAAGGTGGAGCCCGAGGTAATAGATCGGGTGCCAAGCCACTCAAGGCTAGACATATATACGTGCACCTCATGGGGATTTACTTTCTGTTTGAATACACATCGCTTCTGCCTTGCACCGGCTCAATTATATCAGTTTCCGCCTGATAATCATGAATCCCTTTCAATAGAGAGGACTACTGTCGTAAAGGTGGAGCCTGAGGTAATAGATCGGGTGCCAAGCCACTCAAGGCTGGACAGATATACATGCAACTCATGGGCATTTACTTTCCGTTTGAATACGCATCGCTTGTGCCTTGCACCGGCTCCATTATATCAGTTCCCGCCTAATAATCATGAATCCTTATCAATAGAGAGGTCTACTACCGTAAAGGTGGAGCCTGAGGTAATAGATTGGGTGCCAAGCCAATCAAGGCTGGACAGATATACGTGCACCTCATGGGCATTTACTTTCCGTTTGAATACACATCGCTTGTGCCGTGCACCGGCTCCATTATATCAGTTCCAGCCTGATAATCATGAATCCCTGTCAATAGAGAGGACTACTGCCGTAAAGGTGGAGCCCAAGGTAATAGATCAGGTGCCAAGCCACTCAAGGCTAGACAGATATACGTGAACCTCATGGGTATTTACTTTTCGTTTGAATACACATCTCTTGTGCCTTGCACCGGCTCCATTATATCAGTTCCCGCCTGATAATCATGAATCCATGTCAATAGAGAGAAAAACTGCCATAAAGGTGGAGCCCGATGTAATAGATCGGGTGCCAAGCTACTCAAGGCTGGACATATATACGTGCACCTCATGGGCATTTACTTTCCGTTTTAATACACATCGCTTGTGCCTTGCACCGGCTCCATTATATCAGTTCCCGCCTGATAATCATGAATCCCTGTCAATAGAGAGGACTATTGCCGTAAAGGTAGAGCCCGAGGTAATAGATCAGGTGCATAGTCACTCAAGGCTGGACAGATATACGTGCACCTCATGGGCATTTACTTTCCGTTTAAATACACATCGCTTGTGCCGTGCGCCGGCTCATTTATATCAGTTCCCGCCCGATAATCATGAATCCCTGTCAATAGAGAGGACTACTGCCGTAAAGGTGGAGCCCAAGGTAATAGATCGGGTGCCAAGACACTCAAGGCCGGACAGATATACAT
Source organism: Scilla litardierei (assembly GCA_030789695.1). Classification (NCBI taxonomy): domain Eukaryota; kingdom Viridiplantae; phylum Streptophyta; class Magnoliopsida; order Asparagales; family Asparagaceae; genus Scilla; species Scilla litardierei. Next base: position 51,773,628 of record CM061132.1, on the reverse strand, counting down.
GCACCTCATGGGCATTTACTTTCTGTTTGAATACACATCGCTTCTGCCTTGCACCGGCTCAATTATATCAGTTGCCGCCTGATAATCATGAATCCCTTTCAATAGAGAGGACTACTGCCGTAAAGGTAGAGCCTGAGGTAATAGATTGGGTGCCAAGCCGCTCAAGGCTGGACAGATATACGTGCACCTCATGGGTATTTACTTTCCGTTTGAATACACATCGCTTGTGCCTTACACCGGCTCCATTATATCAGTTACCGCCTGATAATCTTGAATCCATGTCAATAGAGAGGACAACTGTCATAAAGTTGGAGCCCGAGGTAATAGATCGGGTGCCATGCTGCTCAAGGCTGGACATATATACGTGCACCTCATGGGCATTTACTTTCCGTTTGAATACACATCGCTTGTGCCTTGCACCGGCTCCATTATATCAGTTCTCGCCTGATAATCTTGAATCCCTGTCAATAGACAGGACTATTGCCGTAAAGGTGGAGCCCGAGTTAATAGATCGGGTGCCAAGCCACTCAAGGCTGGACAGATATACGTGCACCTCATTGGCATTTACTTTCCGTTTGAATACGCATCGCTTGTGCCTTGCACCGGCTCCATTATATCAGTTCCAGCTTGATAATCATGAATCCCTGTCAATAGAGAGGACTACTGCCGTAAAGGTGGAGCCCGAGGAAATAGATCGGGTGCCAAGCTGCTCAAGGTTGGATATATATACGAGCACCTCATGGGCATTTACTTTCTGTTTGAATACACATCGCTTGTGCCTCGCACCGGCTCCATTATATCAGTTCCCGCCTGATAATCATGAGTCCCTGTTAATAGAGAGGACTACTCCCGTGAAGATGGAGCCCGAGATAATAGATCAGGTTCCAAGCCGCTCAAGGCTAGACAGATATACGTGCGCCTCATGGGTATTTACTTTTCGTTTGAATACACATCGCTTGTGCCTTGCACCGGCTCCATTATATCAGTTCCCGCCTGATAATCATGAATCCCTGTCAATAGAGAGGACAGCTGCCTTAAAGGTGGAGCCCGAGGTAATAGATCGGGTGCTAAGCTACTCAAGGCTGGTTATATATATACGTGCACCTCATGGGCATTTACTTTCCGTTTGAATACACATCGCTTGTGCCTTGCACCGGCTCCATTATATCAGTTCCCGCCTGATAATCATGAATCTCTGTCAATAGAGAGGACTATTGCCGTAAAGGTGGAGCTCAAGGTAATAGATCATGTGCCAAGCCACTCAAGGCTGGACAGATATACGTGCACCTCATGGGCATTTACTTTCCGTTTGAATACACATTGCTTCTGCCTTGCACCGGCTCAATTATATCAGTTTCCGCGTGATAATCATGAATCCCTTTCAATAGAGAGGACTACTACCGTAAAGGTGGAGCCTGAGGTAATAGATCGGGTGCCAAGCCACTCAAGACTGGACAGATATACGTGCACCTCATGGGCATTTACTTTTCGTTTGAATACACATCGCTTGTGCCTTGCACCTGCTCAATTATATCAATTCCCGCCTGATAATCATGAATCCATGTGAATAGAGAGGAAAACTACCGTAAAGGTGGAGCCCGAGGTAATAGATCGGGTGCCAAGCCTCTCAAGGCTGGACAGATATACGTGCACCTCATGGGCATTTACTTTCTGTTTGAATACACATCGCTTCTGCCTTGCACCGGCTCCATTATATCAGTTCCCGCCTGATAATCATGAATCCCCGTCAATAGAGAGGACTACTGCCGTAAAGGTGGAGCCTGAGGTAATAGATCGGGTGCGAAGCCGATCAAGGCTGGATAGATATACGTGCTACTCATGGGCATTTACTTTATGTTTGAATACACATCGCTTGTGCCTTGCACCGGCTCCCTTATATCAGTTCCCGCCTGATAATCATGACTCCCTGTCAATAGAGAGGACTACTGCCGTAAAGGCAGAGCCCGAGGTAATAGATCGGGTGCCAAGCCGATCAAGGCTGGACAGATATACGTGCACCTCATGGGCATTTACTTTCCGTTTGAATACACATCGCTTGTGCCTTCCACCGGCTCCATTATATCAGTTCCAGCTTGATAATCATGAATCCCTGTCAATAGAGAGGACTACTGCCGTAAAGGTGGAGCCCGAGGAAATAGATCGGGTGCCAAGCTGCTCAAGGTTGGATATATATACGTGCACCTCATGGGCATTTACTTTCTGTTTGAATACACATCGCTTGTGCCTCGCACCGGCTCCATTATATCAGTTCCCGCCTGATAATCATGAGTCCCTGTTAATAGAGAAGACTACTCCCGTGAAGATGGAGCCCGAGGTAATAGATCAGGTGACAAGCCGCTCAAGGCTGGACAGATATACGTGCACCTCATGGGCATTTACTTTCCGTTTGAATACACATCGCTTGTGCCTTGCACCGGCTCCATTATATTAGTTCCCGCCTGAAAATCATGAATCCCTGTAAATAGGGAGGACTACTACCGTAAAAGTGGATCCCGAGGTATTAGATCAGGTGCCAAGCCGCTCAAGGCTGGACAGATATACGTGCACTTCATGTGCATTTACTTTCCGTTTGAATACACATCGCTTGTGCCTTGCACCGGCTCCATTATGTTGAATATTGGACTCCCCGGATTTGGTTTTGATGATGAGCAAACATAAATAATCCATGAACTAACAATTTGTGAGTGCAGTTTTGGAGATCGTCGCCAAATTCATGAGAATATTCAAAGCGACATCTCAACACTTCCCAAAGCTCATATTCATGCCTAAAGCTTCGTTGAAGCTCTTGCGATGCTTTGGAAGATATGAAGATTCAATCGAAGCTCTCAAAGACCGTTTATTAAGGTTTTATTTATAGTCTTTTAGCTTCGATATATAGAATGTTAAGCCTTGAGTATATCTTACGTTTCTATCTTCATTACGCTCATTTCGTAGCTCTAGGATCCTTGCACAAGTTCATTCTAACTTCCTCGAAGCGTCGCGCTTCGATTCGGACTTTGTTGTGCATGTTAGTTGGTACAAGAACAAGTACTGACCGACTAGATGGTGATCTAGTCGGTCGGCAACTGTTCTTGGACCGACTAGTTTGATTCCTTAATTTCTTGGACTTTACTGTTTACAGTTTGTCGGTCTACGTTGACTCACCGACCGACTAGTTTGTGAACTAGTCGGTCAGTGATGCTTCTTTGACCGACTAGTTGTGACTTAATGTTCACTCTAAATTTCTCCTAAGCTACTGTTTACCGTTAGTCGGTCTAAGAACGTTTGATGACCGACTAGTTGACAATCTAGTCGGTCAACTTTTGTTCTTGGACCGACTAAGTCACTTTGCATTCAGACTAAGTTATTTTGCCTCTTAGTCGGTCTACGTTCATTGACTGACCGACTAGTTGTGAAACTAGTCGGTCAGAAAGTGTTCTTGGACCGACTAGATTTCTAGGTCTGAAATTCTATCTCTTCTCAGATCTGCTCTTAGTCGGTCCATGCTTTGTGACTGACCGACTAGTTGATGAACTAGTCGGTCAGTGTTTGTTCTTTGACCGACTAACTCTCACAGATTTCTATCCGTTGGTGAATGACCTAACTTGTTTTTATGGGACCCTATAAATACGAACCTAGGTCATTTCTATCTTCAATAGAGCTGCCATTAAGAGATTCATTGAGTTCTAAAGAGATAGCTATTCTCCCTCAAATCTAAAGCTCTCTTCCTCACAAGAAACCCATTCTCTCTCATTTCTAGATCTAGAGAGAAGGTTGTTCTTGGTGAGCTTTTCAAGCTATTGCTTGATCCAAGTCTCCAACTCTTCCCTAGGCACCCATTGCTGCTCATTTCCTTGGTGCTAGGGCTTGGTGACTTCATCTTCCTCAAATCCTTCATTCCACCTATTGGGTAAGAAAAACTCAAGGTATAGGATTTTGTGGTAAGAGTATTTATTTCATCTAAACTCTTTTATATTGCTTATTGGCTCTCTCGGTTGTGAGAGAAGTTTGTGATCCCGGGTTGTGGGATTCACTTTGCCATTGCATGTATGATTTGATCTTGTGAAGGTTTTTCACAAGATATTCATAGTGGAAATCTTGAGTTAGGGTTTCTAACTCAAGTATCCGGAGGGGATCCGGGTGGTTGGGACGTAGGATCACCGGGAACAAGTCGGGGAGACTTGGGTGGATCCGAACCCATTAACATCGTTTGTTAGCATTGTTAATTTCGTTGTCGTCATTCAATTTAAGCTTCCGCAAATTGATTTGGTAGTTGATTGCAATTTAATTTGGAATTATACTCCTTATTATTTTAAAGTACTATTCACCCCCCCTCTAGTACTTGTGCAGTAGCTGGTAGGGCATTACATTTGGTATCAGAGCCAGATACTCAGCTATGTCTGCCAACGACAACAAGACCGTGCCTCCACCTTCCAACTATGACACCTTCAGGAACCGTGAAGGAGCGTCATCGGTGATGGAAGGACATTCCTCTACAAGGCCTCCATTCTTCAACGGTACCAACTACGGGTACTGGAAATGTCGGATGGAAACCTTCCTCCGAAGTGCATCTTTATGGAGGACTACAATGAAGGAGTACATCGAGCCCAAAGAAGAAGATTTTGAGAAATGGACTACCGCGGAGGTCACCGCGGAGGTAAGCAATGCCAAGGCAATGAACGCCTTGCAATGTGCATTGGAGCCCGAGGATTTCAATAAGATATGCACATGTAAGAGTGCATATCAAATGTGGAACTCCCTCCTCATTCTACATGAAGGGACGAGTAGGGTAAGAGACTCTAAACTCGTAGTCGTAACCAAAGATTACGAAATGTTTCATATGCAACAGGGCGAGAAGATGAAAGAATATTACGCTCGCTTCGTTGACATAATAAACGAGTTAGAGGCCCTCGGCAAGATCTACACTCAAAAGGAGAAGTGCTTAAAGCTTATTGAAGGACTTCCCTCTTCTTGGGAAAAACGTACCTTTGCCATCGAGGAAGGTAATGACATGAACAAATATACCGTAGTTCAACTAATGGGTACTTTGATGTCATACGAGGTACGCAAAGATAGCAAGGTGAAGCTACAAGAAAAGATGAAGTCATATTTGAACCTAGATGCGCCTAAGAAAAAGGCGAGTGCATTCAAGGCGGCTTCATCCACATCTTCCGATGATGATGAATCGGAAAACGAGTTGGACTTGGAGTCCATGGCACTCATGGCCAAGAAGTTCAACCGTTTCTTCCGAAAAGGTAACTTCAAGAACAAAGCTAAATTTGGTTCTACTAACGCCTCTTCCTCTCCTTTGTGTTTCAAGTGTAATAAGCCGGGACACATGAAAGCGAAGTGTCCCCTCAATAAGCACAAGGAGAAGTGGAAGGCGCCAAAGTATGAAAAGTCCAAGAAGTACACGAAAGGAAACAAGAAGGGACTTGTCAGAGCCACCTTCACCGACTCCGAGGATTCCTCAAGCGGAGAGTCGGATGATGAGAAAGTGGAGCAAGCACATATGTGCTTCATGGCAAGAGAGGAGAACGATCAAGGATCCTCCTCTTCCGATGATAGTAATGACGAAAGCGATGAGGTAACGATGGATGATCTTAGAAATGCTAACTCTCAACTTTGGTCAAAATACACTAAGTTAGTAAATAGATATACTAAGGTAAAAGATGACCTAGCTAGCATTCAAACATCGCCTAAGACTATCATCACCAACAACGACACCGTTGTTGAAGAGTTAAGAAATGAGATTGTGAATCTCAAATCTAAACTTGAACATGCTAGCATTGAGGATGCGGAAGAACATGAGATAGCGGATTTAACTTCTCAAAACTCGACTTTGAGTATTGAGAACGAGAATCTTAAATCTCGTGTTTATGTGCTCACTTCGCAAATATCCAATTTGGATACTTCTATGCGTTCTCTCAAAGAGAAATATGAGAACACATTGGGCCGAATTAACAAATTCAACAAAGGTAAGGACCATTTGGATAAAATCCTAAGTGACTTACTTCCGGCCAATCACCACATTGGTTTGGGGTATATGATGGGAAATTCATCCAAGTCGGTCACTACTTTTGTTAGGCCAACTTCCGAAGCCTCAACGAGTGGGAGCAAACACTCTATTGGAAGTTCATCTTCTAATGGTGCTTCCATCTCGTCCACACCCTCTTTCGGAAAGAAACCCACATTGGGTGGACCTCCAAAGAAGGGGCATGCCTACATGTACACCAATAACATGCCACGTAGGAACACACGTTCTACTCCACCGGCTCACACATATGATGATTTTTATGCAACACATTCTCGGGCACGTGCACACCATGTGAGACACCCTCACGCACGTGTTCCCACACATGCATATGTTCCCCCACCGCATCATATGAATAATTCTCGTCGTGCACCATTCCATCATGTCCCGTATGCCTATCCACAACATGCATCACGTAGAAATCAACGTCGCATGCATGCGCCCAATAGGATGATGGCTCCCAAAATATTCACTATTTGGAGCCCAAAGGACACAAGCATGGACGAAAAACAAATGTACATGAATGCTTATTTTTCGGATGTTGTACATAGTAAGAATTATGTGGGGAAGTCTAAGTCCACTTGGACTTGGCTTCCAAAGGTCTAATCCCTTGGACCCAATGACCTTGGGTACCATGATATGAAAGTTTCTATCTTTAGGTACTCAAGGAAAAGAAAAAGAAAAGGAGCAACAAATTTAAATTTAGCTCCAAAGGGAATTGGATACTCGATAGCGGGTGTTCAAAACACATGACGGGTGACGCTCGTTTGCTCTCCGGAGTGGTTCCTATTGCGAATGGAAACCGCGTCGTATTTGGAGGCAACGAGAGCGGAACCATCATAGGTGTTGGTAAAGTCGGTAACCCTTCTAAACCATTAATTAGTGATGTTTATCTTGTTAGTGGTTTAAATCATAATCTTATTTCAATAAGTCAACTTTGTGACAAAGGTTACAAAGTTAGCTTTGCGAAAGGATTGTGTCATATTTTAAGAAAGGATAATGAAAAATTATTATTTTCCGGAACTCGTCGTAAAGACATTTATATTTTGGATCTTCCTAAGTCATATGAACAATGTCTCGTTGCCAACACAAGTGAACAACACTTATGGCATCGACGCTTTGGACATGTGAACTTTGGAACACTATATAAGCTTTCAAAATTGAATTGGTTTTCCGAAGCTTGTTTTTGAAAAGAAAAGTTTTTGTGATTGTTGTCAACGCGGCAAGCTTCCTAAATCTTCATTTAAACCTAAGAAAAGCATCTCTACTAAAAGGCCACTAGAGCTATTACATCTAGATTTATTTGGGCCAACTAGAGTAGCTTCCTTAGGAAATGCAAGGTATGGACTTGTCATCGTAGATGACTATTCAAGATTTACTTGGGTATTTTCATTGTGTAATAAAAATGAAGCTTTTGAAAACTTCACAATTTTTGTTAAGAAAGTACAAAATCTCTTAGGAACCACCATTGTCACTATTCGTAGTGATCATGGAGGTGAATTTGAGAATGAGTCTTTTGAGACATTTTGTGATGAAGTTGGTATTACTCACACCTTCTCTTTCCCTCGTGCACCTCCTCAAAATGGTGTAGTTGAGAGAAAGAATAGGACGCTAGTGGAGTGTGCTCGCACTATGCTTGATGATAGCCAACTTGGCCATCAATTTTGGGCGGAAGCGGTACACACCGCTTGCTATGTGTTTAATAGAATACTTTTGAGGCCCGACACTAAACAAACTTGTTATGAATTGTTGTTTGGTAGGTTGCCTCAAGTTAAACATTTTCGTGTTTTTGGTTCGAAATGTTTTATTAAGAACACATATGGTAGTTTGGACAAATTCGATCCAAGATCCGATGAGGGGATTTTTGTCGGATATTCTTCGCGTAGCAAAGCCTACCGGATATTCAACAAACGAACCTCAACGATCGAGGAGTCGCTTCATGTCTCATTTAATGAAGGATTTGTTCCAACTAGAATTTCAAATGATAATGATTCTATGGATGTTTTATGTGATTCGTTTGATAATTCTAAGTCTAATGATTCTATTGATTCTATTGAGACTAACCCAACTAATGAAGTTATTGAGAATGTTCATAGTGATCAAGGTATTCCCAAACGGCTTCATTCGGTTCGTGACCATCCCCATGAGCAAGTCATTGGCAATATCTATGATAGTGTCAAGACGAGATCGCAAGTTCACCACTTCGCAAATTGTGCCTTTGCCTCATCGATAGAGCCAAAGAATATTAATGAAGCATGCGAAGATAGCGCTTGGATCTTAGCCATGGAGGAGGAGCTCATTCAATTCGAGAGGAATGAAGTTTGGGAGCTTGTTCCATTACCATCGAAGAACCACACCGTCATAGGGACAAAGTGGATCTTCAAGAACAAAACCGACGAAAACCAAGTCGTCGTCCGGAACAAAGCTCGGTTAGTAGCTCAAGGCTATCGTCAAGAGGAAGGTATCGATTTCGAAGAATCTTTCGCTCCGGTAGCTAGATTAGAATCAATTAGATTACTTTTGTCTTTTGCATGCCATAAGAATTTTAAATTATTTCAAATGGATGTTAAAAGTGCATTTTTAAACGGAGATGTCGTTGAGGAAGTTTACGTTTCTCAACCTCCGGGCTTCATAAATGAAAAATTTCCAAATCACGTTTTTAAACTAAAGAAAGCTCTTTATGGTTTGAGACAAGCTCCTCGAGCTTGGTATGATCGCCTAAAAAATTTTCTTTTGGATTTGAATTTTAAAATGGGCGAAGCCGATTCAACACTTTTTATTAAGCATGCGAATAATGATATTTTATTAGTTCAAATTTATGTTGATGATATCATTTTCGGTGCTACTAACTTCGCTCTTTGCGAAGAGTTTTCTAATGTTATGAAGGAACAATTTGAGATGAGCCATATGGGCGAACTCAAATATTTCTTAGGTCTCCAAATTCGCCAAATGAACGATGCAATCTTCATCCACCAAACGAAGTACACGGTGGAGTTGCTAAAGCGATTTGGAATGGAGAATGCCTCCGGGAAAAAGACTCCAATGAGCACGACTACGCATCTTGATAAGGATACGGGTGGTAAGGATGTAGACATTCGTCTATATCGAGGTATGATAGGTAGCTTACTTTATCTTACAGCAAGTAGACCCGATATTATGTTTGCCGTATGCATTTGTGCTCGTTATCAGTCTCTACCTAAGGAGTCTCACTTAGTAGCGGTAAAGCGTATTTTCCGTTATCGAAGTTACACTTTAGATTTTGGATTACTTTATCCGAAATCTAGCACGTATGAGTTAGTCTCATACAGTGATGCCGATTATGCGGGATGCAAATCCGACAGGAAAAGTACTAGTGGCACTTGCCATTTTCTAGGAAATTCTCTTGTCTCTTGGTTTTCCAAGAAGCAAAATTCGGTTTCACTTTCAACCACCGAGGCGGAATATATTGCCGCTGGTGCCGCTTGTGCCCAGGTTCTTTGGATGAGACACACTTTGAAGGATTTTGGTATTCATTGTGATACTAGCCCTATCATGGTGGATAACCAAAGTGCTATCTGTCTTTCAAAGAATCCGGTGCACCATTCCCGATCAAAACACATAGATGTCCAACACCATTTCTTAGATGATCATGTTGCTAAAAAGGACATCATTTTAGTGTACGTTGAAACCCAAAAGCAAATCGCCGATATTTTCACGAAACCCCTAAAGGAGGACTCCTTTGTGCGGTTGCGTCGAGAATTGGGGATTATGGGTGAATCCGAGATATAGGATTCATATTTAAATTCAATCATCTTGCATGCTAATATATTTCGTGATATTTCATTCATGCTAGATTAATTGAATTTTTGGGAATTTTATGTTATTTATTTGAATTTATGATCGAATTCGTATTTCAATGACGTATTTAAGATTTCGACGTTTTATGGGGTAATTTAGATGTCTAATGAGTGAGTTAGGATGTTTCATCCAAGTGGTTTGTGAAGAGAAATCAAATTTCTACTTTTGGACTCTTCTAGTCGGTTTCACTACACTTGTCAACCGACTAGATGCTCATCTAGTCGGTCAGCAAATGAACTCAGACCGACTAGATCAAGCAAATATCCATCTCCTATCATTTTCTTTTGTTAGTCGGTCATAGTATACTTTCTGACCGACTAGATTGAAAACTAGTCGGTCAGTGAATATACTGTGACCGACTAATTCTTTCCCTAGAAATTCATCTGAGCTACTGTTTCGACTTAGTCGGTTCAAGCTCATTGACCGACCGACTAGATCGTAATCTAGTCGGTCAGTGCTTGAACTGTGACCGACTAAGTGTGTTAGGGCAGTTGAGTCTTTTCGCCTCCCGACCGACTTATACTTGATCTCGTCCGACTAAATTCTCATTTAGTCGGTCTTCTCACTTGCTCCAGCCCGAAAACCCAAAACCCTCAACTCGAAACCCTTCGTCTTCCGGCCGTTTCTCCGTCGATCGCCGCCATTCGCCGCCGTCGACTCCACCTCCTAGGTATCTCCCTCCCTCTCCTAGGTCGATTTCCTATTCTAGGGTTGTCTCTCCTTGATTTCAAGCTCTAGATCCTAGGGTTTCTATTTCTAACCTAGGGCTTGTGATTTTCGAATTTTCTTGATCTCTAGGGTTGTTAGCTTGTGATCTCTAGGTTGCTTGTGATTTTCTTCGATTGATTGTGCTCGTAGTACTATGGCTAAGACTCGAATTCCTATCGCCTCTTCCGGGGCTTCTCTTATGACCGTAGGGCCTTCCGACCCTAGGAATCCCCCGAAGCCTAAGCGTCGTGCCAAGTCTACCCAAGCCTCTCCATCGTCGCCCCCTCTTAAGAAGCCTAGGACTGCCACAGCCAAACCCCGCAAATCCAAGACCAAAAAGCCTATTCTCCAATCTCCGGCTACTCCTCCCGATTCCGATACTGATTTTATCCCTGAGGATGAGCCTACTAGGGAACCTACCCCACCTCCGAAGACCCGTAAGGCCAAGGGTAAAGCTCCTATGCCAGTTGGCGGTGTAGACATATCGTTGTGCCGCGATGACCCTCAGTGTCTCGCAGCGTACAACCGTATAGAGCACTGTCCACTGTTGTTAGAGCATTACGTTCAGTTTTCTGATTTCCTCGGCCTTGCTGATCTTTTGTCCTATAGTGGTCTTCTAGATTATCTCCGATACGACCCCAAAGCCAATCCCAAACCGTATCCTCGCCTCGTGAAATTGTTCTATGCCAATCGCATTCGAGGCCAGTACGATGCCAGCCACTCCATTGAGACGACTGTCTTGGGAACTCCTATAGTTCTCACGGTAGAAATCTTGGGGGAGATCCTTGGTTGTTCATCGTGTGGTCTCCTCCCTTCGGACATTTCCGTAGACGATATCTCTTCCTTGGATCAGACTGTTCTTTCTGAGATTTTCCAGGTTATCCCCTCCGCATTCATTGGTGTTCCATCGAAATCTTTTAAGCCGAATGCGTGGGTTCTTAACCTAATTTTGAAGTCTTGTCTTCTCCCGAAGTATGGATCCTCTTCACTCCCTTCTCAGCCGTTTTTGAAGCTCATATACGCTCTTTTCTTGGGGTGCGAGATTAATTGGGCTCGCGTGATACTCGATAAGATGGATTCTTTCGAGTGTATACGCAAGACCAATAAGTCTGCGCACATTCCATACCCTTGCATGTTGACTCTCGTATTTCGTCATTTCCGAGTCCCTCTCCCTCCTGACGATGAGCGTCCCTTGGGTACGCCTCTGAACGCGACGGCCGTGAAGAAATCTCTAGCGGCACTTCGTCACGTGGAGAGGTCTACCGCATCTGCTTCTCAGGCTTCTCCGTCTGCTGCCGCAGTCCCCTCTCGTCCTGCTACATTGGACGATGTCGTACGCCTTCTTCGTCGGCACGAGTCACGTTTGGCTCATACCGAGGAGGTCGTTTGTCGTATGGCTCGTCTGATGGGGATCGATCTTCCTCCTTCAGTTCCTGAGGCCGAGGAGATGGACGATGAGGAGATTGACGAGCTTGTCACTTCTTTTGCCCGTGGCGATGAGGCCACTGCTGCTGCTGCTGGTACTTCTACTTCTGCTCCTGGAGATGGCACCACTTCCGGTGTTCCAGAGCAATCTGCTGCAGCTCTTCAGCCTTCTGAGCCTGCTGCTGACCCACTTTCCGAGCCTGCTCATGTATCTGCTGCTGCTGCTTCTGTCGAGACTCATGCTGCTGTTGAGCCTGTTGTTGAGATCTCCACTCCTGCCCCGACGATTCCATCTGTTGAGACACCTCTGCTCCCTGCAGATCCTGAGTCCACTCCGTCGACTGGACCCACGGACGCTGCAGATCCAGCCTCCTCCTCGTGATCGTCTGTTCCGAGGACTCTCCACTGCATTCTGGATGATATATTTTAGTGAGAGTGTTTTGGGTTAGGATGGGGTTGAGAGATGCTTTGATGTATTTTTTTTGTGCTTTCTGGATGTCGGTTTTGGATGTTATGATATGACGATGTTGATGATGATGATGTACTTTTTGTTGTTTATATAGATGATGTGTCTCACTTCATATGATGTACCTCATATATTCGATGTGATATCGTTTTGGATGTACTCATGTTGTCTATATATATATATATATATGTTCATCATCGTTCACTTTGTCTTTTATTCGTCGTGCAAATTTTAATATTCGTTGAATACATTTGAAATGTGATTTCGTCGCTCGACGCATAAAAACTTGGTTAAATAGAATTAAATTCTATAATTGTATAGAATTGTTTTCCATGCACAAAATTAACCAAGAATATTGAATATTGAAGAGTATGTTTCTTTATTCAAGAAATGAATAAACATTTGGTATTTTTGATGATTTTGATTATCGTTGATTTTTATTGATAATGGAAAATTTGGTACACCTTGCTTTGATTTCCACAATTTTCCCTTGGTGTCAAGTTGGTCCATTGTCTTTGTCTACGACTCCCGATGTTGGATTTTACATTTCCTAATTGTTGTCGTTGTATGCCCCCCATTTTTTTGGGATAATGCCAAAGGGGGAGAGATAATGATAATAAATAGCGCAAATGAAAATTTAACTCAATTTCCAAGAATCTAGTTTGATATGTTAGATTCAGGGGGAGTTAAGATATATAAGGATTTTCAAAATCCGATATTTCAAAAATCAATTCACTTTATTTATCTTACTCGTCTGCTTGATGCAATTCATTTATATTCAATTTGGAATTAACGTGTCATCAATGCAGGGGGAGTAAGTATTTTACATTTGAATTATTATCTTTGATTATTATTTATGTTGGTTTGTCATCACCAAAAAGGGGGAGAATGTTGAATATTGGACTCCCCGGATTTGGTTTTGATGATGAGCAAACATAAATAATCCATGAACTAACAATTTGTGAGCGCAGTTTTGGAGATCGTCGCCAAATTCACGAGAATATTCAAAGCGACATCTCAACACTTCCCAAAGCTCATATTCATGCCTAAAGCTTCGTTGAAGCTCTTGCGATGCTTTGGAAGATATGAAGATTCAATCGAAGCTCTCAAAGACCGTTTATTAAGGTTTTATTTATAGTCTTTTAGCTTCGATATATAGAATGTTAAGCCTTGAGTATATCTTACGTTTCTATCTTCATTACGCTCATTTCGTAGCTCTAGGATCCTTGCACAAGTTCATTCTAACTTCCTCGAAGCGTCACGCTTCGATTCGGACTTTGTTGTGCATGTTAGTTGGTACAAGAACAAGTACTGACCGACTAGATGGTGATCTAGTCGGTCGGCAACTGTTCTTGGACAGACTAGTTTGATTCCTTAATTTCTTGGACTTTACTGTTTACAGTTAGTCGGTCTACGTTGACTCACCGACCGACTAGTTTGTGAACTAGTCGGTCAGTGATGCTTCTTTGACCGACTAGTTGTGACTTAATGTTCACGCTAAATTTCTCCTAAGCTACTGTTTACCGTTAGTCGGTCTAAGAACGTTTGATGACCGACTAGTTGACAATCTAGTCGGTCAACTTTTGTTCTTGGACCGACTAAGTCACTTTGCATTCAGACTAAGTTATTTTGCCTCTTAGTCGGTCTACGTTCATTGACTGACCGACTAGTTGTGAAACTAGTCGGTCAGAAAGTGTTCTTGGACCGACTAGATTTCTAGGTCTGAAATTCTATCTCTTCTCAGATCTGCTCTTAGTCGGTCCATGCTTTGTGACTGACTGACTAGTTGATGAACTAGTCGGTCATTGTTTGTTCTTTGACCGACTAACTCTCACAGATTTCTATCCGTTGGTGAATGACCTAACTTGTTTTTATGGGACCCTATAAATACGAACCTAGGTCATTTCTATCTTCAATAGAGTTGCCATTAAGAGATTCATTGAGTTCTAAAGAGATAGCTATTCTCCCTCAAATCTAAAGCTCTCTTCCTCACAAGAAACCCATTCTCTCTCATTTCTAGATCTAGAGAGAAGGTTGTTCTTGGTGAGCTTTTCAAGCTATTGCTTGATCCAAGTCTCCAACTCTTCCCTAGGCACCCATTGCTGCTCATTTCCTTGGTGCTAGGGCTTGGTGACTTCATCTTCCTCAAATCCTTCATTCCACCTATTGGGTAAGAAAAACTCAAGGTATAGGATTTTGTGGTAAGAGTATTTATTTCATCTAAACTCTTTTATATTGCTTATTGGCTCTCTCGGTTGTGAGAGAAGTTTGTGATCCCGGGTTGTGGGATTCACTTTGCCATTGCATGTATGATTTGATCTTGTGAAGGTTTTTCACAAGATATTCATAGTGGAAATCTTGAGTTAGGGTTTCTAACTCAAGTATCCGGAGGGGATCCGGGTGGTTGGGACGTAGGATCGCCGGGAACAAGTCGGGGAGACTTGGGTGGATCCGAACCCATTAACATCGTTTGTTAGCATTGTTAATTTCGTTGTCGTCATTCAATTTAAGCTTCCGCAAATTGATTTGGTAGTTGATTGCAATTTAATTTGGAATTATACTCCTTATTATTTTAAAGTACTATTCACCCCCCCTCTAGTACTTGTGCAGTAGCTGGTAGGGCATTACACATTATATCAGTTCCTGCCTGATAATCATGAATCTCTGTCAATAGAGAGGACTACTGCTGTAAAGGAGGAGCCCGAGGTAATAGATCGGGTGCCAAGCCGCTCAAGGCTGGACAGATATAAGTGCAACTCATGTGCATTTACTTTCCGTTTGAATACACATCGCTTGTCTCTTGCACCGGCTCCATTATATCAGTTCTCGCCTGATAATCATGAATCCCTGTCAATAAAGAGGACTACTGCGTAAAAGTGGAGCCAGAGGTAATAGATCTAGTTCCAAGCCACTCAAGGCTGGACAGATATACGTGCACCTCAGGGGCATTTACTTTCTGTTTGAATACACATCGCTTGTGCCTTGCACCGGCTCCATTTTATCAGTTACCGCCTGATAATCATGAGTCCCTGTCAATAGAGAGGACTACTGCTGTAAAGGTGGAGCCTGAGGTAATAGATCGGGTGCCAAGCCGCTCAAGGCTGGATAGATATACGTGCACCTCATGGGCATTTACTTTCCGTTTGAATACACATCCCTTGTGCCTTGCACCGGCTCCATTATATCAGTTCCCGCCTGATAATTATGAATCCCTGTCAATAGAGAGGACTACTGCCGTAAAGGTGGAGCCCGAGGTAATAGATCAGGTGCCAAGCCACTCAAGGCTGGACATATATACATGCACCTCATGCGCATTTACTTTCTGTTTGAATACACATCGCTTGTGCCTTGCACCGGCTCCATTATATAAGTTTCCGCCTGATAATCATGAATCCCTGTCAATAGAGAGGACTAATGCTGTAAAGGTGGAGCCCGAGGTAATAGATCGGGTGCCAAGCCGCTCAAGGCTGGACAGATATAAGTGCAACTCATGTGCATTTACTTTCTGTTTGAATACACATCGCTTGTCTCTTGCACCGGCTCCATTATATCAGTTCCCGCCTGATAATCATGAATCCCTGTCAATAGAGAGGACTACTGCGTAAAAGTGAAGCCCGAGGTAATAGATCTTGTTCCAAGCCACTCAAGGCTGGACAGATATACGTGCACCTCAGGGGCATTTACTTTCTGTTTGAATACACATCGCTTGTGCCTTGCACCGGCTCCATTTTATCAGTTCCCGCCTGATAATCATGAATCCCTGTCAATAGAGAGGACAACTGCCGTAAAGGTGGAGCCCGAGGTATTAGATCGGGTGCCAAGCTACTCAAGGTTGGACATATATACGTGCACCTCTTGGGAATATACTTTCCGTTTCAATACACATCGCTTGTGCCTTGCACCGGCTCCATTATATCAGTTCCCGCCTGATAATCATGAATCCCTGTCAGTAGAAAGGACTATTACCGTAAAGGTGGAGCCCGAGGTAATAGATCGGGTGCCAAGCCACTCAAGGCTGGACAGATATACGTGCACCTCATGGGCATTTACTTTCCGTTTGAATACACATCGCTTGTGCCTTGCACCGGCTCCTTTATATCAGTTCCCGACTGATAATCATGACTCCCTGTAAATAGAGAGGACTACTGCCGTAAAGGTGGAGCCCGAAGTAATAGATCGGGTGCCAAGCCGCTCAAGGCTGGACAGATATACATGCACCTCATGGGCATTTACTTTCCGTTTGAATACACATCGCTTGTGCCTTGCACTGGCTCCATTATATCAGTTCCCGCCTAATAATCATGAATCCCTGTCAATAGAGAGGACTACTACCGTAAACGTGGAGCCCGAGGTAATAGATCGGGTGCCAAGCCACTCAAGGCTGGACATATATACATGCACCTCATTGGTATTTACTTTTTGTTTGAATACACATCGCTTGTGCCTTGCACCGGCTCCATTATATTAGTTCCCGCCTGATAATCATGAATCCCTGTCAATAGAGAGGACAACTGCCGTAAAGGTGTAGCCCGAGGTAATAGATCGGGTGCCAAGCCACTCAAGACTGAACATATATACGTGCACCTCATGGGCATTTACTTTCCGTTTGAATACACATCGCTTGGGCCTTTCACCGGCTCGATTATATCAGTTCCTGCCTGATAATCATGAATCCCTGTCAATAGAGAGGACTACTGCCGTAAAGGTGGAGCCCAAGGTAATAGATCGGGTGCCAAGCCACTCAAGGCTGGACAGATATACGTGCACCTCATGGGCATTTACTTACCGTTTGAATACACATCGATTGTGCCTTGCACCGGCTCCATTATATTAGTTCCCGCCTGATAATCATGAATCCCTGTCAATAGAGAGGACTACTGCCGTAAAGGTGGAGCCCAAGGTAATAGATCGGGTGCCTAGCCGCTCAAGGCTGGACAGATATACGTGCACCTCATGGGTATTTACTTTCCGTTTGAATACACATCGCTTCTGCCTTGCACCGGCTCAATTATATCAGTTTCTGCCTGATAATCATGAATTCCATTCAATAGAGAGGACAACTGCCGTAAAGGTGGAGCCCGAGGTAATAGATCGGGTGCCAAGCCACTCAAGGCTGGACAGATATACGTGCACCTCATGGTCAATTACTTTCCGTTTGAATACACATCGCTTGTGCCTTGCACCGGCTCCATTATATCAGTTCCCGCCTGATAATCATGAATCCCTGTCAAGAGAGAGGACTACTGACGTAAAGGTGGAGCCTGAAATAATAGATCGGGTGGCAAGACGCTCAAGGCTGGACAGATATACGTGTACCTAATGGGCATTTGATTTCCGTTTGAATACACATCGCTTGTGTCTTGCTCCGGCTCCATTATATCAGTTCATGCCTGATAATCATGAATCCCTGTCAATAGAGAGGACTACTGCCGTAAAGGTGGAGCCTGAGGTAATAGATCAGGTGCCAAGCTGCTCAAGGCTGGACAGATATACGTGTGCCTCATGTGCATTTACTTTTCGTTTGAATACACATCGCTTGTGCCTTGCACCGGCTCTATTATATCAGTTCCCGCATGATAATCATGAATCCCTGTCAATAGAGAGGACTACTACCGTAAAGGTAGAGCCCAAGGTAATAGATCGGGTTCAAAGCCATTAAAGGCTGGACAGATATGCGTGCACCATATGGGCATTTACTTTCCGTTTGAATACACATCGCTTGTGCCTTGCACCGGCCCTATTATATCAGTTCCCGCCTGATAATCATGAATCCCTGTTAATAGAGAGGACTACTTTTGTAAAGGTGGAGCCCGAGGTAATAGATCAGATGCCAAGCTGCTCAAGGCTGGATAGATATACGTGCACCTCATGGGCATTTACTTTCTGTTTGAATACACATCGCTTCTGCCTTGCACCGGCTCCATTATATCAGTTCCCGCCTGATAATCATGAATCCCAGTCAATAGAGAGGACTACTGCCGTAAAGCTGGAGCCCGAGGTAATAGATCGAGTGCCAAGCTGCTCAAGGCTGGACAGATATACGTGCACCTCATGGGGATTTACTTTCCGTTTGAATACACATCGCTTGTGCCTTGCACCGGCTCCATTATATCAGTTCCCTCCTGATAATCATGAATCCCTGTCAATAGAGAGGACTACTGCCGTAAAGGTGGAGCTCGAGGTAATAGATCGGTGCCAAGCCGCTCAAGGCTGGACAGATATACGTGCACCTCATGGGCATTTACTTTCCGTTTGAATACACATCGCTTGTGCATTGCGACGGCTCCATTATATCAGTTCCCACCTGATAATCATGAATCCCAGTCAGTAGAGAGGACTACTGTCGTAAAGGTGGAGCCCGAGGTAATAGATCGGGTGCCAAGCTGCTTAAGGCTGGACAGATATACGTGCACCTCATGTGTGTTTACTTTCCGTTTGAATACACATCGCTTGTGCCTTGCACCGGCTCCATTGTATCAGTTCCCGCCTGATAATCATGAATCCCTGTCAATAGAGAGGACTACTGCCGTAAAGGTGGAGCCCGAGGTAATAGATCAGGTGCCAAGCCACTCAAGGCTGGACATATATACATGCACCTCATGGGCATTTACTTTCCGTTTGAATACACATCGCTTGTGCCTTGCACCGGCTCCATTATATCAGTTCCCGCCTGATAATAATGAATCACTGTCAATAGAGAGGACTACTGCTGTAAAGGTGGAGCCCGAGGTAATAGATCGGGTGCTAAGCCGCTCAAGGCTGGACAGATATACGTGCACCTCATGGGAATTTACTTTCTGTTTGAATACACATCGCTTGAGCCTTGAACCGGCTCCATTATATCAGTTCCCGCCTGATAATCATGTACCCCTGTCAATAGAGAGGACTACTACCGTAAAAGTGGAGCCTGAGGTAATAGATTGGGTGCCAAGCCACTCAAGGCTGAACATATATACGTGCACCTCATGGGCATTTACTTTTCGTTTGAATACACATCGCTTGTGCCTTGCACCGGCTCCATTATATCAGTTCCCGCCTGATAATCATGAATCCCTCTCAATAGAGAGGACAACTGCCGTAAAGGTGGAGCCCGAGGTAATAGATCGGGTGCCAAGCTACTCAAGGTTGGACATATATACGTGCACCTCTTGGGTATTTACTTTCCGTTTGAATACACATCGCTTGTGCCTTGCACCGGCTCCATTATATCAGTTCCCGCCTGATAATCATGAATCCCTGTCAATAGAGAGGACTATTGCCGTAAAGGTGGAGCCTGAGGTAATAAATCAGGTGCCAAGCCACTCAAGGCCGGACAGATATACGTGCACCTCATGGGCATTTACTTTCCGTTTGAATACAAATCGCTTGTGCCTTGCACCGGCTCCATTATATCAGTTCCCGCCTGATAATCATGAATCCCTGTAAATAGAGAGGACTACTGCCGTAAAGGTGGAGCCCGAGGTAATAGATCGGGTGCCAAGCCGCTCAATGTTGGACAGATATACATGCACCTCATGGGCATTTACTTTCCATTTGAATACACATCGCTTGTGCCTTGCACCGGCTCCATTATATCAGTTCCCTCCTGATAATCATGAATCCCTATCAATAGAGAGGACTACTACCGTAAACGTGGAGTCTGAGGTAATAGATCGGGTGCCAAGCCACTCGAGGCTGGACATATATACGTGCACCTCATGGGCATTTACTTTTCGTTTGAATACACATCGCTTGTGTCTTGCACCGGCTCCATTATATTAGTTCCCGCCTGATAATCATGAATCCCTGTCAATAGAGAGGACAACTGCCGTAAATTTGGAGCCCGAGGTAATAGATCGGGTGCCAAGCTTCTCAAGGCTAGACATATATACGTGCACCTCATGGGCATTTACTTTCCGTTTGAATACACATCGCTTGTGCCTTGCACCGGCTCCATTATATCAGTTCCCGCCTGATAATCATGAATCCCTGTCAATAGAGAGGACTACTGCCGTAAAGGTGGAGCCCGAGGTAATAGATCGGGTGCTAAGCCACTCAAGGCTGGACAGATATACGTGCACCTCATGGGCATTTACTTTCTGTTTGAATACACATCGCTTGTGCCTTGCACCGGCTCCATTATATCAGTTACTGTAACGACTGGTGTTCATGTATCGGGATTTATTATATTATAATATATGTTTTGTTGGATTTTCTCCTCATGTGTGGTTTTCGTCTCCGTAACTTTCCTTTTCGATCGTTTCGTCATGTTTTCTCGTTTCTTCCTTAGGATCGTCGATTTTGGAGTATGTCATTCGTGACGGGCTTCATAATGGTCGTATCTTACTATTAGATCAAGCCTAGTAGTCTTATGAATCGATCCCGGAGCTCCGCGCTCCGTATCGAAACTTTTGGTGCTAAGAAGGGGCACCGACCGACTAGATAACGATCCCGTCGGTCGGCAATCCTTCTTGAACCGACTAATTGGCTTTCTAAATTTCTCAGGAGTTACTGTTTATCGTTAGTCGGTCTAAGAACGTTGGTTGACCGACTAGGTTGCAAACTAGTCGGTCAGCATTGCTTCTTTAACCGACTAACTCTTCAACTAATTTTTGGTATCAATACTGTTCACTCTTAGTCGGTCTAAGAACGTTCATCGACCGACTAGATGACAAACTAGTCGGTCAGTATTTGTTCTTCGACCGACTAAATCTAAATCCTATTTTTGTTCAGAAGTTACTGTTTACACTTAGTCGGTCTGCGTTGGTCGACCGACCGACTAGTTGCCAAACTAGTCGGTCAGTGGTTGCTCTTTGACCGACTAATCTGTGTTAAAACCCTAATTTCTGGGCAGCCGTCAGCCCCTCCTATTTAAACCCCTCCCAAACGTTTTCTTCTTCCTCCACTCGACCCAAAACCCTAGTTTCTCCCCCATTGAGCCCCCTTCTTCCCCAAACCCTTATTCCTTCATCCCAAGCTCCTCCTCCATCATCCAAACCATCCCTCAACACATTCTACCTCTCTTCTTCCCCAAATCTCCATCAAACCCCCAAAATCGACCAAAAACCCTAGTTCTCCATACTTCTCCATTGGTTTCCAGATCTGGTCCTTAGGTTCTCCGGAGTGTTTCTTTCGCTTCCTCACGGTAAGAAATCGATCTCTTGATGTTTTCATAACCCATTGTGTTTTGTGGAACCCTAATGAAATTTCATGTTGTTTGATGATTGTTTCTCCATAACAGCGACCTCCCCGTAGATTAGCATCTGCGAGACGAACCTTCGTGATCGTCATCCCCGGTGCTAGGCAAGTGAAACTTGCCACTTAGGGTTTAAGCATGTTTTAGGCCATTTGCTTGTTGTAGGCGTAAAAGAGGCTAGGCGACGAAATGATACTCGCCTAGGCGCAAATTGGGGAACTAGCTTGACAACGAAGCTAGTTCCGACATATATCATATTGCACAATTACCATGTCATGTTTAATTTCTATTAACGGTACGCAAATTAATTGTCATGTCATTGCATTCTTAAAGTGTTTCCGTGAATGCGTAGCTTCGCTACAATGTTTGTGTTCCTGGATCGTGTTCCAGAAGCGGGCCATGTGTTGGTTGATAGCCAATGCCCGAATTGCTTGTTTCCGGCTAGGTGCACCCCTACGCCAATTGTTTATGAATCGTGAACTAGAATGCGAGCTCCTATGCGGGGCAACCCCGGCTCATTTACTGAGCTCGTGTGCGGGGACCGTGGCTCGATTACTTGTTGGTATTGGGGGTAAGAGTTAAGCGGCCAATCAACTGGGAGTCTGCCCGATCAGTAACTACAGTGGTAAGGCGTAAACTCTGGGTTTGGGGTAGTGTTAAGCGGCCAATCAGTGTGAATGTTATACCATTCAGCTGTAAGGCGTAAACATCTACAAACAACACTGAAACGTGAATAGTCGATTTATTGAGATTGTTAGTAGCTTGGCTACTCTTGTCTTGGCCCGATAATTGTTCTCTTGTACTTATTGTTCACCATGTCTTGCCTGTGCACTCTTGTTACAACTGCCATGTCATGCATACTAAAACTGCTAGGTTGCTAGTCGTCTTACTTTCAGTTTCCTTGCCCAAGTCTTTTAGACTTGCTGACATGTGCCCCTTTACTCTTTTGGGTGACACATGTTAGATCCTGAGCCTGAGTACCTTGTTGAGGACGAGGTGTTTGCTGACGCCGAGCCCGAGCTTGTGTTTGACGGGGAGTACGTGGACACTGGGGACCAGTCCTAGTGTCTTCGTTGTGATTTCCTTTTGTTTAGACTGCTGTTTTGTTGTCGGTGCGTAGCACCTATACCTTGTGACGTTGTTGCTTTTGTTGGCCTTGTTCTGGGCCTTAGATTCTTTCTTTTAGCCTGGTGGCTTTTCTGGATGTTGAACTTATTTTCATGTTGGAAAATTTATGAGATATGAGAATTTTATTTCTGTCTCTCCTTTTATTATTATTGTTGCTCCGTTTGTGGTTACAGGGACCTGTTTACGTTTTATTGACGCTTATCGGGTTTGGGGGCCTCACAGCTCCACTCTCGTGCGGACCTTTTCACGTCTCGCCTCCATTTTAGGGAAGCGGGTCGTGACAGGTTTTGTTGGTGGTCCATGCAGGTCCTTCTGTAACTGCGATCATCGGAGTGACGATAGTAATATTAGAACGTCCAATAAACTAAGTTCGACGTCCGAGTCATAAGCTATGAGTCTAATCTGCTTCGTTTTCTGTGTCACTAGATGGCAGGAAGGCGATTCACCCGTGGTGGAGGTAGTGGTGCGCTCCCTCATGATGAGGAGCCTGAGCAGGAACCCACCAACGGTGAGATGATGTGGATGATGCTCCAGATGATGCAGGTGCAGCAGGGCGTGCTCCTGCAAGTCCAGAATGCTCCACTTGCTCGAGCTGCCCGGGCACTTCCGGATGCCCCTCGCTCTGAGCCGGGAGCGAAGCAATTTCGGGAGCTGGGTCCCGCATATTTTGATGGGTCTGAGGGTCCTCTGGCTGTCGATGAGTGGATTCGGAACATTGAGGATAATTTGAGGATGGCCAAGATCACCCCGGCTGGATGGGTTGATTTGGCGAAGAGGCAACTCAAGGATAATGCTCGGAACTGGTGGGATGCGGAAGAGAAGATGTTGGTGGAGCCGATAGCTTGGACTACCTTTAAGTCCAGGTTTGATGAGGAGTTCTTTCTGAAGGCTGCTAAGAAAGAGATGCTGCAGCGCTTCATTGATCTGAAGCAAGGGAGCTTGACGGTGGACCAGTACCACCAGGAGTTCACTAGGCTGAGTCGGTTCGCACCGAAGATGGTGCAGGATGCTGATGAGAGAGCCCAGAGGTTCCTGCAGGGACTTTCTTTGGAGCTCCAGAGTTTTGTGTCTTCCTCCGATCTGGACTCTTATCAGAAGGTTCTGGTCGCTACGAGGAGGCAGGAGCTGAACATGAGTCAGAGGAGAGGACATGTTTCTGGTGCCGGGAAGAGGCCTATAGAGTAGGCCAGAGCGGTGGTTAGGCCTGGTTTCAAGCCTAATCAGCCAGCTCAGTTTAAGAGGCCAGGAGGGCCTATTCTGAAGACTTGCCATTTCTGCGGTAAGCCTGGCCACATCAAGGATCAGTGTAGGAAGTTTCTGGGCCAGTGTTTGGTTTGTGGTGATGCTTTCCATGTCGCGAAGGATTGTCGGCATGCGAATCAGCTGCGGAGGGCACCTGTTGTAGCACAGCCATTGCAGCAGCGAGCGCCTGTTCCTGCTGGACGTGGAGCGGCTCTTGTTCCACAGAGGCAAGCTTTTCAGCAGGCTGTTCCGCCGAGGAGGCAGGCTTTTCTGATGACCGCTGTGGAGAGCGAGTCGTGGATGAGGTTATCGTAGGTAATCCTCAATCTAGCTGTTACTTTCCTAGCTGGTTTTAATTGTTAGATTGTGTTGTTTGCTTGAACATGGTTGTTTGCTAGACTAGGGTTTGATTGTTAATTGATTGTTGGTGTGGTTTTGGTGTGCACCTTTCCTGCACGAGTCATCTTTGACTCTGGTGCATCGATGTGCATTATTTCTCGGAGCTTCATGGAGAGGCATTCCTTGTCGACGTCCCCTCTTCCCAATAGTTGGAATATCATTATAGGGAATGGCGTGGTCTCGGTGCATCGTGGTTGCAATTCTTGCTCGTTGGTGGTCTGTGGACATGAGCTTTTCGCTGATTTCATTGTCCACGACATCACCAACTATGATGCAGTTCTTGGGATGGACTGGCTTGCGAGCTTCTATGCTACGATCGACTGTCGAAGGAAGAAGGTGGTGTTCAAGATTCCCGGACATCCAGTATTTGAGTTCAGTCGTGGTAGCAGCTCGCTTGGTCCTGTCAGATTTCGGGCCAGACCGGTGGAGGTTGTGGCTTTGCAGATGGAGTTGGAGAGGCCAGCTGTGGTGCGTGATTTTGGCGACGTCTTCCCCGAGGAGATGTCTGGTTTGCCACCGGATCGAGCTATGGAATTTTCTATTGATCTTATTCCAGGTGCGCAGCCGATTTCGAAGGCGCCGTATCGTATGGCACCCGCAGAATTGGAAGAGTTGCGGAAGCAGTTGGATGAGCTCTTACAGAAGGGTTATATCAACCCTAGTGTGTCTCCGTGGGGAGCACCGGTGCTGCTGGTAAAGAAGAAGGATGGTTCGCGTCGCATGTGCGTGGACTATCGGGAGTTGAATGCGGTGACCATTAAGAACAAATACCCGTTGCCTCGCATCGATGATATTTTTGATCAGCTCGGAGGTTCGAGGGTGTTTTCTAAATTGGATTTGAGGAGTGGTTACCATCAGTTGAAGGTGAAGAAGGGTGATGTTCTGAAGACAGCGTTCAGGACGAAGTATGGACACTATGAGTTTGTGGTTATGCCTTTCGGTGTAACCAATGCACCCGCAGTTTTCATGAATCTAATGAACCTGATTTTCTACGACTTTTTGGATAAGTTTGTCGTTATCTTTATTGACGACATTCTGATCTATTCGAAGTCAGAGGAAGATCATGCATCGCACTTGAGAATGGTATTGGAGATTTTGAGGAAGCATCGTTTGTATGCTAAGTTTTCGAAGTGCGAGTTTTGGCTGGATAGAGTTGCTTTTCTCTGGCATGTGGTGACTGGAGATGGAATTTCTGTGGATCCTGAGAAGATTAGGGCCATCAGAGAGTGGCCTGTTCCGTCGTCTGTGTCTGAAATCCGGAGTTTCCTTGGTTTGGCGGGATACTATCGGCGATTCATTAAGGAATTTTCCCGTATTGCTGAGCCGATGACCAAGTTGACGCGGAAGGATGTGCCTTTTGTTTGGTTGGGTGATTGTGCGAATGCTTTTGGTGTTCTGAGGGAGAGGTTGACGACTGCCCCTATTCTTGTTGTGCCTGATCACAGCGGTGGATTTGAGATCTTTTGCGATGCTTCTGGCAAGGGTCTCGGTTGTGTGTTGCATCAGCATGGGCATGTTATGGCGTATGCGTCTCGTCAGCTTAAGGTTCATGAGAAGAATTACCCGACGCATGATTTGGAGTTGGCTGCCGTTGTGTTCGCTCTTAAGATTTGGAGGCACTTCCTGCTGAGTGAGAAATTGAAGATCTTCACCGATCACAAAAGCTTGAAGTATATTTTTACTCAGAAGGAGCTCAACATGCGACAGCGTCGATGGTTAGAGCTCATGGCAGATTATGAGATTGATTTGCAGTTTCACCCTGGCAAGGTGAATGTGGTTCCGGATGCGCTGAGTAGGCTTCCTGCGGTGATGATTTTGACCTCACAATGGAGATTGCAGCAGGATTTTTGCGAGTCTGGTGTTGAGATTGTTCTTCCTGGGGAGGCTTCATCGTTGATGTACATGCAGGTACAGTCGACGATCGTGGATCGGATTAAGGCTGGCCAGGCTGAGGATCCGAAGCTGGTGAAGATTCGGGAGCAGGTGGAATCCGGTCTGCGGACTGACTTTTTGATTCATGTGGATGGCTCGCTGAGGTTTGGAGCCAGGCTGTGTGTGCCGGCTGGGGATATTAGAGAGGAGTTGATGGTGGAGGCACACAGTTCACTGTATTCTGTGCATCCTGGTGGCACCATGATGTACCAGGATCTTCGTCTGAATTATTGGTGGCCTGGTATGAAGAGGAGTGTGGCTCAGAGTGTAGCCAAGTGCTTGGTTTGCCAGCAAGTGAAGGCGGAGCATCAGCATGCGGCCGGGTTGCTACAACCGCTTCCGATTCCGGAGTGGAAGTGGCAACACATCACTATGGATTTCGTGACTGGACTACCTCGGAGTCCGAAGCAGAATGACGCGATTTGGGTGATCGTAGATCGATTGACCAAACCTGCGCACTTTATTCCGTTCCGAGTGGGACAGTCCACTGAGGTGCTATCGAGGAGATATATGGAGGTAAATTCTTTTACTCTCCGTTTTTATTTCCTTTTCCTGGTTTGGATAGTGATGTAACGTGAATCGTGCAGGAGGTCGTGCGACTTCACGGAGTCCCCGTGAGTATCGTTTCGGACAGAGACACGAGGTTCACATCTCAGTTCTGGCAGAGTTTACATAAGAGTTTGGGTACGCGTCTGAGTTTCAGCACGGCGTACCATCCGCAGACGGATGGCCAGTCCGAGAGGACGATTCAGATTTTGGAAGACATGCTGAGGGCGTGCATGATGGATTTCAAGGGTTCGTGGGAGGACCATCTGCATCTGGTAGAGTTTTCTTACAACAACAGCTTCCAGGCGAGTATTGGCATGGCGCCTTTCGACGCTCTTTATGGGAGGAAATGTCGATCGCCATTGAGTTGGGATGACGTTGGTGATCGGGAGTTGTTGGGACCTGAGATGATTGTGGAGGCTGTGGAGGTCGTCAGGAACATTCGGGAGAGGTTGAGAATTGCTCAGGACCGTTTTAAGCATTGGGCGGATGCTAAACGTCGTCCTTTGGAGTTTCAGCCGGGCGACCATGTGTTCTTGAAGATTTCCCCGATCGGGGTGTGATTCGTTTTGGGAAGCGAGGGAAGTTGAGCCCGCGATACATTGGACCGTTTGACATTTTGGAGAGGGTTGGCGAGGTAGCTTATCGCTTAGCCTTGTCTCCATCTTTGGAGGGAGTTCACAATGTTTTCCATGTGTCGCAGCTTCGTCGATACATTAGCGATCCATCTCATGCGGTGGATTTTTCGGAGATTACCGTTCGCCCCGATTTGATGTATGACCAGTATCCGGTGCAGATTCTGGACATGCGTCAGAAGTCACTTCGGAACAAGGTTGTCAACCTTGTGAGGGTGATGTGGCGACATGGCTCACCCGGAGAGTCTACTTGGGAGAATGAGGATGAGATGCGAGAGCGTTTCCCGCTTTTGTTTCCGGACACGTGAGTGTTTGGAAATTCCGAGGACAGAATTTTTCTTAAGTTGGGGAGGATGTAGCGACTGGTTTTCATGTATCTGGATTTATTATATTATAATATATGTTTTGGTGGATTTTCTCCTCATGTGTGGTTTTCGTCTCCGTAACTTTCATTTTCGATCGTTTCGTCGTGTTTTCTCGTTTCTTCCTTAGGATCGTCGATTTCGGAGTATGTCATTCATGACGGGCTTCATAACGGTCGTATCTTACTATTAGATCAAGCCTAGGAGTCTTAGGAATCGATCTCGGAGCTCCGCGCTCCGTATCGGAACTTTTGGTGCTATTTAGCCGGTGTAAGAAGGGGCACCGATCGACTAGATGACGATCCAGTCGGTCGGCAATCCTTCTTGAACCGACTAGTTGGCTTTCTAAATTTCTCAGGAGTTACTGTTTATCGTTAGTCGGTCTAAGAACGTTGGTTGACCGACTAGGTTGCAAACTAGTCGGTCAGCAATGCTTCTTTAACCGACTAACTCTTCAACTAATTTTTGGTATCAATACTGTTCACTCTTAGTCGGTCTAAGAACGTTCATCGACCGACTAGATGACAAACTAGTCGGTCAGTATTTGTTCTTCGACCGACTAAATCTAAATCCTATTTTTGTTCAGAAGTTACTGTTTACACTTAGTCGGTCTGCGTTGGTCGACCGACCGACTAGTTGCCAAACTAGTTGGTCAGTGGTTGCTCTTTGACCGACTAATCTGTGTTAAAACCCTAATTTCTGGGCAGCCGCCAGCCCCTCCTATTTAAACCCCTCCCAAACGTTTTCTTCTTCCTCCACTCGACCCAAAACCCTAGTTTCTCCCCCATTGAGCCCCCTTCTTCCCCAAACCCTTATTCCTTCATCCCAAGCTCCTCCTCCATCATCCAAACCATCCCTCAACACATTCTACCTCTCTTCTTCCCCAAATCTCCATCAAACCCCCAAAATCGACCAAAAACCCTAGTTCTCCAAACTTCTCCATTGGTTTCCAGATCTGGTCCTTAGGTTCTCCGAAGTGTTTCTTCCGCTTCCTCACGGTAAGAAATCGATCTCTTGATGTTTTCATATCCCGTTGTGTTTTGTGGAACCCTAATGAAATTTCATGTTGTTTGATGATTGTTTCTCAATAACAGCGACCTCCCCGTAGATTAGCATCCGCGAGACGAACCTTAGGGTTTAGGCAAGTGAAACTTGCCACTTAGGGTTTAGGCCATGTTTTAGGCCATTTGCTTGTTGTAGGCGTAAAAGAGGCTAGGCGACGAAATGATACTCGCCTAGGCACAAATTGGGGAACTAGCTTGACAACGAAGCTAGTTCCGACATATATCATGTTGCACAATTACCATGTCATGTTTAATTTCTATTAACGGTACGCAAATTAATTGTCATGTCATTGCATTCTTAAAGTGTTTCCATGAATGCGTAGCTTCGCTACAATGTTTGTGTTCCTGGCTCGTGTTCCAGAAGCAGGCCATGTGTTGGTTGATAGCCAATGCCCGAATTGCTTGTTTCCGGCTAGGTGCACCCATACGCCAATTGTTTATGAATCGTGAACTAGAATGCGAGCTCCTGTGCGGGGCAACCCCGGCTCATTTACTGAGCTCGTGTGCGGGGATCCTGGCTCGATTACTTGTGGGTATTGGGGGTAAGAGTTAAGCGGCCAATCAACTGGGAGTCTGCCCGATCAGCAACTACAGTGGTAAGGCGTAAACTCTGAGTTTGGGGTATTGTTAAGCGGCCAATCAGCGTGAATGTTATACCATTCAGCTGTAAGGCGTAAACATCTACAAACAACAGTGAAACATGAATAGTGGATTTATTGAGATTGTTAGTAGCTTGGCTACTCTTGTCTTGGCCCGATAATTGTTCTCTTGTACTTATTGTTCACCATGTCTTGCCTGTGCACTCTTGTTACAACTGCCATGTCATGCATACTAAAACTGCTAGGTTGCTAGTCGTCTTACTTTCAGTTTCCTTGCCCAAGTCTTTTAGACTTGCTGACATGTGCCCCTTTACTCTTTTGGGTGACACATGTTAGATCCTGAGCCTGAGTACCTTGTTGAGGATGAGGTGTTTGCTGACGTCGAGCCCGAGCTTGTGTTTGACGGGGAGTACGTGGACACTGGGGACCAGTCCTAGTGTCTTCATTGTGATTTCCTTTTGTTTAGACTGCTGTTTTGTTGTCGGTGCGTAGCACCTATACCTTGTGACGTTGTTGCTTTTGTTGTCCTTGTTCTGGGCCTTAGACTCTTTCTTTTAGCCTGGTGGCTTTTCTGGATGTTGAACTTATTTTCATGTTGGAAAATTTATGAGATATGAGAATTTTATTTCTGTCTCTCCTTTTATTATTATTGTTGCTCCGTTTGTGGTTACAGGGACCTGTTTACGTTTTATTGACGCTTATCGGGTTTGGAGGCCTCACAGCTCCACTCTCGTGCAGACCTTTTCACGTCTCGCCTCCATTTTAGGGAAGCGGGTCGTGACAGTTACCGCCTGATAATCATGAATCCCTGTCAATAGAGAGGACTACTGCCGTAAAGGTGGAGCCCAACGTAATAGATCGGGTGCCAAGCCGCTCAAGGCTGGACAGATATACGTGCACCTCAAGGGTATTTACTTTCCGTTTGAATACACATCGCTTCTGCCTTGCACCGGCTCAATTATATCAGTTTCCGCCTGATAATCCTGAATCCCTTTCAATAGAGAGGACTACTGTCGTAAAGGTGGAGCCCGAGGTAATAGATCGGGTGCCAAGCCACTTAAGGCTGGACAGATATACGTGCACCTCATGGGCATTTACTTTCCGTTTGAATACACATCGCTTGTGCCTTGCACCGGCTCCATTATATCAGTTCCTGCCTGATAATCATGAATCCCTGTCAATAGAGAGGACTACTGCCGTAAAGGTGGAGCCTGAGGTAATAGATCGGGTGCCAAGACGCTCAAGACTGGACAGATATACGTGTACCTCATGGGCATTTACTTTCCGTTTGAATACACATCGCGTGTGCATTGCACCGGCTCCATTATATCAGTTCATGCCTGATAATCATGAATCCATGTCAATAGAGAGGACTACTGCCGTAAAGGTGGAGCCCGAGGTAATAGATCGAGGGCCAAGCGGCTCAAGGCTGGACAGATATACGTGCGCCTCATGTGCATTTACTTTCCGTTCGAATACACATCGCTTGTGCCTTGCACCGGCTCCATTACATCAGTTCCCGTATGATAATCATGAATCCCTGTCAATAGAGAGGACTACTTCCGTAAAGGTGGAGCCCAAGGTGATAGATCGGGTGCCAAGCCGTTAAAGGCTGGACAGATATATGTGCACCTTATGGGCATTTACTTTCCGTTTGAATACACATCACTTGTGCCTTGCACCGGCTCCATTATATCAGTTCCCGCCTGATAATCATGAATCCATGTTAATAGAGAGGACTACTACCGTAAAGGTGGAGCCCGAGGTAATAGATCGGATGCCAAGCCGCTCAAGGCTGGATCGATATATGTGCACCTCATGGGCATTTACTTTCTGTTTGAATACACATCGCTTCTGCCTTGCACCGGCTCCATTATAGCAGTTCCCGCCTGATAAACATAAATCCTTGTCAATAGAGAGGACTACTGCCGTAATGGTGGAGCCCGAGGTAATATATTAGGTGCCAAGCTGCTCAAGGCTGGACAGATATACGTGCACCTCATGGGCATTTACTTTCCGTTTGAATACACATCGCTTCTGCCTTGCACCGGCTCCATTATATCAGTTCCCGCCTGATAATCATGAATCCCTGTCAATAGAGAGGACTACTGCCGTAAAGGTGGAGCCCGAGGTAATAGATCGGGTGCCAAGCTGCTCATGGCTGGACAGATATACGTGCACCTCATGGGCATTTACTTTTCGTTTGAATACACATCGCTTGTGCCTTGCACCGGCTCCATTATATCAGTTCCCGCCTGATAATCATGTATCCCTGTCAATAGAGAGGACTACTGTCGTAAAGGTGGAGCCCGAGGTAATAGATCGGTGCCAAGCCGCTCAAGGCTGGACAGATATACGTGCACCTCATGTGCATTTACTTTCAGTTTGAATACACATCGCTTCTGCCTTACACCGGCTCCTTTATATCAGTTCCCGCCTGATAATCATGAATCCCTGTCAATAGAGAGGACTACTGTCGTATAGGTGGAGCCCGAGGTAATAGATCGGGTGCCAAGCCGCTCAAGGCTGGACAGATATACATGCACCTCATGGGCATTTACTTTCCTTTTGACTACACATCGCTTGTGCCTTGCACCGGCTCCATTATATCAGTTCCCGCCTGATAATCATGAATCCCTGTCAATAGAGAGGACTACTTCCGTAAAGGTGGAGCCCGAGGTAATAGATCAGGTGCCAAGCCGCTCAAGGCTGTACAGATATACGTGCACCTCATGGGCATTTACTTTCCGTTTGAATACACATCGCTTGTGCCTTGCACCGGCTCCATTATATCAGTTCCCGCCTGATAATCATGAATCTCTGTCAATAGAGAGGACTACTGCCGTAAAGGTGGAACCCGAGGTAATAGATCGGGTGCTAAGTCGCTCAAGGCTGGACAGATATACGTGCACCTCGTGGGCATTTACTTTCTTTTTGAATACACATTGCTTGTGCCTTGCACCGGCTCCATTATATCAGTTCCTGCCTGATAATCATGAATCCCTGTCAATAGAGAGGACTACTATCGTAAATGTGGAGCCCGAGGTAATAGATCGGGTGCCAAGCCACGTAAGGCTGGACAGAACGTGCAGTTGCCACTAAACAATAGATATTTTAGATCGGTTGCGAGACACAATCGGTATGCCACGCAATGATGAAAGTACAACCGCCACCTCGTACAATCTCATTTCGGAGGTATGTAATGATGAAAGTAAATGATTCTGCTTTCTTCTCAACAATTGTCACGTGTGGAAACTGGAGAATGAGTCAAGTAGAACCTCGGTTTCTGTGTAAGCCCTTCATTACGATTTTTTTTGGCCATTCGACCGGATGCTTTACCCCAGCCGTCTGATCAGATCGTTTTAGTCAGTTCCACTTCCCTATGTAATCCAGCGGCTGATATTAAAATAACCAATCTTCATATATATATGGAATCAGTAGGCCAGGGGTTTCGCGGAAAATTTCATTCCTCTTCCCTTTGGTCTGTCGTTCCGTTTTCTTCTTCATCTCAACACTCTCGCATTTCATACTAGGATTTCTTCTTGTCGCCAAAACGATCTCGTGAGTCGAATTCTTCTGACTCCTTGGGATTTAGTGATGATGATTCACCGTCACCTGTACACGATGATCCCCTTCCCTCATCGTTCCCGGCAAATAGACCCATTCTGCGTGATTCGCTTTCGCTTGGTCCAACTCAAGGTGAACACAATGTGCTGTTGCCTCCTCCTGGGTTTCCTCCTTTACATGCAGGTTCATCAGTTCCATCTCCGGCTGAAAAAGCCCCACTCGAGGACATCAGTAACAGCCTCCTCTCTTTGGTTGGGATGTCTCGTCGTCAGGACTCTGTTCTGCACAACCTCCGTAGCAAACTCGAGGTGCTTATTACGTCTGTCTCTGTACTTACAGATGAACAACGTCAGCTTAAGGATATACTCATAGGCAATGTGAGCCCCGCATCTGCTCCTTCATCCTCCTCCCATCAGCCGGTGAACTTTACTCGTAGATTAGGAGAAATTGAAACAAATCTCTCCAACACCAATCTGGCGATCTCACTTCTGCGTAGCGACTTCGACACTATGATGCTCATAATGTCGAACATACAAGAGAAGATGGAGACTCTGGTGCCCTCTCCTAGAGACATACATACTGTTGCCCCACTATCACCACCACCTCCTCCGCCTCCGCCTCCAGGTTTTTGAGGTGGCCGGGCCTTTGGTGCACAAGCCTTTCTCTTGTCTTATAATGTATTTTTGATCATCGACGGAGAAGAGTGTTTGTGGGTAGATATTCTTTGGTGTTTTATGTCATTATGTACGAAATGTAATTTCAAATTTGTTGTGGTATGTACATTATAATGTATAAATGTTGTAGTATGATAGAATTCAGACCTTAATACACTGTCATTTAATTTGATACAATTGCATGACATTATGAAATTGATATATGTGATATATACATCGATGCTTACTTGAATCAATGTCCGAAATTGAAATTACCTATTTAAAAACTTTTTACCGATATATGATTTACCCAGCGCGCACAACGGGCATAAATTGTGACCGTCATGATATACGGTGTGATAAAACATTTACGTTTGCACACAATTACTCAGCGTGCACAACGGTCACATAATGTGTTTGACCGATGTGTGGGCTGTGAGCATACCCGTATCTGGTTATCCATAATTACTCAGTTCACACAACTGCACGTAATTGTGACCTTTTTGCGCGAGGAGCCAAACTATTCTTTATTACAATTGAGGGAAGCTTTTGAATTTGTCCTATGTGGCAGTGTCATGTCAAGTTTTGGGGGGAAATATCTTGGATTGAGAAAATATGTTGGGAATACACAAAAGCATTGAAGAGAAATTAGTTGGGAGAATACAAAAGCTTTTCTTTTTTGAAATTGGTAGCATTAGCACTTAAGTCTTAATACCATTCATTCAAAAATGACCCAAAAAACCGAGACCCAAAAAAATGAAACCCAACAAAAAACACACACAAAAAATGAAACTCAACGAAAGAGAACTTTATTTCGGCTGAGCTTATTTCAGCCGACTCAAAAAATTTGAAACCCAAAAAAACACAGTGAAAGTGCATTCAAAGAGGCGGGCTGAGCTTTATGGTCGTCAAGCTGTCTGATCAACCCATTCGCGCAGAAGGCGCCCTCGCCGAAGTCGCCCGCTAAATTTTTAGACGCTAATTTGTTGTTCTGCATTGAAGGCGCCCGCACCTAATTTATTGTCCCTCGTCGAAGACGGCCGTGCCTCTAAATTTTTTTACGCTAATTTATTGTTCTTTTACATTTTGGCTGTAGAAATATTTTTTTTGGGCCAAATATTTTTTTGGGACAAAGATTTTGCACCGTTCCCGCCGGCAGGGATTATGGCTAGTATGCAATTAAAACGACAATATTTCATCCCAACCAAACTTCAGATGCCATGACCGTTGTGCGGGCTGAGCAAAACTTTATTACATAATCCATTACCCACAATTATTCATCCCGTCCTGCGCGGTGTGTAAAAAGGTATACCTTTCGGAAACATAATTCAACTCGCACAACTGCTAAAATTTCACCCACCTGTGCACGATTTGTAAAACTGTCGTAACTAAAAAATCACAATAATTAAGAAAAATCACAAAATCGGTGGAGATTTAATGTTCAGACTGACATGCGAAATAAATATATCCACATTGAAGCAAATAGATCGGGTCGGTTGATTGATGGGTGTAGATACATACTCCTTCCCCTTTTGTATTTAGGTCCTGTTCTTTTAGCATCCGTATTTACGTGTTTGGTCCCTTTTAAGTTTTAACCCCCCGATGCTGACGACACGCACACCCACACTTTCCTCTCCTTCACAGTTTCGCGTGTTAACCGCTATCGTGTTTATGGGGAATTATTTTTGCTCCGTGCACAATTTGCACGGGAAATTTCTAGTATACATATAAGTGAAAAGACAACACATATCTTAATGTTTACATAATAAGACACCATATATCTTTGTGAATGATACTCATGTGTCACGCTGTTGGATTTGATGGTGTCCCATTTTTAACGTCCCATTATGAGTAATATTGTACAAACATAAATAATTTGCTCAACTTGCACAACAGCCATAATTTTTCCCGTTGTGCACGTTGAGCAATTTTGTTATTGGCCATCAAGTTTGCTCAACGCGCACCGTAAAGGTCAAACCTTCTTGGGAACATCATCTGGCTGGTAACAATATGTTGTAGATTCACTCGTCTTTATGTCCAATACAATATCACGCACAGTGACTCTACTGTAGTTTATCGTCCTCATCAATGGGCCAGTCCAATTCATCTATAAATAGCCTCTCTTCCCACTAGACCTTGTCAACCACTGCACTTCTTGATGATAGTATTCTAACTGATTCTATCTGTTTCTACTTCATACAATATTTTTTCTTCACAATGCTAAATATATCCCGTTGTTCATCATTGCTTCGTCTTCAACACACAAAGATGAACAATACACTACCGGTAATTGACGTGTACTGGAAGATGTTATTTGCTCCTTCATATGTTCTACATCAGCGGATTCTTCTGAGAAGAAGCAACCGTGATATATTTTTATATCAGTGCCTAAACGTAAAGTTGCATGTCTTTATACCCTATTTTTTTACTTAAATATGCTTTTTATTGTTCATAATTGATGCTTCTTCAACGCATACAGGGGCATGCGCTGAAGAATCCAGATCAGCCAACTTCGTTAAAGGAGTGGCTACTTATACCGTTATGAACGATCTGGATGCTAGTGATGATAGTGCGTGCTATTGGAGCTGATCATAAATGCCATCTTGCTTGAGCTGTTCAGCATGACTCTCTGAACAGTTTTGCGTAGTGGGATTCAATGTACCATTAGGATATTCCCGTGATTGAATTTCATACCAGTTCCAAAATGTGAAGTTGCAAAATGTTTAGCTGTAGTTTCAACTTTGTTGTGTAATGTACATTATAATGCATAAATGTTGTAGTATTTTGGAATTCAGACCCTAATACAATGTCATTTTATTTGATACAATTGCAGGACAATACAAAAATGATATAGGTTATATATATGTCCGACATTGATATTACTGAGCAAAATTGTTTACCGAACTATAAATTACATTTATGCATTATGTACATTATAATGCATAATGCTGTAGTTTGTTAGAATTCAGACCTTAATACTATGTCATTTAATTTGATACAATTACAGGAGAATACAAAATTGATATAAGGTGATATATACATTGATGCTTACTTGAATCAATGTCCGACATAGATATTACTGATCAAACACTGTTCACCGAACTATAAATTCCCCAGGGCGCACAACAGGCTCATGCTATATGTTGTGATAAACTATTTACGTGTGCACACAGTTATTAGCATGCACAACGTTCACATCGATTTGTTTGACCGCTGTGCGCGCTGAGCAAAACCGTATCTGGTTATCCACAATTACTCAAATCACACAACTGGACGTAGATGTGACCCTTTTGCTCGCAGAGCCAAACTGTATGCAATTAAACACAATAGACCATCGCACACAACAGTCAGATGCCATGACCGTTATGCGTGCTGAGCAAAACTGTATTACATGCTCCATTACCCACAGTTAATCATCCCGTCATATGGGCAACATAAGGTAAGGCTGCGAGCACTGATCAAATTACACCCACCTGGGCGCGTTGAGCAAAACGGTCGTAACGAATAATTACTCAGCGCGCACAACGTTCAATAAAAAAATCCCAAAATATAGAAGAAACACAAAATCGGGGGAGAATTAAATAATGTTCAGTCTGACATTATTTAAAAAATCAAAATTGAAGTAAATTTGATGCGCAACAGTTGATTGATGGGTGTAAAGACATTTAAGTGATAAGACAACACATATCCTACTGTTTTGTAACGACTGGTTTTCGTGTAATTGGATTATTTATATTATAAAATATGCTTGGTGGATTTTCTCCTTGGAAGTGTGGTTTCGTCGCCATAGCTTTCATTTTCGATCGATTCGTCGTATTTTCTCGTTCCTTCCTTAGGATCGTCGATTTCGAAGTATGTCATTCGTGACGGGCTTCATAACGGTCGTATCTTACTATTAGATCAAGCCTAGGAGTCTTAGGAATCGATCCCGGGGCCCCGCGCTCCGTATCGGAACTTTTGGTGCTCATTAGCCGGTATAAGAAGGGGCACCGACCGACTAGATGTCGATCCAGTCGGTCGTCAATCCTTCTTGGACCGACTAGTTAGCTTTCTAAATTTCTCAGGAGTTACTGTTTGCTCTTAGTCGGTCTAAGAACGTTCATCGACCGACTAGATGCTAAGCTAGTCGGTCAGTATTTGTTCATGGACCGACTAACTCTAAATCCTATTTTCGTTCAGGAGTTACTGTTTGCACTTAGTCGGTCTACGTTGGTCGACCGACCGACTAGTTGCCAAACTAGTCGGTCAGTGGTTGCTCTTTGACCGACTAACCAGTGTTAAAACCCTAATTTCTGGGCAGCCGCCAGCTCAACCTATTTATACCCAACCCAATCATTCTCTTCTTCTCCAACACGACCCAAAACCCTAAAATCTTCCCCTCTAAGCCCCCATCTCCCTCCAAGCTCCAATCCTTCATTCCAAGCCCTAAATCCATCATCCACTCCATCCATCCACTCCATCTACCTCTCATCTTCCCCAAAATCTCACCAAAACCCATCAAAATCCCCAAATCCCCCAAAACCCTAGTTTCCCCAAACTTCTCCATTTGCTTCCAGATCTGATCCTAAGGTTCCCCGGAGTGTTTCTTCCGTCTCCTCTTGGTAAGAAATCGATTCCCCGTTGTTTTCTCAACCTATTTATATTTTTATGAAACCCTAATATAATTTCTTGTTGTATGTTGATTGGTCCCCCAAAAACAGCGCTTTCCCCGTAGATTAGCATCCGTGTGATGAAGTGGTCGTCATCCCCGGTGCTAGGCAAGTGAAACTTGCCACTTAGGATTTAGGCCATGTTTTAGGCCATTACTCTGCTTTAGCGTAAAAGAGACTAGACGGTGAAATGATAGCCGCCTAGACGCCTACTCGATCTAGTTTGACAACGAAACTAGATCTGTCACCTCAAATGATCTAGCTTGACAACGAAGCTAGAATCCAACCCATTTAACTTGTTGTTCACGCATACTTAACTGCCATGTTTAATTCAAATTAACGGTACGCGAATATGTTCATATCATTGCATTTTGCCTGTCACGTTTAAATTCAATTAACGGTACGCAATCATTTGTTCACGTCATTGCATAGTGATTAACTATTGTGATTGTGTAGCACACGCTACAATATTATATTCCTGGCTCGTGTTCCAGAAGCGAGCCCTGTAGTTGGAAACCCCAACGCTCGGATACCGGCTAGGTGCACCCCTATGCCAAATACACTTCCTGGCCCGTGATCCAGAAGCGAGCAAATGCTCGATACACGTAGGGGTGGGGTAAGAGATATGAGTCACCAGAGCACGAGATGGCCTGATCCGCCACTCCAGCCTGCAGGCGAAATCTCTAGTGTTTAAGTGAGTAAGAGATATGCGTCACCAGAGCACGAGATGGCCTGATCCGCCACTCCAGCCTGCAGGCGAAATCTCTAGTGTTTAAGTGATTAATAGTGATAAGTGATAAATGATAAGTGATTAGTGATTTGGTAGCTTTTGCTACATTGTGCATGCTCGTCTCCTTTAAACTGTTGCATCATACTTAACTGCCATGTCATTGCTTAATACTATAACTGCTAGGTTGCTAGTTGCCTTTCTTTTAGTTTCCTTGCACAAGTCTTTCCAGACTTGCTGACATGTGCCCCTTTCTCTTTGGGTGTCGCATGTTAGTTGCCGAGTCAGAGCTTGTTGCAGAGGGCGTTGTGTTTGCTCAGGAGGAGTCTTGTGGACACCGGTGACTTGTTGAGTTTCCCTTTATGTTTTAAGATTCATGTTAGTTGTCGGTGCGTGGCACCCTTGTATGTATGTTATTCTTTGTTGGCCATGTTGGGCCTTAGACTCTTTTTCCTTTAGCCTGGTGGCTTTTCTGTGATATTGTAATTTATTTATGGATATTCAGGGACTCAATAAATTGCTTATTGTCTCATTTTCTTATTGTTATCTTTGTTTCGTATCGCATTTGCAAGGACTTGCCATAATAAGTGTCTTTATACGCTTATCAGACTTGGAGCTTCACGGCTTCGAGTTTGTGCGGACCTTCTCACGTCTCGACTCCACATTTTTGGGAAGCGGGGCATGACATGTTTACATAATAGGACAGCAAAAATATCTACATTTCTTTAATTTGTTAAAAAAAATATACATTTTGGATATATAATACAACACGCACAACGGATCAAAATACACCCAGCTGTGCGCGTTGAGCAAAATGGATGTAACGAATAATTACTCTGCGCGCACAACGTTCAATACAAAATCCCCATAATTAATAACTTCAGCGCGCACAACGTTCAATAAAAAATCCCAATAATAAAGAAGAAGCACAAAATTGGGGGAGAATTAATTAATGT
The DNA here is from genome assembly GCA_030789695.1 of Scilla litardierei. Classification (NCBI taxonomy): domain Eukaryota; kingdom Viridiplantae; phylum Streptophyta; class Magnoliopsida; order Asparagales; family Asparagaceae; genus Scilla; species Scilla litardierei. Next base: position 51,733,524 of record CM061132.1, on the reverse strand, counting down.
TCAGACTGACATGCCAGTTAAAAAATTACCATTGAAGCAAATCTAATGTGCAGCAGTTGATTGATGGGTGTAAAGACATTTAAGTGATAAGACAACACATATCCGACTGTTTGCAGAATAAGACAGCAAAAAGATCTACTTTTCTTTGATTTGTTAAAATTTGACCCTTAGTGCGGGGTATATAAAAAAAGGTATACATTTAGAATATATAATACAGTGCGCACAACGGATCAAAATACACCCAGCTGTGCGCGTTCAGCAAAACGGTCGTAACGAATAATTACTCTGCGCGCACAACGTTCAATACAAAATCCCCATAATTAATAACTTCAACGCGCACAACGTTCAATAAAAAATCCCAATAATAAAGAAGAAACACAAAATTGGGGGAGAATTAATTACTGTTCAGACTGATATGCCAGATAAAAAAAATCAAAATTGATGCAAATATAATGCGCAGCAGTTGATTGATGGGTGTAAGGAAATTTAAGTGATAAGACAACACATATCCGACAGTTTACAGAATAAGACAGCAAAAATATTCACATTTCTTTGATTTGTTAAAATTTGACCCTTAGTACGGGGTATTTAAAAAGGTATACATTTTGGATATATAATACAGCGCGCACAACGGATCAAAATACACCCAGCTGTGCGCGTTGAGCAAAACTGTCGTAACGAATAATTACTCTGCGCGCATAACGTTCAATACAAAATTCCCATAATTAATTACTTCAGCGCGCACAACGTTCAATAAAAAATCCCAATAATAAAGAAAACACAAATTTGGGGGAGAATTAATTAATGTTCAGACTGACATGCCAGATTAAAAAATCAAAATTGATGCAAATATAATGCGCATCAGTTGATTGATGGGTGTAAAGACATTTAAGTGATACGACAACACATATCCTACTGTTTACAGAATAAGACAGCAAAAATATTTACATTTCTTTGATTTGTTTAAATTTGAGTCTTAGTGCGGGGTATTTAAAAAGGTATACATTTTGGATATATAATACAGCGTGCACAACGGATCAAAATACACCCAGCTGTGCGCGTTGAGCAAAACGGTCATAACGAATAATTACTCTGCGCGCACAACGTTCAATACAAAATTCCCATAATTAATTACTTCAGCGCGCACAACGTTCAATAAAAAATTCCAATAATAAAGAAAACACAAAATTGGGGGAGAATTAGATAATGTTCAGACTGATGGTGTACAGACATTTAAGTGATAAGAAACACATATCTTACTGTTTACAGAATAAGACAACTTATATCTATGTGTATGATACTCATGGTTCACGCTGTTTGATTTGAGGTGTTCACATCGCTATAAATGGATTTATGAGTAATATTGTATAAACATAAATAATTTGCTCAACTCGCACAACTGCCATATTTTTATCCATTTTGCGCGTTGAGCAATTTTCTCAGAGGCAATCAATTTTGTTAGCGGCAATTTCTGTAGCCCATAGTAACCCAACTGTAGTCTCAGCCTCATCCATGCGGACCATACCCAGTCCAATTCGTCTATATAAAGTGATTCACTTCCCTCTAGACATCGTCAACCACTACTCCTCTCGATGATATTGTTTTATATGGTTATACCTAGACAATATATTTTCTTTTACATGCTAAATTTTTGTTCTTACTAATGACTGCTTCGTCTACGACACACAAAGATGGCCATCCAATAAACTTGAGGTAATTGCCGTGATGCTGAAATTGAATTCGTCACATTTATATGGTCATCAAAGATGGAGTCTGCTACTTCAGATATCATTAACGATGGTGTTGGCTCCTTCAGAAGAAGCACACGATGTTTTCGAATGCTTCACATTGCCATCAGCCTGAAGGTGCCTCCAAGGTATCGGCTCTCAAACTGCGCAATCTTCTCCGAAACTGTGCATCCTCATTTCTATCCATGCTCAGAAGAATTTCTTACGAGTGCCATTATTGCATTTCATACCAGTGCAAAAATATGAAGAATCTCTATTGGAGCTGCTCATAACTGCAATATCCACAGGAGACACGGTCACGGCATGAGAACTTGTCGTATGAGCAAAACTGTATTCCATTGCTCAAAGTTAATCAGCCCGCCCTATGTGCAAAAGTAGTAACCTTTGTGTCCACTAAGCAAAAATATTTACTATACTGTGATTTGTTACAGTTATTGTCGTCTGAGATGATGCTGTATGTTTTTTTGGAAAAACTTGGACAAGCACCGCAAGAGTATCGGTGTATTTAGATTTTGCACTTTACTAATCGAAACCAGATGTTTTTTTCCGTTGTGCGTGTTGAGTATAAAAAGGTATACCTTCAAGCAATTTTTCTCTGCGCGCACCACCACAGTCGAATACTATTTGGAACAACGTCTGGCTGGTATCCATCTGCCATATAGTTACGAGCACGAACAGTTACTCTACGGTGTTTCCATCCTCGTACTTGGTCTATCCAACTCGTCTGTATATGGTTTCCATACCCACCAGACCTCATCAACCACTACCCCAGGTGAATATAGTTCCTTTATCTGATTCTCTCTGATTCTTCTTATACAATGTTTTTTCTTCAAATTTGTAATTTTGTTGTTGTTCATGAGTGCGTCGTCTACAGCACACAAAGATGGCCAATATACTAGCGGCAAGTGCCGTGATGCAGAAATTGAATACATCACCTTTATATGGTGGTGAAGATGTTCTTTTGCTCCTCTTCGCATGATTTGTTCATCTTCATTGCAAACATCACATGAAGGCGAAGATGTTCTTGCAATCATTACAGCTTCATTCTCTTCCATGCCAACTTGCAGATATTCTTTGACCCTTCGTAAGTTCCGTTCAGATTCATTGCATACATAACTGCTTGATGATAACAACGGTTCTATCTTATATCTATCTAAGTCTAATTATATTTACTTTTTTATTCTATCTTTTCCTAGGGGAGTTTGTACTTGCTGGTATCCCTCCTGCTCCCAAGGGTGTTCGAAGTGTCATTGTTTGCCTTGAGATAGATGCCGATCGTATCTTGAATGCCTCTGCAGAGGAAAAGACATGTGCAGAAAAATAAGATCACTATCACTAATGTCACGCCCCGCTTCCCAAAATGGACGGAGGCGAAGCGTGACAAGGCCCGCTTAGGCCAGAGCTGAGAAGCTCGGACCCAATAAGCGTATGTAGAGGTACCATTTTAAAAGTTTCAGGTTCTTGCATTAATATAGTTCGAAACAACAGAAAGTACAGAAAGGAAGTTGCATTCATTAAATTAGAGATATAATATCCAACAAGTACAAAGTCTAAAAAGAAGCCTAAGCGTGGCAACAAACTATCTAAAAGCAAACTAAAAGTAGTAACCTCTGAAAGTGACGACTAAAAAGACCTCAAGGTCTGGTCCTCGTCAGGCACGTGCTCTGAGTCGACGTCCTCGGCTCCTCGTACTCCAGTGAGTCAGCCTCGTCCACAAACTCTGGCTGAACACCTGACGTACATCACCCAAGAAAAAGGAACTGTACGTCAGGTAAAGTCTACAAGAAGGGTTAGACTTTACTGCAAGTGCACCGAACTTTAAACAACGGTTTACTGGTTGATTAGCATGCTGAGGTTCTTTTTGACAACGGTTTACTGGTTGATTAGCATGCTGTGGTTATAACAGGGTAACACGACAGGAAGTAACGCAGCAGGAAAGTAAAACGGGACAGGTAGTAGTCGTAGCGTGTGCTACCAACTACGGGACTAACCTACAGGTGTCAAGACAAGACGGGACGTGACGGGACAAGATGAGACAGGACAAGTGAGACACGAAAGGGTTCACGCCTTACGGTTCGAGGGGGATCAGACCCTCTTGTCGTGCGTACGCTCAACCCAACACCAAACCCAGGAACTCAGGACAAGAATTACAGGGATCATTTCCGCTAGGGAAACATCCGAAACGCCCGAAGGCTTTTTGTGTAACAGGGATCACTTCCGCTAGGAAAGCATCCGAAACGCCCGAAGGCTTTTTGTGTAACAGGGATCACTTCCGCTAGGAAAGCATCCGAAACACCTGAAGGCTTTTTGTGTAACAGGGATCACTTCTGCTAGGAAAGCATCCGAAACGCCCGAAGGCTTTTAGTGTAACAGGGATCACTTCCGCTAGGAAAGCATCCGAAACGCCCGAAGGCTTTTTGTATCACGGAGATCACTCCCGTAAGGATAGCATCTGAAACGCCCGAAGGCTTTTTGTGTAACAGGGACAAGACACGACCAGTGTACGGGAGAGTTATTCTAGGGTGTCCACACGCACGCACACACATGATAGCCCTACGGTATCAAAAGTTGTTGTTGTCAGGCTCAGACTTTGTCGTCAAGTCTGAGCCATCAGGGGTCGTCCCGGACGCTATCATTTCACGTCCGGTTCTATTTGTTCATAGTTAACAATTGTAACCAACTAGGGCCTAAGTACGGCCAAAAGTGCAAGTGGATACACTTGCCTGCGATGGCGAGTGTGTCGTCCGTCCGGGGCGTCTCGTCCAGTCGTCGCATCCGCGGTAGTCCGTCTAAAACAGTGTCACGGCGACGATGTCAGGTCGCGAATTCAATAAATCCTATTTAGGTTCGTTTCTAGGTTATCGGGACTACCCTATTTGTCAAAGTCACAAATTGGTGTTCTTGTTCAGCCTAAATCGACCACTACCCTATATGCACAGAAAATTTGTCCGATGGTCGATTTCTACGGTGAGCAGCGTTTTACTGATGCGGAAAAGTAAATTTAATTGTAGTTGTCCAGTTTTAGTTAGGGTTCAGTTTTGCTACGGTGTGGGTTTCGCTACGAGTTAGGGGAACCAACCTGGTATGACGGTCACCCGTGATTCGGCATTGGATCTGGAAGCAACAATGAAACACGTCGCCGCTTCAGTTACTCGCCCACGGTGGCGCGGAACTATCTGCGCCATTTAGTCCCGATATTAGATAAAGCAACTAACTTATTATTAACTTATATTTAAGTAGACTTAGGTCCCAGCACTATGAGTCAAGGTAAAATACATATACATCACTGTTATAATATTTTAACTAATGTATTATAACTCACACTATGGTTCATACATCATTCATTCTCACAGATCTCGGGATTTTTATAACCCACATATTAAAAACTGTAGCCCATAATAATATTAAACTAATATTTTAAAAATAAGCTTTTATGCATGAGAGTAAGCACCCGTGGGATTTAAAAATCAAAACAACTCACAGTAATAGCGCATCACCCTCTTCGTTGGTTGCGGGGCTTGCAAATGGATGCAGCGGCGGTGTCGGAGGGGTAGTCGACGGTTGGTGGGGCCGCGCAGGCGAGCGTGGGTCGACGACGAGGTGGTGCGGCGGCGTCGCGGCGAAGACAGGGCAGCACCGGCAGTGAACGGGGCTGCGTAGGCGAGCGGGGAGCGAAGGCGGCGTCGCACGGGCTGCAGTCGGCGGTGACGGCTCGAAGGGGGGTCGACGTTGAACAGGGAGGATGCCGAGGGCGGCAAAATCTGGCGAGGTCGAGGTGGCGGTGTGCTGGGGGAGGCCGACACCGGAGGAGGAGAGTCGACGGGGATTGGGACTTGGCGGCTCCGAGGTGCGGTGTACGACAGACGGCGAGGTGGTTCGGGGAGCGGGGTCGCGGACTGGGGGAAGGAGAAACCGACGTCGGGGATGTGAGAGGGAGATAGGGGAGGCCGGACTGGAAGTGACCGCCGGTGCTTGGAGGGGGGTTTGTCGACGGATCTAGGTGGCGCTGGAAGGTTGGCCGGATCGGAGGGGGCCGTGGGGACGTCAGGCGGCCGGAAAACGGCCGAGAAAGGCAGCAGTTGCTGCCGTCGGCCTTCCGTGCGAGGAGCAGCCGCCGGCGGGTTTGCAAGCGAGGGAGAGAGAAATCGGGAGGGATGAGAGATGCTGCTCGGGCTTATTTTTTTTTGAAGCGGGTGGCGGCTGCGTTTTGGTGTTGGGAAAAAGAATAGACCTAGGCCATTAATTGGAGGGGTAGGGTTTTATAAGCCTAGGTTTGTATTGAAATAGAGGCAGAGTTGTTGTGTCACGTGAGGGTAGGGTGAAAAGGTTTAGGTGTTTTGAAATTTGTGAGTGGGTTGTACAAGAGGTCTAAGGATTTATTGACATGCATCTTATTTCCTATTTCATTTTTTTAAAAAAAATGGTTGCCTTAACCTTACTTATTGACAGTTTGCATTGACGTTGACCACCGAATCTGTACACAAATTTTATTAGCCAAATCTTATTATGAAACCTTGAGGTTGAAAGAGAAAAAAAAGGATTTGATTAAGATTATATAAATGGTTAATATTGAGATAATCCATAGGTTAGAGTTTAAAGTATATAATAATTAATGGTTGGCATAAAAAAAAGAGACGCACAGACCTCTCCGAATAAAAATAAATAAATGTATGTTTTTTAAAAAGATCAAGATGGAAAATGCAACTAGGTCTCTCGACGTCCAAAAATAACAACGAAAACACTGGGACGATCGCGCCTCCGAGAGGATCGAGGAAACGGGATCCGGTCACGCGTCTGAGCTACGGAAAATAACAATAAAACCAAATACGAATATTCACGCACGAAACAAGATACACACAAAAATGCATACGACCGGAAAGTGGTCGTTACAATCTACCCACCTTAGAAATGATTCCGCCCTCAGAATCACTCATACTAACAATAATAACATCTATATAACCGTATACCCTAAAACTCTCATGACTACACCTATAGATTGCTAATCATTTAACTTCAACCCATGTTCTTTAATTAATCCTTCACAATCCTTCTTTTCACAAGACAAAGCTACGACTAAACTCACCTCCTAATATTTAGCTATAGACCCATCACTACTGTTGGAAATTTCCAACTCCAAGTCCCCACAAAAGAATAATAATCATCTTCTCATACCATACCACTCCGCTAAACATCATCGCTCAATAACATCTTTTGCATTTCTCCATCTCTTCCCAATGTTAATCAATCTCAAAAAAATGAGATTCTAGTCAACCACCAATCCAAGTCAAAAACTTTGTCTATCTTATAATACCTTCACAAATCAACAATCGCCGTGTCTTCAATACATTCTTGTCACATCTTCCCATAAATTTATCCATCCAAAATAATTTGGACTACCAAAATCATATCTTATCCTACTCACTTTAATTAATCCCAAGCAATATTAAGTCCGACTACCTAACCATCCATTTATCTCGACACGTCGTATCATTCTCAAAGCCTTCTCACGTCAACTCGACAACCAAGTCTTGATGCTTACAAAGTTCTACTAATTCTCGTTATCATCCTGACTCATACTATACTCTGCAGTTACTCCTATCTACCACCTGTCTAAGCCTCAAGTCTGATAAGTTATCATCTCCTCGCATATAATTTCATCCGACCAGAATTTCCCATTGAGTCCGCCACACTTCGGTTTTATAAATAAGTCTTGGACAGCCCGTTCTTTTCATCCGAAAGAAATCTATTCCAATATCCTATTGTTCCAAAATCGGTTAATCATTGCTATAACAAATCTCACTCTCCCTGAGCCTACCCGCAAACAAAATCCTCCAACAATAATTGCTAGTCCCAAAACTATAACAACCATAACGTAACATTTCTAAATGGAGAGAGAGAGAGAGAAGAGAAAGGGAAACTTAAAACCAGTGACACATTTTTAAAACATTTGGAAAAAAACTTGTGGAGTCGTGGTAATGGATGAGGAAGGATAATTGATCTGTGATCTTGTGAGCTAGTTCCAAAAACTTTAAAGATTTGGTTTTAAAATAAAAACAAAGTTTTGATACAATCACATACAGTCAAAGATAAGCTATTCTATAATCGCAAAAAACTACGTCTAAGGAAATTGCCTGCTATGACCCTATTCATATACGTATGAATACCGTCATTCAGACAACTTCAATCATATCATGGTTAACACTGAGTACACACTCAAGACACAAAAGGCAAATATCAGAATCCTAAAGATGACACACTCATACAGGTCTACGCACTCTACCTATACTCACGCATCACGACAACATCACCTACCAAAGGCCTACTCCTATAAACAACTACAAGGACTAATGTCTACACCAAATAAAGGAAACGGAAACCAAAAGTGTAACAAAAAAATTCGGAAGGAACGAGTTCAAGTAAGGCGGTGCAAGGAGATAATTGGTTGGATGGAACGAAAAAATATTCTTCAAAATAACCAGATTAGTGACGGAAGAATTTACGTGTAAAATATGGTAAAATATTCATATATTTATATACTTAAAAGTGAGCCAATGCAGCAATTTAAATTTTTGGAAAAGTAAGACGAAAGAAGGATGGGTAGGGTGAGGAATGTTTGTTTTGCAAACGAAATTAAGTTTACACAAGGATTTTGAGATGTGGTCGCGAGGAACATAGAACTGACAAAATGATAAGAAAATAATTGGAGTTCCCTCTAGTTTAGTACATATTTTAAAAGTATGTACGGTAAGTGATTAGAAATTTTTTTTTGTAGTTTAGAAAAGTAATGTATATATATTGAATTATAGAATTTGATAATAAGGTTTAAAACTGAAATACGAAATATACCGATTTGAAAATAGGCAAGGGATAGTAAAATAATTTTACGACCAAGGAGGTTTTAAAATTAGCGAAAGAATTTTAACTTAACCGAATAAAGAAATTTTGAAATATATAATATATGGGTTTTCAAAGAAATTTAGCTGAGCGAAAAGCTTAATAATAAATTTCGAAAATACTTTTAGTGGAAGCAGAATCAGTCAAGGAAGGGATTTGAAGGATCGACGACAATCGTCAGGAAACGATCACGTGAATCGGGAGTCAGGAAAACGATCGCATGTTGGTTACACATAGGATAAGATACAAGGGGCTACGATGGAACCCTACGATCGATAACACAGAGTGTAATGATCAGAGGGATGCTAGAAGTCAGGGGTCCTAATTATCGGGTCGTCTAAAGATCAGGATAACTCAGCTCTAAGACTTCCTAATGAACTAGACTATATCAGGTTCTAAGGAAAAGGTTCCTAAGAGAATCAAGGTTACGTTCTGATGGGCCCAAAGTCGATGAAGCTGGGTGAGCGACTAAACTAAAAGAAGGACTCTAGAAATCTAACACGGTCAGAGTCAAGTGGCCTACTAAGGTATTCTAGGACGAAGACGACTAATTCCTAACCAAGGCGTCAGACTGTCAACCTGGGTGTCTATCTAAGTCTTCCTGCCATCTAAGACTGGAAAACTAATTCAGACTTATACGTGAATATTAAATGAATGCGGTACTTTTATTGCTCCGAACTTTTGCAAGACCTGCATGGGCCACCACTAAAACCTGTCACGCCCCGCTTCCCAAAATGGACGGAGGCGAAGCGTGACAAGGCCCGCTTAGGCCAGAGCTGAGAAGCTCGGACCCAATAAGCGTCTGTAGAGGTACCATTTTAAAAGTTTCAGGTTCTTGCATTAATATAGTTCGAAACAAAAGAAATTACAGAAAGGAAGTTGCATTCATTAAATTAGAGATATAATATCCAACAAGTACAAAGTATAAAAAGAAGCCTAAGCGTGGCAACAAACTATCTAAAAGCAAACTAAAAGTAGTAACCTCTGAAAGTGACGACTAAAAAGACCTCAAGGTCTGGTCCTCGTCAGGCACGTGCTCTGAGTCGACGTCCTCGGCTCCTCGTACTCCAGTGAGTCTGCCTCGTCCACGAACTCTGGCTGAACACCTGACGTACAGCACCCAAGAAAAAAGAACTGTATGTCAGGTAAAGTCTACAAGAAGGGTTAGACTTTACTGCAAGTGCACCGAACTTTAAACAACGGTTTACTGGTTGATTAGCATGCTGAGGTTCTTTTTGACAACAGTTTACTGGTTGATTAACATGCTGTGGTTATAACAGGGTAACACGACAGGAAGTAACGCAGCAGGAAAGTAAAACGGGACAGGTAGTAGTCGTAGCGTCTGCTACCAACTACGGGACTAACCTACAGGTGTCAAGACAAGACGGGACGTGACGGGACAAGACGAGACAGGACAAGTGAGACACGAAAGGGTTCACGCCTTACGGTTCGAGGGGGATCAGACCCTCTTGCCGTGCGCACGCTCAACCTAACCCCAAACCCAGGAACTCAGGACAAGAATTACAGGGATCATTTCCGCTAGGGAAACATCCGAAACACCTGAAGGCTTTTTGTGTAACAGGGATCACTTCCGCTAGGAAAGCATCCGAAACGCCCGAAGGCTTTTTGTGTAACAGGGATCACTTCCGCTAGGAAAGCATCCGAAACGCCCGAAGGCTTTTTGTGTAACAGGGATCACTTCCGCTAGGAAACCATCCGAAACGCCCGAAGGCTTTTTGTGTAACAGGGATCACTTCCGCTAGGAAAGCATCCGAAACGCCCGAAGGCTTTTTGTATCACGGAGATCACTCCCGCAAGGAGAGCATCTGAAACGCCCGAAGGCTTTTTGTGTAACAGGGACAAGACACGACCAGTGTACGGGAGAGTTATTCTAGGGTGTCCACACGCATGCACACACATGATAGCCCTACGGTATCAAAAGTTGTTGTTGTCAGGCTCAGACTTCGTCGTCAAGTCTGAGCCGTCAGGGGTCATCCCTGATGCTATCATTTCACGTCGGGTTCTATTTGTTCACAGTTAACAATTGTAACCAACTAGGGCCTAAGCACGGCCAAAAGTACAAGTGGATACACTTGCCTGCGATGGCGAGTGTGTCGTCCATCCGGGGCGTCGCGTCCAGTCGTCGCGTCCGCGGTAGTCCGTCTGAAACAGTGTCACGGCGACGATGTCAGGTCGCGAATTCAATAAATCCTATTTAGGTTCGTTTCTAGGTTATCGGGACTACCCTATTTGTCAAAGTCACAAATTGGTGTTCTTGTTCAGCCTAAATCGACCACTACCCTATATGCACAGAAAATTTGTCCGATGGTCGATTTCTACGGTGAGCAGCGTTTTACTGATGCGGAAAAGTAAATTTAATTGTAGTTGTCCAGTTTTAGTTAGGGTTCAGTTTTGCTATGGTGTGGGTTTCGCTACGACTTAGGGGAACCAACCTGGTATGACGATCACCCGTGATTCGGCGTTGGATCTGGAAGCAACAATGAAACACGTCGCGGCTTCAGTTACTTGCCCACGGTGGCGCGGAACTATCTGCGCCATTTAGTCCCGATATTAGATAAAGCAACTAACTTATTATTAACTTATATTTAAGTAGACTTAGGTCCCAGCACTATGAGTCAAGGTAAAATACATATACATCACTGTTATAATATTTTAACTAATGTATTATAACTCACACTATGGTTCATACATCATTCATTCTCACAGATCTCGAGATTTTTATAACCCACATATTAAAAACTGTAGCCCATAATAATATTAAACTAATATTTTAAAAATAAGCTTTTATGCATGAGAGTAAGCACCCGTGGGATTTAAAAATCAAAACAACTCACAGTAATAGCGCAACACCCTCTTTGTTGGTTGCGGGGCTTGCAAATGGATGCAGCAGCGGTGTCGGAGGGGTAGTCGACGGTTGGTGGGGCCGCGCAGGCGAGCATGGGTCGACGACGAGGTGGTGCGGCGGCGTCGCGGTAAAGACACGGCAGCATCGGCGATGAACGGGGCTGTGTAGGCGAGCGGGGAGCGAAGGCGGCGTCGCACGGGCTGCAGTCGACGGCGGCGGCTCGAAGGGGGGTCGACGTTGAACAGGGAGGATGCCGAGGGCGGCAAAATCTGGCGAGGTCGAGGTGGCGGTGTGCTGGGGGAGGCCGACGCCGGAGGAGGAGAGTCGACGGGGATTGGGACTTGGCGGCTCCGAGGTGCGGTGTACGACAAACGGCGAGGTGGTTCGGGGAGCGGGGTCGCGGACCGGGGGAAGGAGAAACCTACGTCGGGGATGTGAGAAGGAGATAGGGGAGGCCGGACTGGGGGTGACCTCCGGTGCTTGGAGGGGGGCTTGTCGACGGATCTAGGTGGCGCTGGAAGGTTGGCCGGATCAGAGGGGGCCGTGGGGACGTCAGGCGGCCGGAAAACGGCCGGGAAAGGCAGCAGTTGCTGCCATCGGCCTTCCGTGCGAGGAGCAGCCACCGGCGGGTTTGCAAGCGAGGGAGAGAGAAATCGGGTGGGATGAGAGATGCTGCTCTGGCTTATTTTTTTTTGAAGCGGGTGGCGGCTGCGTTTTGGTGTTGGGAAAAAGAATAGACCTATGCCATTAATTGGAGGGGTAGGGTTTTATAAGCCTAGGTTTGTATTGAAATAGAGGCAGGGTTACTGTGTCACGTGAGGGTAGGGTGAAAAGGTTTAGGTGTTTTGAAATTTGTGAGTGGGTTGTACAAGAGGTCTAAGGATTTATTGACATGCATCTTATTTCCTATTTCATTTTTTTTTTAAAAAATGGTTGCCTTAACCTTACTTATTGACAGTTTGCATTGACGTTGACCACCGAATCTGTACATAAATTTTATTAGCCAAATCTTATTATGAAACCTTGAGGTTGAAAGAGAAAAAAAAGGATTTGATTAAGATTATATAAATGGTTAATATTGAGATAATCCATAGGTTAGAGTTTAAAGTAAATAATAATTAATGGTTGGCATAAAAAAAGAGACGCACAGGCCTCTCCGAATAAAAATAAATAAATGTATGTTTTTTAAAAAGATCAAGATGGAAAATGCAACTAGGTCCCTCGACGTCCAAAAATAACAACGAAAACACTGGGACGATCACGCCTCTGAGAGGATCGAGGAAACGGGATCCGGTCACGCGTCTGAGCTACGAAAAATAACAATAAAGCCAAATACGAATATTCACGCACGAAACAAGATACACACAAAAATGCATACGACCGGAAAGTGGTCGTTACAACTAACGATAAGTGCCATGTTGACCCAGGAGGAGATTGAAAGGATGTTCCTTGAGGCAAAGAAGTATAAAGCAGAAGATGGAGCGAACAAGAGAATGGCGGAGATGGTGTGTTATTTTCATTGGAATGCATAAATGTTGTAGTATGTTGGAATTCAGACCTTAATACGATGTCATTTAATGTGATACATTTACAGCCCATTACAAACTTGTGATTGGTGATATATACATTGATGCTTACTTAAATCAAATTCCAACAATGAAATTTAATGGGAAAAATTAGTGAAAGTAATATGCTAAGATTTACACAGCGCGCACAACTGGCGAACGGCATGAACGTTGTGCGCGTTTAGAAATTTTGATCGAGGCCAACGATTATGCTCATCGCTCAGCACGTCAGTGGATCTTTATTTGGGAATGGCATCTGTGTAATATATACAATAAATATCCGAGGTACAAGATTATTCTGTATATTCCCAAGAAATCATCTGTTGACTTTTATTTAGTAGAAGTGCTACTTTTGTTTATACCAGCTTCCATTTACCCCTGGACACTAATTAATCATCCCACATAATTGCTCAGCATGCCCAACTTGCAACAGAAATGAAAGTTGTTCGCGCTAAGCAACGCTTTCTACAATTACCGAGCTTTGCTCGTCGCGCACAACGGTGTTATTTAACAATCCGTTGTGCGCTCGGAGCTAAACTGTATACAATTACACAGTACACAAAATTACTCATCGCGATCATATACGGAAGGTCATTCGCCCACCAGTCTTGTCCTCGGTGACGGGGCCGTGTTGGCCGTCCAACAGGGTTCCCGGGTGCCGACCTGGAATCAGGGGGAGAGGAAGTAAACGCTCTCACTCGGCGTCTGTTGCAAAAATTCCCTTCATTAAATTCTGAAAAAATTACATATGACTCGCTCGCAAGCAGCAGTCTTACAAAAGTAACGATTCGCAAAATTTAGGAAGACGACGCACCATCGGCTGTAAACAGGTCCTTTATCGCTCTCGCCGCCCTTTCCATCTTGGCGGTGGCCCGAACTTTGAAAGCATCAACCTCTTGCTACTTCTCGAGAAGCTTGGCCTGAAGGTCAGCAACCTCCTTCCTCGATGCCTCAAGATCAGCTCGGAGTTGAGATCGCTCTCTACGCCACTGATCTTCCAACTGCTTCTTGGCGCTTGACAAGGCGGCGAGGCTGGATGTCGCCTCTGAGGTCGCCCAATCTGACTTGCCCTTGGCGGCCATTATCTTCCCCAAATCTTCCTCCAGCTTCTTCACCTGAGCTCTGAGCTCAAAAGCCTCGTTCTCGGCATCCGCCACCCGACGCTGCCCCTCGATCAGTTTATGGGCCCTGCGACACAGACCTGCCCCGAAAATGGTCACCTGCAGATGGCGACAATCAGCAAAACCAGAAGGGGAAGCAAAATTCGGAATGCACATTGGCAACGAACCTGAAGGCCACTGCAAATGAAGCAGTTGGCCATCGTCTCAAGGTCGACCCCATTCAGGAAATCGACATCCCTTGGCAGAGTGATATTCTCCGCCAGACGAGCCCCCGTCCCAAAGTCCAGGAGGGCCGACTCGGCCGTCCCCACGATGTACGATGGACGATAGGTCTCCCCCTGAATCTCCCCATGATGGCCAGACCCAATGCGGTTCGACTGCAGAAGGTGGCCGAAATCTGGAGATATGGGGCCGACGGAAGGGACCAGAGGAACAATGTCCTCGTATGGACACCCGTCGTGTGGCGTGCTGGAGGACGATGCGCCCTCAACTCGAGGATCATAAGGAGCCGCCTTCAAAGACCGCGCAGCTTGACTTGAGGAGCATCCAACCTCCCCCAACTCCAGCATGAGATTCCCCGATTCCTCCGATTCCTCCTCTTCCTCCTCTTCCTCCTCTTCCCTCTTCCTCTTACGGCCTTCTTCATTGGCCGCTCCATCGCTGAAGTAACCTCTCTGTATGCTCCTCCCGCCATTTTTGTTTCTGGAAGAAATAATAAGATGATGAGATTTCCTCGGAGCGCAAAAGCCATTGGCCTCACCTCCAATTTCTTTTATTACGCGAACGAATGGACAAGATGATCGACACGTGTCGGAATTTTGGCAAAAATAATGGTTGAGATAGGCGAAAGGTTTTGGCGGCCTTAATCAAATTTGATGCTTCGAATGCCGTGCCCTATTAAATGAAATTACCCATCATTCGGCCTCGATCCACGTTATTAATCGAGAACGAATCACGGGGGCCAATGTTGAACCCGTGTACGGCGCCCGAAAAGGCATGGGGTAATTGCTCATCGCACAAAACGACTCAAACCCTATAATTTCTATCCGCACACGCCCACTCAAAACTCACAATTACTCACATCACACAACCTTTTTTTTCCCATCCACGTTTACATGTTAACGGGTAAATTTATTATTCGTATCACCGTTGCATAATTGTTAAGAAATTCCATGTCACAACTAGTCCTTACATAAAGTTTGGAAATGGTGCATGTCAGCAGGTAGAGTGTATGTCATGGCATATACATCTACTGTAGTAAAGGAAGTAACAACTATACTTATGAACATGTGAAAGCGTGCACATGCAACAGGCAAGGTGTACAACAATGGATCGACACATGCAACATGCAGAGTGTATGTCAAGACTGAGGTGCATTCAATCATTGAGATACAAAAAATCAATTCAAAGTGTCAAATAATACACGCAAACATGTACCTTCTCCCCTTTTTAGCAAATTATAATTGCTTGCACTGCAATTTTGCGCTGCATATAGTCATCATCTAAGGGTGTTAGTGTTATGATTTGATGTATGATGAGAGACTTGTACTTTTGCCCTTCTTTTTTCGAGTGAGTTGTGAATATGAAGATGTTGGTGTATGTATAAGATGTATCAATGTATCATTAAAATGGAATATTGTGTTATTTTCTCAGTGTTTTTATCTGTGATGGAGTTTTACTTGTACTTCCCTGCAAGTGCGTAGTACCTGCAGTGTTCTTTCTGCTCTCTTCTTTTCTTTCTTTCTATGTAAAAACACTCGTCTTTTCGGTAATACATGATACGGGTTCGTACTTATCGGATATCCCGTGGACCGGGTCGCATTGAATGAAGGCCAGTCGAATGAATTCTCCCGCCCATGGGGAGTGGGATTCGAAGTGCCGCATCTGTGAGACTTTGACACGTGTCCCCTACTGATGGCTTGGATTCGAAGGGACCTTCAGTATAAAAGCCTTTCTCCTTTTAAATTCTGCTTTACCCATTGCTCGTTACCCTGATTTTCATCTTTTTTGCTCAGATGGCGGGTCAGGATTTCAGTCAAGACGTTCCTCACCATCTGCCCTTGGGCAAGGTCGAACCTTCGCCCTTCGTGGCGAATCAGATTGATTCGATCTCCGGTCTCGACCTCGAAGAGGGGGACGAGGCGACCGTCGAGCAGGGTTCCCGTCTGTTAACCGGGAATGAGGAGAAGAAGATACGCTCTCCCTTATGGCTTGAAGGTCCCGAGGGGAAGAAGAAGAGGAGTGTGAGTGGTCCAGCTGTCCTTCCGAGTGACCGCTCCTCCGGGAGAAACTGGCAGACTCTGGTATGGCATATCCAGCATGTCGGACCCTTTTTTCTTCAACGACTGTTTTGTTGATGGAGACATTCACCCCTTCGGTCTTGCAGGTTTCCCCGGTTGCTGTAGATGGTCTTGAGGCAGCCTTGGCGCAGGAGCGCCTGAGGGCTGAGGCGGCTGAGCAATCAGCCAAGGCGGCCCACCAGTTTAAACTGAGAGTTGCAGAGCTCACCTCGGAGGTGGGTTGTTTGACGGAGGCTCTGGCTGTCGCTAAGAGTTCGGCCAAGTATGCTGAGGATGCACTGGCCCTCATCCGGGAGGAGCATAGAAAGGCGAAAGGCGCTCTTTGGGCCGATATAGGCGACCTGCGGGAAGTGGCCCATGGTCGGATCGTAGCTGAGGTCCAGAGGGACTATGGGGATGTCCTGGCTCCGAAGATCGCGAAGTCTATCCGTGAGGGATTCCGGGAGTTCTCGGCCATTTTTACTGCTCAGATCGAGAGATCCTTCCGGGATGGTTTGGCAGCGTTCGAGGCGCGGGTCCGAAGAATGCTTCCCCGACCTCCGGTTGTCCCTGGTCACCCTACTTGTTTGGGAGACGACGAATCGCCTGGGGACACCTCTTCGCGAGCTCCTGCATCATAGGCAGATCGAACCCTTTTATGTTTCTCCTTTTTGTTCATTGTACTTGGATATATTTTTGATCAATGGAAACAATTTCTCGAATGATTTCTTGACAATTGGCGTGACATGCTGCAACAGATAAATTATAAGATATGAGATCGACAACAGCATATAGATTTCTCGAATGATAGGCATCATCCTAATACTCTCATAATTAAAACTTTGGGTATTAAGTTTTAGTTTGTACCCGCAGAACTAGGAATTCAAAGCCACACTAGCTGCATTTTGAACTAAAATACCAGATAAATCATTTTTCATAAATACAGTTTTCAAGAGATTCAGTTTTCAGCACATTTAATGATGGGCTTCATTACATAAATGCTTTTCATACCACTGCCACTTTTTCTTTGGTGATGAGCTTGATGACTGAGCCCACAGGCATGGCCAAAAGGCTGAAGAGGTAATTGACAAAATCTTTGCCAGCTTCAACGAACAACACTCCTCTTGTCTATGAAAAGCTTCAGCCTCAGTTGGGTGGCCATCATCACTGCTGCAGCAAACCGGTGATGGTTTGTTTAAGCTATGGTCTCTGGTTGTTTGGGAGGGGGTTGCTTGAATATGGTCAGAGTAAAATTTGAGCAAGGTTACTTCTTTCTCATGCCTTTTACAGCACTCGAAGTGTTGTGGTTGAATATAATTTGTGGGTATGGAAGCCATTTATAGACGAATTGGACTGCACTTGGATGAGGATGAGCCTACAGTCGAGTGTAGCATTACTCCTTCCTCATGACTGATAAACATCACTCGAAGTGTAGAGGTTGAAGAGGGCTTGTGTAATGACCACTTTTCGTTGTACCTTGTTCGTGCACGTGCTTTTGGCAGTGCACGTGTTTATTTTAGACCTTATTTGTTTGTGAACACTTTGTTGTGATATGCCGTTGTGAACGTCTCTGAGAGTATTAAATAGTGGCACTAATTTGGAACGACATGGAGTCGTTTTCCCACAATTTAATCTTATTCGATGAGACGTTGCGATTTTCACTTTTGACGGAAGATGTTACTATTTTTAGTTTCGTCTTCCGACGTCGAAATTGAGATCTGTCTTCTTAGTTAGCTCACTTTCGTCATCACGATCACACCAATATTTATTTTATAATTTTTGGAGTTTATTTGACCACTTTTATATTTTTAGCAAGGTTTAAAATATTTTTAAAAGCTAGGTTTTAAATTATTTTCGGCCAAAGAAAATTTATTTGAGTTTAAAACGTTTTAACGAATTTTTGAGCCAATTTCCAGCTCATTTGGGCCGTACCCTAGCCTTGGGTGAGTTGGAGATATTGAGATTTGAATTTTAAATTATTTTGAACTCCTAATCCCATTAGGATTAGCCCTAGACCTAGTCAACCCATCTACACTATATAAACAACCTTTAGAAAGACCTATTTTCGCAAGAAAATAACCCTATCCGCTTCCAAAACCCAAATTTGACGTTGCGACGAATCGTCGCAACGTTGCGACAGCCAACCCCCGCACGACCGAGGAAACCAAGCCCGTTCCCCCGCTTCGAACGCTAGCCGCCCCCACACCAAGCTTGGCCCGCACCGCTGCATCGCAGCCGCTCCGTTCTTCCGCTCCGACCGAGAGAATCTCTCGGTCAGACCGAGAGATTTCCCCGCTGTCACCCGCATCTCCGCACCGCACCGACCCCCGCACCGTTCGCCCACTCCGCTCCACGTCTGACCGAGCCGATCGCCCGCACAAACCCAAGCCCCACTTCGTTGCAACGTTACGACGTTGTAACTCTCGTTCCCCTGCACCGATCGGCCCGCTCTTCTGCTCCGACCGAGAGGACCAAGCCCCGCACCGATCGCAGCGCTGCACAGGCCCGTTCCCAGTGTCTGACCGAGCTGTTCCCTCGCACCAAGGCTGTCTGACCGAGAGCCATTCGTCGCAACCCCGCATCCGTCGCATTGCTTGCCACCGTGGGCCCCCCAAGTTCTCTAGAGGTATTGTGGGTCCCCCATAGGTCCCTAGGACTACTGTGGGCCCCACCTAGGTGCTTGCTCTTTGAGGAATTGCCGCGTACGACGTTGCGACACGTCGTAGCCGTCGTCGCACGTGCTAGCTTTGGAATTTGGATTCGTTGCTCCGGTTGATGCTCTGAACTTTCCAATGAGGAATCTATATTGGAATCAGGACTTGGAGCGCGATATTTTATTCCAACCCCTGGCGTCGCTACCCGACGCCAGTGTAGCTTTCGCGTCGTGTTGTGGTAACGCCTTGCACCCCTAGGACCCCAACCCAATTGCATGCTAATCAAGACTAAAATCAGTATTTTTAAAGTATTTTAAATGTTTTAGCACTCACTAATCAAGATTAATAAAACGGATGTAGGCCGGTGGACTTGTGCACGTAGGATAATTGTGATTTTGGACTTGTTGGACGGTGTGCTCAGACGTGATACGTGCAGGCAAGTGAAACTTGCCAACTTTTGTGTAGGGCCATGTTTTTAGGCCACTCCCTTGTTTTTAGCGTAAAAGAGACTAGTCAGTGAAATGATAGCTGGCTAGACGCCTACTTGATCTAGTTTGACAACGAAACTAGATCCGTCACCTAAATTGATCTAGCTTGACAACGAAACTAGATCCGTCACCTAAATTGATCTAGCTTGACAACGAAACTAGATCCGTCACCTAAATTGATCTAGCTTGAAAACAAAGCTAGATCCTACTCTTTAACTTGTTGATCATGCATACTAAACTGTCATGTTTACTTTCTTTACTTGTACGCCTTACTACTTGCCATGTCATGTCATCCATGCATTGAATGTCGCATTCGTAGCATATGCTACAATACTTGTACTTGTACTTCCTTGTCCGGCTAGGTGCACCCCTACGCCATACTTGTTAAAAATACTTCCTGGCTCGTGATCCAGAAGCGAGCATTCTGTGTTCGGGGGTAAGGCCCTAGCTCGATACACATGGAGGGGTAGGGATAAACGATCACTTGAGCTTAGGAGTTGGCCCGCACAGCCACTCTAGCCAAAAGGCGGAATCTCTGTGCACGAGGTGCTTACTCTACTTGTCTTGTACTTGTCTTGTGAATGATTCATGTAATACTTGTCATCCATGCCATGTTTAAATGCCATGCTCGTACTTTACTTTACTTGTTGCACTCATACTTTAACTGCCATGTCATCGCATCATGCTATAACTGCTAGGTTGCTTTACTTGTACCTACTTTCAGTTTCCTTGCATAAGTCTCTTGTAGACTTGCTGACATGTGCCCCTTGCTCTTTTGGGTGTCACATGTTAGACCCTGAGCCAGAGTTCGTAGCTGAGGACGTGGTGTTTACTGACGCTGAGCCTGAGCCTACGTTCGTCGAGGAGTTCGAGGACACCGGAGACCAGTCTTAGTGACTGTTGAGTTGCTTTTGCTTTAGGTTGTTGTTAGTTGTCGGTGCTTGCACCATTACTTTGTTTTCATACTTTGTACTTTTGTTGGCCATGCTGGGGCCTATTTTAGACTCTTTTATTTTTGAGCCTGGTGGCTTTTCTGCAATGTTGAAATTTATTATTATGGATATTCTGAGATTTATTATTTGTCTCATTTCCTTATTATTATCTTTGTTTCGTTTCGCGTTGCAAGGACCTGCAGTTTAAAGTGATTGACGCTTATCGGACTTGCAGCTTTGTTGCTTCAAGTCTGAGTGGACCTTCTCACGCTTCGCCTCCATGTTTTTGAGAAGCGTGGCGTGACAGGTTTTGTTGGTGGCCCATGCAAGTCCCTTTTTGCGATTGCGAACTAACGGAACAACGATAATAACGGAATGTCCATTAAATAAATTGCAACATCCAAGTCATTAAGCTTTGAGTCTAATTTGTTTGTTCGTTTTCTATGTCATTAGATGGCAGGACGACGACAGACCCAATCTGGCAGTGGGCCCAATCGTGTTGAGGTACCGGATAGAGAGCCCACCAATGCTGAGATCATGAGGATGATGCATCAGATGATGCAGGTACAGCAGGGCATACTCCAAAACAATCAGAGTGCTCCTCGCCACGAGCCAGGAGCGAAGCAGTTTTGGGAGCTGGGCCCGATGTACTTTGATGGATCTGAAGGACCGTTGGCTGTGGAGGAGTGGATCAGGATACCGAGGATAATCTGAAGATGTCGAAGGTCAACCCGGCTGGATGGGTTGATCTGGTGAAGAAGCAGCTTAAGGATAATGCCCGAAATTGGTGGGATGCAGAGGAGGAGTTGTTGGTGAGCCCTATAGCTTGGGCAACTTTCAAGTCCAGTTTCGATGAGGAGTACTTTCCGAAGGCTGCTAGGAGGGAGATGTTGCAGCGCTTCATTGAGCTGAAGCAGGGGAATCTGACGGTGGACCAGTACCACCAGGAGTTCACTAGGCTGATGTAACGGCCGCTTTTAGTCCTACGTATCTCTTTACCGTATTGGTTTTGTGTGCGTTTTCTCACTTTGAATTTTTTTTAGTTTATCCGAAGGCCGAACTCGCGATTGGACCCCGTATCCACGTCCCTCTGGAAGGCGCGATCGTCCCGGTATCTTCTTTGTAATTTTGGACGTCGAGACCAATCTGATATAACACATTAAGATTATTAAAATCTTTATTTTTATAAAAATTTTTGTTTCAAGAAAAAACCAAATGAATTCAATTCTGTACGTTTTAGAAACAAGAAATTGTAGGTATTAATTTATTTTCAAACCACTAACCTAATAATAGGAGGTCATGTATACGTACTTTCATCCAAATCTTTTTAAAACTAACACCAGAGAAAAATCCTACATATCCCCTTAAATCCCAACCACCGAGGATCTCCCCACTCCCCACTCCCCACTTTCCTCTCTCTCCACTTCACCCACGTGAGGCACCCTCCCAAACTTTTCCCTACAAAAAAAAACAAACAAACCTAGGGCTAGACCTAATATTTTTCACAGCCGCCATGAACAAAACCCCGAGCGAAACTTTTTACTCTCCCCGCTCAACCGTCTTCCCCTCGCGCAAGGAACAGCGACCGCCTGCTGTCACCCCGACCCCCCCGGCCCGTGTAGGCCGCCCCAAGCCGCCGTATCCGTTCACCACCCCATTACCGTCCGATCTCTGAGCAACCCATCTCCAGGCCGTGACTCTCCTTTCCCATCTCCTTCTCGACGTAGAACCATAGCCTCCTGCCCTTCGTGCGCAGTGGCCCTCAACCCAGATGCCCAGCAACTGCCACCTCGCCTCCGAGATTCCTCCCCTCGACTACGAAGCCGACGTCTCCTCTTCTCTCACCACCTTCGTCACCAACAACCCGAAGCCCCTCCGGTGATCCCATCTCCATTCGTCGCCAACGCCTTCATCTGACCTCTAAACCTCAGCTCGGAGCCGCACGCGCCTTCCTTCGAACAGCGACGCCTTCCTCTTCGATCACCCGCCAACGCAACCGACCCGCTCCGACTACCACTTCCGACGATCTCGCCACCAGTGCACCTCCGGTGATCCTCGAAACCACCGCCCACTTCAACCTGCAATTCACGAAGGGAATCGCTCGAAAACGTAAGTTTTCTTTTGCACAGTTTGTTATAACATTAGTTCGGGTTAATGTGTATTAGTTTAGTAAATAACAGCAAGTTGGTTAGATATATAATATTATATACGTAAGTTACCTGATATATTTATATATCATACAAAAAGTTGGTGAGATATATGTTAATTATTATAATATTAGTTTTATAAGATAAGTCAGTTAACTTTGTATTGATTCAGTATGATATGCGTGGGTTATTCCCAGTACATTACACTATATGGCTACCTTGTATTAGTAAATTATACTAATAAGGGTTAGTGTAATAACAATAATGCCAATTCATAACTAGTGTCATGACAGAAGATAATATATATATTAGTCGTACTTTATCTGGTAGTTTGCAAACTAAATACTTAGGGTTATGAAAGTTAGGGTAAATAATATTAATTAAATTCCTTAGCTTGATATTTTAATATCCACGATGCAGATAAATTATGTATGCTTAATTGTTACCGTCGGGGTGATCCCTACTGCGTTACCCACAGTTGTGGAACCGACGAGGCTGTGCCGTTTCAGATCCGTCACCGTTCAGACCGGACACCAGGTCCCCGCTCAGTGGTCGTTTCAGGTTGGTCCCCCAAACTCGTAGAAACCCCCACAATAGCTGACTGAACCCTAAACTAAAAATCGTCAACTTGAATTAAAATTTATTTTCCAGCACCAGTAAAACGTTGTATGAACTTAGAAAATCGACGAATGGACTTTGTTGACTGTGCACATAGGATAGATCGTCGATTAGGCTGAAACATCAAAAAGTGACTTTTGACGAATAGGATAGTCCCGATAACCTAGAAAAGAACCCTAATAGGATTTGATGAATTTGAGACCTGACGCCGTCGTCGTGGCGATATTTCAGACGGACTTCCGCGGACGAGACGCGTGGACGAGACGCTTCGAGAGGACGACACACTCGCCATCGCAGGCAAGTGTATCCACTTGCACTTTTGGCCGTGCTTTGACCCTAGTTGGTTAGAATTGTTAACTGTGAACAAATAGAACCTGACGTGAAATGATAGCGTCCGGGACGACTCCTGACGGCTCAGACTTGACGACGAAGTCTGAGCCTGACAACAACAACTTTTGATACTGTAGGGCTATCATGTGTGTGCGTGTGTGTGGACACCCTAGAATAACAACTCCCTACACTTGTCATGTCGTGTCCTGTTACACAAAAAGCCTTCTGGCATTTCGGATGCTTTCCCCCGCGATAGTGATCCCTGTTACACAAAAAGCCTTCGGGCGTTTCAGATGCTTTCCCCCACGAAAGTGATCCCTGTTACACAAAAAGCCTTCGGGCGTTTCGGATGCTTTCCTAGCGGAAGTGATCCCTGTTACCCAAAAGCCTTCGGGCGTTTCGGATGCTTTCCTAGCGGAAGTGATCCCTGTTACAGAAAAGCCTTCGGGCGTTTCGGATGTTTCCCTAGCGGAAATGATCCATGTAAATCTTGTCCTGAGTTCCTAGGTTTGGGGTTGGGTTGAGCGTGCGCACGGCAAGAGGGTCTGATCCCCCTCGAACCGTAAGGCGTGAACCCTTTCGTGTCTCACTTGTCCTGTCATGTCTTGTCCCGTCACGTCTCGTCTTGTCTTGACACCTGTAGGTTAGTCCCGTAGTTGGTAGCACACGTTACGACTACTACTTGTTGCGCTTTACTTACCTGATGCGTTATTTCTGTTTGTTACTCAGTTATAACTCCAGCCTGCTAATCAACCAGTAAATCGTTGTCTAAAAGTTGATACACCTGTAGTAGAGTCTAACCCTTTTTGTAGACTTTACCTGACGTACAGTTCCTTTCTTTTGGGGTGTTGTACGTCAAGTGCTCAGCCAGAGTTCATGGACAAGGCAGACTCACTAGAGCACGAGGAGCCGAGGACGTCGACCCAGAGTACGTGCCCGACGAGGACCAGACCTAGAGGTCTTTTTAGTCGCCACTTTCAGAGGTTACTGCTTTTAGGTTTGCTTTTAAAACTTTTGTTGCCATGCTTAGGCTCCTTTTTAGACTTTGTACTCGTTGGATATTATACCTCTAATTTAATGAATGCAACTTCCTTTCTGTACTTTCTGTTGTTTCGAACTTTATTTCTGCAAAAACCTGAAATTTTTAAATGGTACCCCTACAGACGCTTATTGGGTCTGAGCTTCTCAGTTCTGGCCTAAGCGGGCCTTGTTCACGCTTCGCCTCCGTTCATTTTGGGAAGCGGGGCGTGACAGGTTTTAGTGGTGGCCCATGCAGGTCATGCAAAAGTTCGGAACAATAAGAGTACTGCATTCATTTGATATCCATGTACAAGTCTAAATTAGGTTTTCCCAGTCTTAGATGGTAGGAAGACTTAGATAGACACCCAGGTTGGATAGTTTGACGCATTGGTTAAGATTTAGTCGTCTCGTTCTATAATACCTTAGTAGCCCCACTTGGCTCTGACCATGTTAGATTTCTAGAGCCCCTCTCTTTTAGCCGTTCGCTCGGGACCACCGACTTCGGGCCCAGCAGAACGGAACCTTGATTCTTTTAGGAACTTTCCCCTTAGATCCTGATTGTAGTTTAGCTCAGTAGGAAGTCTTAGAGCTAAGTTATCCTGATCGTTGAACGACCCGATGAATAGAATCCCAGATTACTAGCATCTTTCAGATCATTACCCTTCTGCGTCAATGACTGCAGGATTCCACCGTGGCTTTTCATGGTTCATCTTTTTCCATTCAGCCTCCCGATCTTTCTAAAGAATTTTTTAATATTATATTTTTTCGAATTCCTTCCCCAGTTTCAATTCCTTGATGAACTTAGACTTCCGACCTTTCGGTTAACTCGAATGCATTCTTTGAATTTCAAAATTTCTCATCATCAAAAAAAACTCTTTAATTACCGTCTTACAATCACATTCTTGCCCTCGACTCACGTGAACGCTTCATGACGCTTATCGATAATTCTTCAAATCCATCCATTACGAATCCTCCTTTCCTTGGAAGTGTTTTTGAAATTCATTATTAAATTCTTCGCTCGGTTTAAATTCTTTGAAAACTTTTTTTATATATTTAAAATTTCTTGCTTTTCAGTTAAAATTCCTTCTTGGATTATAAAACTTCTTTAGTTATAGATTTTCAAGTTATTATCTAGTAATTATTTCTAACCGGTATATATTTTAGTTTTACAACCTTGTTATCATTTTGATAATTTAATATATATGTATATATTTTTCTAGACTACAAAATTTATTTCTAAATCACTTACCTTACATACTTTTAAAATATTTTCCTAAACTAAAGGGAACTTCAAATTTTTATAAATATCAATTTTATGTTCATCGTGATCACTTTTCAAAAGAAAATCTTTGTACAACTTATTTATTTATTTATTTGTTTTTCATTTGCAAAACAATCGCTACCTCATCCTACTTTTATTTCTTCATCCAACTCTTTTCCAAATGATAATGATCTGCTCACTTTTCCCTACATATTTTTATAATTATAAAAGTATATGATATCATATTTTACACATATTTCTCTTTCCATCTATTTAATTATTTTGAGAAATATTTTCGTCACACCCATCCAACTACCTCCTTATCTCGCCTTATTTGAACTCGTTCCTTCCGATTCATTTCGTTACACTCCTGGCTTCTGTTTTCTTTAGCTAGTGTAGACATTAGTCCTTGTAGTTGTCTACGTTGTCTCTGGTTTAGGAGTAGGTCTTTTGGTAGGTGATGTCGTCGTGGTGGTTAAGCATAGGTAGAGTGCATAGACCAGAATGAATGTGTGTTCTTTAGGATCTCGATGATTGCCTTTTGTGTCTTGAATGTGTACTCAGTGTTAACCATGGTATGCTGGAAGTTGTCTGAATGACAGTATTCATACTTATATGAATGGCGTCATCGCAGGCAGATCCTTAGACTTAGTTTTAGTTTTAATGAATGGTTTATCTTGGTTGTATGTGACTGTATCAAAACTTTGTTTTCTTTAAACCAAATCTTTAAAGTTTTAAAACTAGCTCACAAGATCACAAATCACTTATCATCCATTACCGCAACACCACACGTTTTCCAAATGTTTTAAAATATTTCTTTGGCCTTAAGTCTCTCTTTCTCTTCTCTTCTTTCTCCCTTAAATTTTCGTGTTTATGGTTGTTATATTAATTGGGACTAGCTATTATCGTTATAGGATTTTGTTTGTAGGTAGACTTAGAGTGAGATAAGTTTTATAATGGCAATGATTAATTGATTCTGGGAACACAAGGATGATGGATTAGAATATCTTTTGGATGAAAAGAATAGACTGACCAAGACTTATTTAAAAAAAACTGAAGTGTGGCGGACTCAATGGGAAATTCTGGTCGGATGAAATTATATGCGAGGAGATGATAACTTATCAGACTTGAGGCTTAGACGAGTGATAGGTAGGAGTAACTGCGGAGTATAGTATGAGTTAGGATGATCACGAGAATTAGTAGAACTTTGTAAGCGTCAAGACTTGGTTGACGAGTTGACGAGAGAAGACTTTGAGAATGTTACGACGCGTCGAGATAAATGGATGGTTAGGTGGTCGGACTTAATATTTCTCGGGATTAGTTATAGTGAGTAGGATGAGATGTGATTCTGATAAGTCCAAATTTATTGGCGGATGAATTTATGGGAAGTTATGACGAGGAATGTATTGAGGACACATCGATTGTTGATTTGTAAAGGTGTTATGAGGTAGACAAAGTTGTTGTCTTCGATTGGTGATTGACTAGAATCTCATTTTAGCGATTGATTAATATTGAGAAGAGATCGAGAGTTTAAAAGATTGTTTTTGAGCAATGATGTTTAGTGGAGTGGTATGGTATGAGATGATGATTATTATCCTTTTATGAGAACTAGGACTTGGGAAATTGAACTGTCGGGATGAGCCTATAACTAAGTATTAGGATGTGGGTTTAGTCGTAGCATTGTCCAGTGAAAAGAAGGATTATGATGGATTATTTGAGGAACGATGTTGAAATTATAAGATTAGAGACCATTGTGTGGAGGATGGGGGTTATAGGCTTAAGTATTTATGGATTTTATAATTAGACTTAGTGTAAGTGATTCCGAGGACGGAATCATTTCTAAGGTGGGTAGAATGTAACGGCCGCTTTTAGTCGTACGTATCTCTTTACCGTATTGGTTTTGTGGGCGTTTTCTCACTTTGAATTTTTTTTATTTTATCCGAAGTCTGAACTCGCGATTGGACCCCGTATCCACGTCCCTCTGGAAGGCGCGATCGTCCCGGTATCTTCTTGGTAATTTTGGACGTCGAGACCAATCTGATATAACACATTAATATTATTAAAATATTTAGTTTTATAAAAATTTGTGTTTAAAAAAAACCAAATGAATTCAATTCTGTACGTTTTAGAAACAAGAAATTGTAGGTATTAATTTATTTTCAAACCACTAACCTAATAATAGGAGGTCATGTACACGTACTTTCATCCAAATCTTTTTAAAACTAACACCAGAGAAAAATCCTACCTATCCCCTTAAATCCCAACTACCGAGGATCTCCCCACTCCCCACTTTCCTCTCTCTCCACTTCACCCACGTGAGGCACCCTCCCAAACTTTTCCCTACAAAAAAAACAAACCTAGGGCTAGACCTAATATTTTTCACAGCCGCCATGAACAAAACCCCGAGCGAAACTTTTTACTCTCCCCGTTCAACCGTCTTCCCCTCGCGCAAGGAACAACGACCGCCTGCTGTCACCCCGACCCCCCCCCCCCCCCCCCCCCCCCCCCCCCCCCCCCCCCGCGGACCGTGCAGGCCGCCCCAAGCCGCCGTATCCGTTCACCACCCCATTACCGTCCGATCTCCGAGCAACCCATCTCCAGGCCGTGACTATCCTTTCCCATCTCCTTCTCGACGTAGAACCATAGCCTCCTGCCCTTCGTGCGCAGTGGCCTCGCCAACCTGCCCTCAACCCAGATGCCCAGCAACTGCCACCTCACCTCCGAGATTCCTCCCCTCGACTACGAAGCCAGCGTCTCCTCTTCTCTCACCACCTTCGTCACCAACAACCCGAAGCCCCTCCGGTGATCCCATCTCCATTCGCCGCCAACGCCTTCATCTGACCTCTAAACCTCAGCTCGGAGCCGCACACGCCTTCCTTCGAACAGCGACGCCTTCCTCTTCGATCACCCGCCTACGCAACCGACCCGCTCCGACTACCACTTCCGACGATCTTGCCACCAGTGCACCTCCGGTGATCCTCGAAACCGCCGCCCACTTCAACCTGCAATTCACGAAGGGAATCGCTCGAATACGTAAGTTTTCTTTTGCACAGTTTGTTATAACATTAGTTCGGGTTAATGTGTATTAGCTTAGTAAATAACCGCAAGTTGGTTAGATATATAATATTATATACGTAAGTTACCTGATATATTTATATATCATACAAAAAGTTGGTGAGATATATGTTAATTATTATAATATTAGTTTTATAAGATAAGTCAGTTAACTTTGTATTGATTCAGTATGATATGCGTGGGTTATTCCCAGTACATTACACTATATGGCTACCTTGTATTAGTAAATTATACTAATAAGGGTTAGTGTAATAACAATAATGCCAATTCATAACTAGTGTCATGATAGAAGATAATATATATATTAGTCGTACTTTATCTGGTAGTTTGCAAACTAAATACTTAGGGTTATGAAAGTTAGGGTAAATAATATTAATTAAATTCCTTAGTTTGATATTTTAATATCCACGATGCAGATAAATTATGTATGCTTCATTGTTACCGTCGGGGTGATCCCTACTGCGTTACCCACAGTTGTGGAACCGACGAGGCTGTGCCGTTTCAGATCCGTCACCGTTCAGACCGGACACCAGGTCCCCGCTCAGTGGTCGTTTCAGGTTGGTCCCCCAAACTCGTAGAAACCCCCACAATAGCTGACTGAACCCTAAACTAAAAATCGTCAACTTGAATTAAAATTTATTTTCCAGCACCAGTAAAACGTTGTACGAACTTAGAAAATCGACGAATGGACTTTGTTGACTGTGCACATAGGATAGATCGTCGATTAGGCTGAAACATCAAAAAGTGACTTTTGACGAATAGGATAGTCCCGATAACCTAGAAACGAACCCTAATAGGATTTGATGAATTTGAGACCAGACACCGTCGTCGTGGCGATATTTCAGACGGACTTCCGCGGACGAGACGCGTGGACGAGACGCTTCGAGAGGACGACACACTCGCCATCGCAGGCAAGTGTATCCACTTGCACTTTTGGCCATGCTTAGGCCCTAGTTGGTTAGAATTGTTACATGTGAACAAATAGAACCGGACGTGAAATGATAGCGTCCGGGACGACTCCTGACGGCTCAGACTTGACGACGAAGTCTGAGCCTGACAACAACAACTTTTGATTCTGTATGGCTATCATGTGTGTGCGTGTGTGTGGACACCCTAGAATAACAACTCCCTACACTTGTCATGTCGTGTCCTGTTACATAAAAAGCCTTCGGGCGTTTCGGATGCTTTCCCCCGCGAAAGTGATCCCTGTTACACAAAAAGCCTTCGGGCGTTTCAGATGCTTTCCCCCGCGAAAGTGATCCCTGTTACACAAAAAGCCTTCGGGCATTTCGGATGCTTTCCTAGCGGAAGTGATCCCTGTTACCCAAAAGCCTTCGGGCGTTTCGGATGCTTTCCTAGCGGAAGTGATCCCTGTTACACAAAAGCCTTCGGGCGTTTCGGATGTTTCCCTAGCGAAAATGATCCCTGTAAATCTTGTCCTGAGTTCCTAGGTTTGGGGTTGGGTTGAGCGTGCGCACGGCAAGAGGGTCTGATCCCCCTCGAACTGTAAGGCGTGAACCCTTTCGTGTCTCACTTGTCCTGTCCTGTCTTGTCCCGTCACGTCTCGTCTTGTCTTGACACCTGTAGGTTAGTCCCGTAGTTGGTAGCACACGCTACGGCTACTACTTGTTGCGCTTTACTTACCTGCTGCGTTATTTCTGTTTGTTACTCAGTTATAACTCCAGCCTGCTAATCAACCAGTAAATCGTTGTCTAAAAGTTGATACACTTGTAGTAGAGTCTAACCCTTTTTATAGACTTTACCTGACGTACAGTTCCTTTCTTTTGGGGTGTTGTACATCAGGTGCTCAGCCAGAGTTCGTGGACGAGGCAGACTCACTGGAGCACGAGGAGCCGAGGACGTCGACCCCAGAGTACGTGCCCGACGAGGACCAGACCTAGAGGTCTTTTTAGTCGCCACTTTCAGATGTTACTGCTTTTAGGTTTGCTTTTAAAACTTTTGTTGCCATGCTTAGGCTCCTTTTTAGACTTTGTACTCGTTGGATATTATACCTCTAATTTAATGAATGCAACTTCCTTTCTTTACTTTCTGTTGTTTCGAACTTTAATAATGCAAGAACCTGAAATTTTTAAATGGTACCCCTACAGACGCTTATTGGGTCCGAGCTTCTCAGCTCTGGCCTAAGCGGGCCTTGTTCACGCTTCGCCTCCGTTCATTTTGGGAAGCGGGGCGTGACAGCTGAGTCGCTTCGCGCCAAAGATGGTGAAGGATGCTGAGGAGAAGGCTCAAAGGTTTATGCAGGGTCTTTCCCTAGACTTGCAGAGCCTGATGTCTACGACGGATATGGAGACATATCAGAAGTTGCTGGTAGCTGCTCGGAGACAGGAGCTGATTGCGAGGCAGAAGAGAGGACTGATTTTTGGAGCTGGGAAGAGGCCTATGGAGCAAGTAAGAGGAGTGGTTAGGCCTGGGACAAGGCCTAATTAGCCAGTGCAGTTCAAGAGGCCAGGTGGGCCTACTCAGAAGACTTGTCATTTCTGTGGCAAGACCGGTCATGTCAAGGAGCAGTGTAGGAAGATGTTGGGACAGTGCCTGGTTTGTGGAGATCCTACTCATGCTATGAAGGAGTGCCTGAAGTCTAAGCAGCCTTGGAAGGAACCAGTCGCAGCACAGCCGTTGCAGCAGAGAGCACCTGTACCTGTAGGTCGTGGAGCACCTCTCGCTCCTCAGAGGCAGGCTTTTCAGCAGGCCATGCAGCCGAGGAGGCAGTCTTATCTGATGACGGCAGTGGAGAGTGAGGCTGTGGATGAGGTTATCGCAGGTAACTCTCGAGCTAGTTGTTTCCTTCCTTAATTAGTTTTGATAGTTAGCTTATGTTTGGTTGCTTGCATATGATTGGTTGCTAGAATATGGTTTGATTGTTAGACTGTTTGTTAGGTGTGATTTTTGTTTGCACATTTCCTGCATGAGTCCTCTTTGACTCTGGTGCATCGATGTGCATTATTTCTCGGAGATTCGTGGACAAGCATTCCTTGACGACTTCCCCTCTTCCCAAGAGTTGGAATATTGTTACAGGAAATGGCGTGATCTCGGTGCATCGTGGGTGTAATTCTTGCCCTTTGGTGGTCTGTGGACATGAGCTTTACGCTGATTTTATTGTCCACGACATCATCAACTACGATGCAGTGCTTGGGATGGATTGGCTTGCGAGTTTCTATGCTACGATCGATTGTCGGAGGAAGAAGGTGGTGTTTGAGATCCCCGGACATCCAGTGTTCGAGTTCAGTCGAGGTAGCAGTTCGCTTGGCCCTGTCAGGTTTTGGGACAGACCAGTGGAGATTGTTGCTATGCAGATGGAGCAGGATAGACCAGCTGTGGTACGTGAATTCGATGACGTCTTCCCCGAGGAGATGTCTGGACTACCGCCCGATCGAGCTCTCGAGTTTTCGATCGATCTTATTCTGGGAGCGCAGCCTATTTCGAAGGCACCGTATCGGATGGCTCCAACAGAGTTGGAGGAGTTGCGTAGGCAGCTGGATGAGATTTTGCAGAAGGGTTACATCAATCCTAGTGTGTCTCCGTGGGGAGCACCGGTGTTGCTGGTGAAGAAGAAGGATGGTTCGCGTCACATGTGTGTGGATTACCGGGAGCTGAATGCTGTGACTATCAAGAATAAATATCCCTTGCCTCGTATAGATGACATCTTTGATCAACTTGGAGGATCGAGGGTGTTCTCTAAGTTGGATTTGAGGAGTGGTTACCATCAGCTTAAGGTGAAGAAGGAGGACATCCCGAAGACAGCGTTCAGGACGAAGTATGGTCACTACGAGTTCGTGGTTATGCCCTTCGGTGTAACCAATGCGCCTGCAGTTTTTATGAACCTGATGAATTTGATCTTCTACGAATTTCTAGATAAGTTTTTCGTTATCTTTATTGACGACATTATGATCTATTCAAAGTCGGAGGAAGAGCATGCATCGCACTTGAGGACAGTGTTGGAGATTTTGAGGAAGCATCGTTTGTATGCTAAGTATTCCAAGTGCGAGTTCTGGCTGGATAGAGTTGCTTTTCTCGGGCATGTGGTGTCTGGTGATGGAATTTCTGTGGATCCTGAGAAGATTGTGGTTATCAGAGAGTGGCCGGTTCCACAGTCAGCGTCTGAGATCCGGAGTTTCCTTCGGCTTGCAGGCTATTATAGGCGTTTCATTAAGGACTTTTCCCGGATTGCTGAGCCGATGACCAGACTGACGTGGAAGGATGTGCCATATGTTTGGTCTGATGATTGTGAGAAAGCTTTTGATGTTCTGAAGGAGAGATTGATGACTGCCCCTGTACTTGCTGTGCCTGATCGGAGTGGAGGATTCGAGAACTTTTGCGATGCTTCTGGCAAGGGTCTTGGATATGGGTTGCATCAGCATGGGCATGTGGTTGTGTATGCTTCTTGTCAGCTTAAGGCTCATGAGAAGAATTACCCAACACATGATTTGGAGTTGCCTGCTGTCGTGTTTGCGCTGAAGATTTGGAGGCACTTCCTGCTGAGTGAGAAAGTGAAGATCTTCACTGATCACAAAAGCTTGAAGTATATCTTTACGCAGAAGGAGCTCAACATGCGACAGCGTCGATGGTTGGAGCTCATGGCAGATTACGAGATTGATTTGCAGTATCACCCTGGCAAGGTGAATGTGGTTCCGGATGTGCTGAGCAAACTCCCAGCGGTGATTATGTTGACTTCGCAGTGGAGATTGCAGCAGGATTTTTGCGAGACTGGTATCGAGATTATTCTTCCTGGAGAGACTTCTTCGATGATGAGTATGCAGATACAGTCGACGATCGTGGATAGGATCAAGGCTGGACAGGCTGGAGATGCTAAGCTTGTGAAGATTCGGGAGCAGGTGGAAGCCGGTCTGCGGACTGACTTTTTGATTCACGAGGATGGCTCATTGAGATTTGGAGCCAGGTTGTGTGTGCCAGCTGGAGATATCAGAGAGGAATTATTGGTGGAGGCACACAGTTCGCCGTATTCTGTGCATCCTGGTGGGACCAAGATGTACAAGGATCTTCGTCTGAACTTTTGGTTGCATGGTATGAAGATGAGTGTGGCTCGAAGTGTAGCCAAGTGTTTGGTTTGCCAACAAGTAAAGGCGGAGCATCATCGTACGGCAGGGTTACTGCAACCGCTTCCAATTCCGGAGTGGAAGTTACAACACATCACTATGGATTTCGTGACTGGACTACCTCGGAGTCCGAAGCAGAATGACGCGATTTGGGTGATCGTAGACCGATTGACCAAATCTGCGCACTTTATTCCCTTCCGAGTAGGACAGTCTACTGAGACGCTAGCGAGGAGATATATGGAGGTAAATTCTTTTACTCTCCCTTTTATTTCTTTTTCTAGCTTAGATAGTGATGTAACGTGAATCGTGCAGGAGATCGTACGACTTCACGGAGTCCCTGTGAGTATCGTGTCAGACAGAGACACGAGATTCACATCTCAGTTTTGGCAGAGTCTGCAGAAGAGCTTGGGTACGAGTCTAAGTTTCAGCACGGCGCACCACCTGCAGACGGATGGCCAGTTCGAGAGGACGATTCAAATTTTGGAGGACATGCTGAGAGCGTGCATGTTGGACTTTAAGGGATCTTGGGTGGATCATCTCCATCACGTTGAGTTTGCCTACAATAACAGCTACCAGGCGAGTATTGGAATGGCGCCTTTCGCCGCGCTATATGGAAAGAAATGTCGATCGCCACTGAGCTGGGATGACATTGGAGATCGGGAGCTGTTAGGACCGGAGATGATCGTGGATGCCGTGGATGTTGTGAGGAACATCCGGGAGAAGCTGAGGATTGTGCAGGACCGTTTCAAGCATTGGGCCGATGCCAAACGGAGGCCTTTGGAGTTTCAGCCTGGAGATCATGTCTTTCTGAAGATTTCTCCGAACCGTAGAGTCATTCGATTTGGGAAGAGAGGCAAGCTGAGTCCGAGGTACATTGGGCCGTTTGATGTCCTGGAGAGAGTTGGAGCTGTGGCTTATCGCTTGGCGTTGCCACCGTCGCTGGTGGGAGTTCACAACGTATTTCACGTATCTCAGTTACGTCGATACGTTAGTGATCCATCCCACGCTATAGATTTCTCGGATATTACGATACGTCCGGATCTGTCTTATGATCAGCAGCCCGTTGAGATTCTGGATCGTCGACAGAAGCAGCTGAGGAATAAGACCATCAACTTGGTTCGAGTGCAGTGGCGTCACGGTTCCCTGGTGAGTCCACCTGGGAGCGTGAAGATGAGATGAGAGAGTGCTTCCCGCACCTTTTCCCGAGCAGTGCTTGATGTTGATTCCGAGGACGGAATCATTTCTAAGGTGGGGAGGATGTAACGACCACTTTTCGTTGTACCTTGTTCGTGCACGTGCTTTTGGCCGTGCACGTGTTTATTTTAGACCTTATTTGTTTGTGAACACTTTGTTGTGATATGCCGTTGTGAACGTCTCTGAGAGTATTAAATAGTGGCACTAATTTGAAACAACATTTCTCGAGTCGTTTTCCCACAATTTAATCTTATTCGATGAGACGTTGCAATTTTCACTTTTGACGGGAGACGTTTCTATTTTTAGTTTCGTCGTCCGACGTCGAAATTGAGATCTGTATTCTTAGTTAGCTCACTTTCGTCATCACGATCACCCGAATATTTATTTTATAATTTTTGGAGTCTATTTGACCACTTTTATATTTTTAGCAAGGTTTAAAATATTTTTAAAAGCTAGGTTTTAAATTATTTTCGGCCAAAGAAAATTTATTTGAGTTTAAAACATTTTAACGAATTTTTGAGCCAATTTCCAGCTCATTTGGGCCGCACCCTAGCCTTGGGTGAGTTGGAGATGTTGAGATTTGAATTTTAAATTATTTTGAACTCCTAATCCCATTAGGATTAGCCCTAGACCTAGTCAACCCATCTACACTATATAAACAACCTTTAGGAAGACCTATTTTCGCAAGAAAATAACCCTAGCCGCTTCCAAAACCCAAATTTGACGTTGGGACGAATCGTCGCAACGTTGCGACAGCCAACCCCCGCACGACCGAGGAAACCAAGCCCGTTCCCCCACTCCGACCACTAGCCACCCCCGCACCAAGCTTGGCCCGCACCGCTGCATCACAGCCGCTCTGTTCTCCCACTCCGACCGAGAGAATCTCTTGGTCAGACCGAGAGATTTCCCCGCTGTCACCTGCATCTCCGCATCGCACTGACCCCCGCACCGTTCGCCCGCTCCGCTCCGCGTTTGACCGAGCCGATCACCCGCACCGACCCAAGCCCCGCTTCGTTGCAACGTTGCGACGTTGCAACTCTCGTTCCCCGGCACCGACTGGCCCGCTCTTCCGCTCCGACCGAGAGGACCAAGCCCCGCATCGACCGCAGTGCTGCACATGCCCGTTCCCAGTGTCTGACCGAGCTGTTCCTCCGCACCAAGGCTGTCTGACCGAGAGCCATTCGTCGTAACCCCGCATCCGTCGCATCGCTTGCCATCGTGGGCCCCCAAGTTCTCCAGAGGTATTGTGGGTCCCCCATAGGTCCCTAGGACTACTGTGGGCCCCACCTAGGTGCTTGCTCTTCGAGGAATTGCCGCGTACGACGTTGCGACACGTCGTAGCCGTCGTCACACATGCTAGCTTTGGAATCTGGATTCGTTGCTCCAGTTGATGCTCTGAACTTTCCAGCGAGGAATCTATATTGGAATCAGGACTTGGAGCGCGATATTTTATTCCAACCCCTGGCGTCGCTACCCGACGCCAGTGTAGCTTTCGCGTCGTGTTGAGGTAACGCCTTACACCCCTAGGACCCCAACCCAATTGCATGCTAATCAAGACTAAAATCAGTATTTTTAAATTATTTTAAATGTTTTAGCACTCACTAATATAGATTAATAAAACGGATGTAGGCCGGTGGACTTGTGCACGTAGGATAATTGTGATTTTGGACTCGTTGGACGGTGTGCTCAGACGTGATACTTGCAGGCAAGTGAAACTTGCCAACTTTTGTGTAGGGCCATGTTTTTAGGCCACTCCCTTGTTTTTAGCGTAAAAGAGACTAGTCAGTGAAATGATAGGTGGCTAGACGCCTACTTGATCTAGTTTGACAACGAAACTAGATCCGTCACCTAAATTGATCTAGCTTGACAACGAAGCTAGATCCTACTCTTTAACTTGTTGATCATGCATACTAAACTGTCATGTTTACTTTCTTTACTTGTACGCCTTACTACTTGCCATGTCATGTCATCCATGCATTGAATGTCGCATTCGTAGCACACGCTACAATACTTGTACTTGTACTTCCTTGTCCGGCTAGGTGCACCCCTACGCCATACTTGTTAAAAACACTTCCTGGCTCGTGATCCAGAAGCGAGCATTCCGTGTTCGGGGGTAAGGCCCTGGCTCGATACACGTGGAGGGGTAGGGATAAACGATCACTTGAGCTTAGGAGTTGGCCCGCGCAGCCACTCTAGCCAAAAGGCGGAATCTCTGTGCACGAGGTGCTTACTTTACTTGTCTTGTACTTGTCTTGTGAATGATTCATGTACTACTTGTCATCCATGCCATGTTTAAATGCCATGCTCGTACTTTACTTTACTTGTTACACTCATACTTTAACTGCCATGTCATCGCATCATGCTATAACTGCTAGGTTGCTTTACTTGTACCTACTTTCAGTTTCCTTGCACATGTCTCTTGTAGACTTACTGACATGTGCCCCTTGCTCTTTTGGGTGTCACATGTTAGACCCTGAGCCAGAGTTCGTAACTGAGGACGTGGTGTTTGCTGACGCTGAGCCTGAGCCTACGTTCGTCGAGGAGTTCGAGGACACCGGAGACCAGTCTTAGTGACTGTTGAGTTGCTTTTGCTTTAGGTTGCTGTTAGTTGTCGGTGCTTGCACCATTACTTTGTTTTCGTACTTTGTACTTTTGTTGGCCATGCTGGGGCCTATTTTAGACTCTTTTATTTTTGAGCCTGGTGGCTTTTCTGCGATGTTGAAATTTATTATTATGGATATTCTGAGATTTATTCTTTGTCTCATTTCCTTATTATTATCTTTGTTTTGTTTCGCTTTGCAAGGACCTGTAGTTTAAAGTGATTGACGCTTATCGGACTTGCAGCTTTGTTACTTCAAGTCTGAACGGACCTTCTCACGCTTCGCCTCCACGTTTTTGGGAAGCGGGGCGTGACAGCTTATGCGTAGGGAAGCCATTTTATAGACGAATTAGACTGCCCTTGGATGAGGATGAGTCTACAGTAGAGTGATCGTGAGTCTACAGAAGAGACCCCGTGAGTCTACAGAAGAGACCCATTGAGTCTACAAAGCAGTGATCGTGAATGTACATAAGATTTTATTCATCGCGAACATCTTCCTAAATTATTTGCTCTCCGTGCACAACGGCCATATTCTTGCCGGTTGTGCGCATTGAGCTATTTTGTTTGCTCAACATGCACCACCACGATCATACATTATGGGGAACAACACTGGCTGCTATCAATCTGCTGTAGATTCACGGGCATTCTTCTGTATAATCACAAGCAATTTGCTGTAGACTCACGGGGTCTCTTGTGTTGCCTTCCAGTAACTCTACTGTAGTCTCATCCTCATCCAATGGCATCCAAAGTCGTCTATAAATGGCTTCCCTTCCCACAAGCCCTCGTCAACCACTACACTTCTTGATGATATTATTCTATCTTATTCTATCTGATTCTAGTTATATGATATTTTCTCTACAACATTCTATTTTTTCCTTCATCACTGCTGCGTCCTCAACACTCAAAGATGGACAATATACTAGCGTCTAGTGACGTGATGTAGAAATTGAGTACATCACATATATATTGATTCGAAGATGTTCTTTGCTCCTTTATATGTTCTGTTTGTCGTCATTGAAGCTATCACCTTCCATGCACACCCGTTTCTTCACTGCTTGTATATGTTCTTTGATACTTAGTCGCAGACATCACTGCTTGATGATAATAAACGTTCTATCTTATTCTAAGTCTACCCGTACAATATTTTTACTTAATTATGCTTTGTTATGTGTTCATCACTGATTCTTCTTCAACGTAGACATGGGGACGGATGGCCAAGATACAAAGAAGCAAGTGACGCTGATGCAGCTGATGGAGCAGCTCATAAACGGCAACAAAGTTTAAATTTTTTTCATGGTGGGAATCCCTGTAACCCTAGTATAGTCCAGTGCTTTAATTGCTTAGTCGGGCAAAAACTGGGATGTTGCAAAATGTTTAGATGTAGTTTCTACTTTATTGTGTTATGTACATTTGAATGCATAAATGTTGTAGCATGTTGGAATACAGATCTTAATACAATGTCATTAAATTTGGTGCAATTGCATCACATTACAAAATTACGTGATGCTAACTTGAAGTACCCACAATTACTCAGCTCGCACCAACGGCAACAGCATTGACCGTTGTGCGAGCTGAGCACAACTGTCTACGATTACCAACATTTACTCACTGAGCATAACCGTCAAAGTTATTTACCGTTGTGCGTGTGGAGCTTAACTGTTTACAATTACCCATATTACTCAGCGCGCACATCCGTAATATTATTGAACGTTGTGTGCGCTTATTACCAAGTTTCGCTCAGCGCACACAACTGGTAAAAGTTGTAAACGTTGTGCGCGCGGAGCTAAACTATATACAATTACCCACCATTACTCATCGCGGACAGCTACATGCCTCATTCTCTTGAATCTTCATTCTCTTCAGCTCTTCTGCTTCTGCTTCTTACTCCTTAATCCCATTAATTTTCTTGACAATTGTCAGGTTCTGCAGCAACAGAGAAATTATAAGCTATGACATCCGCATCATCGGATATATGTCTCCAATGATAAGCATCATCCTCATAGGCTTATAACCAAGACTTTGTGTTTTAATGTTCAATTTGGACCCCCAGCACTATTAATTCAACTCCACGATGGATGCATTTTGGACTAAAATATAGGAGGCTGCCGTTTTCAGATGACCATTTTTAAAGAGAACCAGTTTACTTACAACCCATTTATACTGATATATCCGTGACAGATGCATGTAGTATATTTCTTCCAAGCTAATACAAAATTGTTACCTATAGGATATAAAAATGTCGGCCTTCATATCACGGCCTTGTTAAGTCATCGGGCGAA
This sequence comes from Scilla litardierei, assembly GCA_030789695.1. Classification (NCBI taxonomy): domain Eukaryota; kingdom Viridiplantae; phylum Streptophyta; class Magnoliopsida; order Asparagales; family Asparagaceae; genus Scilla; species Scilla litardierei. Next base: position 51,693,379 of record CM061132.1, on the reverse strand, counting down.
GATTTTACCTACAGAGATTATGGAGCAATGATGTTAAAATAATTTATACTAGTATATAAAATAGTAACCAGCTGTGCTCATATATACATTCTTTCTACCAGCTGTGCTCATACGACAAGTTCTCATGTCATGACCCTTTTCTACACAAACACTGCAAGTCCTTGTTCTTGTTTGACTTTGTTCTTGTGAGACTTGTATTCCAGATGGAATCCTTGACGCCACTCGTGGTCGGCCTTTAGTTCTTGCATTTGCAGGATCATGCATAATGACATCATTTACTCCCACTTCTTGTTTGATAGGTGCGCTGGACCCCACATGTGATCTTGGCTCTTCAGAAGCAGTTTGCGCTTTATTAGTCATATTATGCTGGTCCAAAAAACTGTTTGCCCACCCAAAGACGACATCAAATAGAAGGGGATCTCTTGTTACTGCCTCCACGACTTTATCGAATGATGAACGAAGTCTCCAGGCTTGAAGTGGAGTAATTTGAGTTAGACGCACTCCGTGTACTGTGCTAGTCGACGAGGCCCCAAGACTCATGATGCTATGTCTTGCATTTAGAGTCCACCTGGGTAAAATATATCTCTCAGGGATGGCTTGCATATCATACTTTTGCTTCATGATATATAAAATTTGCGTGCATAGCAAACCTTCAGTCACAGCCCTTGCACACGTACACCTGAACATTCCCTTAGATATATTGCATTGAAAATTATGCACGTAGCTCGTTCCATCAATCCGCATAGTTACTCTATCCGTGCTCGTATCCCCATCCGTGCTCACCCTTTCGTACCGACAGTATAAAGTATTTTTGAAACGATTTTGAAAAATGGAAAATATATTTCTAGTATATACCTTTGCGGCATGAACGTCTAACTCATGCATGCCGCTAAATTCTGGTTTGTTCCGCATACAAAAAGTATCTTCTCTCTCCTCTTTGTCTCACTGAAATTTTACGGCTTTATCATATTGATCAATGAACTCGTATAATGGAGTCATACAGTTTACGTATCCATCAAAATACGCGTTCATGCTTTCACTCCTTTGGCTGGACGCCATGCCTACACACAAAACAAGAAATGAATACCATGTGCTGAGTTTATTTTGATCATATATTTTTACACCAATCTCTATCGTATTAACATTTTCATACCCGCAAAGAAAGTATCCAGTAGGTACGCCTTAATCCAATGCTGTGCTTTCTCATGCATCGTATGCAACCACTTCCAGGCTTTCATTTCATTTTTTTGTTTTTCTGTCAATGGCTCCTGAAATTCCGTTTGGTACTTCTCCATTAAGATGCGCCAACAATTCTCAGCTTCTTCAGCATTTTGATTGTTCTTACACCAGTTTGCATAGTCTTCTTCAAATTCAGGGTTATAAGAAGACCGCAATGAACGTTGATGCTCATCTTCGTGCAGACTGATATGCCATATGCAATACCTGTGTTTTGTATTTGGAAAAAACTCTTTTGATTGCATTGCATATTGCCGGGTCTTGATCGATGATGATAGCTCCTGGTGCTTTATCCCACATACATGTTAACCACTGTCCGAATAACCACACAAAGGATTCTTCCTTCTCAGCAGCAAGAAGAGCACATCCAAATAAAATAGACTGTTTATGATGATTGACACCTGTAAAAGGTGCAAAACGCAACATGAATCTATTTGTCTTATAAGTGACATCAAATACAACAACATCTCCAAACTGGCTGTATGATGTCCTCGCCCATCCAACAGCCCAAAATATACTCCTACATACATTCTCTTCATCGAGCTCAATAGCATAATAGAACTGAGAGTCTGTAGCTTGCCTTTTAATAAATTGTTCTATTACTCTAATGTATTCCTTCCCAATGTTGTTCTTTCTTTCTACTCTCCCATGATCAATGCATTGTTACGTAGTAATATTGACATTACTACTACTCGTGGCATTTAGAATCCTTGCAATCTTTGCAGCTCCTACTCCACAGCCACGCATCTGATCAACTAAATTCCTACAAGTTCCGTCCATATGCGATCTTTTATGTGACCGTAACATCTGGATCTTCGCTGGGCTTTTTATCAACTCATGATTATGATCATCATTAAAGGAGTTTATGGGCCATACTCCAGCGGTGATTTTATGAACTGTCATTCGAGCCATACAGCCTTCTCTCTCGGTTTTCCTTCGATTAACGTCCCTCCCTATCTCCCTCTTATCTTTGAAGCTTTATACCCTTCTTTGTTGCACGTATACTTCCTCCTCGTGGTATTGCCATCTTTTCCCTTTCCCGTAGATCCCTTTCGGGTTGCAAAACCTTTCATTGCTGCATATGTATTATAAAATTGATACGCATCTTCTTCTGTTTGAAATGTCATTCCAACATGTGGGCTGCCTTTTTCATTATCACTATGCCAATCCTCTTGATATACACTGTTTGCACTGTCATTTTCAGCTTCAATCTCATTTGGCATCTCCTGATCATGCACAAAGGGTTCACTCTCTTCGATTTTCATTTTCTACATTAGAAACAAGTAAAAATATCAGTAATATTGACGCAACATGACTGCTATACATGTCTATCCAAGTATCAGTAGATCATCATCAGCTTGTTAGTTGAAACCACACTACTATTACTAATCATGTTAAAACCTTGCGTATTATATTTATTCTTTTTCAATCTGATCTAATTGTTACCATCATATTTGATGACCGGATCAAATCCATCAAAAAATCAAACATATCAACCGTTTTGCGCGGTGGGCAATATTATGTACGCCATTCGCTCTATGTTGTTGTGCTATATGAGCTGCTTCGGTAAGTTTTGATGGACATCTCATATTGCTCAACACGCACAACGGGTGATATGTTTGAAGGGTTGTGCGCGGAGAGTAATTTCCATCGCAACACTTCGCTAGTTTGGAAATTACTCACCGCGCAAAACGGGACAAAAATTTAGCCCGTTGTGTGCGGAGAGGAATTTTCAGCACTAATCGTCCAAAGGTTGGAAATTACTCCCCGCGCAAAACCCTTCAAAAATTTATCCCGTTGTGCGCGTTGAGCAATATGAGATGTCCAACAAATTAGGGATAACGATCCTTACCTCGATGGAGGAGAGTAACAGGGGAATCAACGAGAGTGTGATGGCCTGGATTTGGGGGCGATCTTAGGCGTGGGCTGTTGAAATCGAAGACCTTGTGCAAAACTGAGGATCTACTCCAGCTTCTGCGTTTTGCGCGGGAGTGAGCAAAAGAATTGGTGTCGATTGCTCCAGCTTCTGCAGTTTGCGCAGGAGTGAGCAAAAGAATTGGTGGCGATTGTATTTTAGTACAAAAGGGCTTAAAGGTAATTTAGTACAGAGGCACGTTGAAAAGAGCTTAAAGGGCGTTTTGGTAATTGCACCAAAAGGTCAGATATTACCATGATCGCTGATCGGATCGGACGGTCAGGAGGGGTCGAGCGCAGGAATCCCATCTGAGCACGAGCGCAGGAGCATTTTACCCATATATATATATATATATATATACACACACACACACACACACACACACACCAAGTTTTTTAAAAAATGAGCGGAAAAACAGGAGCAGGCGATTTTGACCCAGGCGCAGGCGATCGGGAAATTGTTCAAGGGAAGCTGACGGCGTTCAACTTCAGGCCGTCGGAAACCACGTTGATGGCTCGATCGAAGGATGTGGGCGTACTGGTTTATCCCAGAGACTTGGGATGAAACATGGATCTCAAGTTTTGGGATCTGACGGCTCTCGGGAGGATATCAGGTTGAAGACCGTCGATGCTAGCAAGCAGATCTCTCATGCGGCGGGTCTTAGGGAGGTGGCAATAAATGATGGGTGGCAGGTGGTCTCTAGGAGGAAAGTCAGATCGGGATTGAGCAGCGTCGGGAATTTTGCAGGAGGAAGAGTTTTTACGGCAAGAAGGGGCAACCAGCAAGGCCCTGTTGGGGGGAGGGGAGGTATCATGCCTCGTCGCTATGAGAATCTTGGTGGTGCGAACTCTCGTCGTTATGTGAATCCTGGTGGTGCGAACTCTCGTCGTAATGAGAATCCTGGTGTTGGTGGTGCACACAATGTGGCTGTGAGAATGCCTGTAAGGCCAAAAATAGATATAACTATTGATACGAAACTCGTGAAGCAATCATGGTCGGACGTTTGTGCGAATAGGAGGAAATATAACTCCGACATGGCCATGACTTATATCTCGCCAATTTTTAAGGAGGATGGCTCTCAAACGGGGTGGGTGTCAAATGCGCTGCTAGCGCGCGGTAATGAGCAATGGAAAAACACTCTTGTGGGGTACGTGTTGGGTGATGTCCCTTACTATGGGCAGATGCGTGCCTGGGTGGATAGGCTATGGAACACCAAAGGTGGGCTTCGGATTTATAGCAAGGAAAATGGATTCTTTTATTTCAAATTTGATGATGGCAATGACTGCGTGAAGATTCTCCACGGGGGTCCATGGATGTTCGATGGTCGGCTGGTTGTTCTTCAACAGTGGAGCCCCTCCCTCAAACATGAGAGGGATATCATGTCCTCTGTACCCATATGGGTGCAACTCCATGGGGTTCCCCTAGGTATGTGGACGTTAGATATCCTGAATATAATTGCATCTCTTATAGGCCAACCAATTTGCTTAGATAAGCTAACGGCAAAAAAAGAGCGCATCTCTTATGCCAGATGCCTTATTGATGTCAGTGCTAAAGACCCACTCCCAAATCCGGTGGTGGTTGAAACTGAAGGGGGTGAACCAGTTATTATAAAGGTACATGCAGAGGGAGAACCCCCGAGATGCGGCAATTGCATATGTTTTGGCCACACGGAAGCTCAATGTCCTGACATTGTAAAGCCCCCTTCAATCCAAATAATTGCAGCTGTGGCAAGTGACACTAAAGAGAAGGGGAAGGGGACTAGTATTGTAAACTCATGTGTTGAGGGGGTACAATTGGATGGCACCTTGCAGGAAAAGAGTTCCAACTCAGGAACTATGGATGTGAGACCAACCATTATACTTTCTGAGCAAGTTTCGAATGCAACAGTTGATGATGGCGCCCAAGACAATGATCAACCTCCAGCTGTACTGAACCCAGCGCTGTTGAATGATGGAGCAAATCCGGGTATTTGCTTGCAGGTGGAGGAAATACCAATTCCGGATGGAGCTGGGCTCTACCAGCTGTACAGGTTGGGCCTGACATTCGATCAACGCCTGAACGAGGCACTCCCTCTACTTCTTCCGTTAATCCAGAAGGTCAGTCATCTCACCAACATTCTTCAGGAGTCTTCAGGGATTGCCCTCCCCAAGCCCCTGAATCATTGTCAATTCCATCACCTTTGACAATTATCAATCCAGAATGGCTAGCTGAAGGTTTTTGTGAGGAAGTAACCGTGAACCAAACAAATAAGCCCCATCCCCAGACCCAAGCTGTAGTAGTACCGAGAAAGAGTATGAGACTCCGTGATGTGGCTTCGGGGAAGCCTGCCCTCTCAATTGTTTAATGTGTATCTTCGTGTGGAACACGCGAGGTCTTAATAACTCCGTGAGAAGGAGAGACCTACGCGACAGAGTTAAATTGCATCGGCATACTATTGTTATCCTACTTGAGACTAAACTGAAAACTGGATTTGGGAAATGGAGTTCGTGCTTCCCTAAGGATTGGCAACTTGTTGACAACTTCACCACGCACTTCGGTGGTAGGATTCTTATGGGATTGGATAGTACAATTTGGCAAGCAACGACCCAATCTATCTCTAGCCAACATATTACTCTAACATGCGTTAATGCTGGGGGCCTATCGGTGGCTATCACTGGAGTTTATGGTTCATACCTAAGAAGCGAGCGTCAACTACTGTGGGATCATCTTGTAGCGGATGCATTAATAAATGACGGGAAAGAATGGCTTATTGGAGGAGATTTTAATTGTATCAGATTCTCAAAAGAAAAGATATGGGGTAGGAGATGTGATGATAATATTCTGCAGGAGTTTAATGATTGCTTCACTAGATGTTGCCTCACTGACGTCAAAAGCTTGGGAAACTCTTTGAGTTGGTGCAATCAGAGGATAGGACCTACCCATATCGCAGCTAAGCTGGACAGGTGTATCTGCAATTCGAAGTGGCTAGACATATTACCTGATACTTTTGTGGAGTACCTGGATCCCCTGACCAGTGATCACTCCCCTATGTTAATCAAATTACATTCCAAGGTGGTATCACAACCTAAGCCCTTCAAATTTTTTAATGCATGGATTAAATTCCCGGGCTACCATGAACTACTTACTTTGGCATGGAATATCCATGTGAGAGGTTCTCCAATGTACAGAATGGTGATGAAGCTCCGAAATCTAAAAACAGAACTTAGAGCATGGGCGAAGAATAATAATATTGGAGAGGCTATTTAGTCATGTAAATTGCGGCTCCAGGAGATTCAAAGCCACCCGTCCCTTCATTCTGATTCTACCTTACAATCAAAGGAACGGGCTCTTGCTAAGTCCTTGGCAAATTTAATTGAGCAAGATGAGGAGATGCTTCGACAAAAGAGCAGACAAGACTGGTTGAGTCTGGGGGACAGCAACTCCAAATTTTTTTATATGGCAATGAAAGCACAGCAAAACCACAATAATTTGGGACATCTCATCGATGGGGAGGGAAATCGGCAGTTAACATATGAAGATCTAAAGAGCACAGCGCCAGACTACTTCAAGGCCTTATATTCCCAGTCTACATATTGGAATGTTTTTCCAAAAGTGATTCCCAAGCGCATCTTATCTTCAGAAGCGGCAATCTGGCTTGAGAGGAAGATTTCTAATGACGAAATCAAGGAGGCTGTTTTCCAAATAGGGGTGGATAAATCCCCTGGGCCTGATGGCTTTAATGGATACTTCTTCCAGCATGGATGGAGCACTATAGGTAATGATTTAACTGATGCCATTCAATCTTTTTTTCGCTCTGGCTCCCTTATGCATCCTTTAAATCATACCAACCTTACCTTAGTACCTAAATGCTCTAATGCTTCTGGATTGGGGGATTATAGACCCATTTCTTGCTGTAATGTCACCTACAAGGTGATTAGCAAAATTATGGCCAATAGACTGAAATCAGTAATTCATGAGCTTATTTCCCCAAACCAGTTTGCCTTCCTCAAGGGGAGGTTACTTTCTGATAGTGCCCTATTAGCCCATGAACAGATCCGGGATTTTAGCAACCCTATGGGATCTAGAGCTTGCCTGAAATTGGATTTAAGGAAGGCTTTTGATAGTGTCAATCGTGAATTTATTTATTATATCCTCAACCGAATGGGTTTTGGAAGGAGATTTCTCTGCTGGATACAGGAATGTAGTTCTACGCCGACTTTTTCTGTCATGATAAATGGAACCCCGGTTGGATATTTTGAAGGGAATAGGGGCATCAGACAAGGAGACCCGTTGTCCCCTTTCCTTTTTGTAATTACAATGGAAGCATTTTCCCTTTTGATTGAGAAATCCATATCACTGCGCAAAATCCAACCTATGAGACGTTCGGGGGCTATTTCTCATCTACTCTTTGCAGACGACCTACTACTATTCTGCAGTGCTAATAACCGAACTTTCAATGGTTTGAAAGCTCTTCTGGAAGACTTCTCTAACCTTACTGGTCTTGGGGTTAATTGGGATAAAAGTACTTCTATTTTCAGCAAGGGTACAAAAGACCCATTAGGTTTCTCTAATCTTTTGGGTATAAGGCTTGGTACTTCTATTAATACTTATCTTGGTCTGCCTCTGTCGCCCAATTATCCAAAACCTTCCATGTACAACAGGTTGATTGACAAGTGTAAGAAGAGACTGATGGGCTGGACATCTTCCATGTTATCTCTAGCAGGTCGTATTGAGCTAGTTCGAACGGTAATTTATGGAATGCTAAATTTTTGGATGCAGGCCTATAGAATTCCAAAATCCATTCTGTGTACAATTTCATCTGCTTGCAGGAAATTCATATGGGGCTCATCTAGAGTATGGGCTTGGAAAGACATGTGTACCCCCAAAGAGGAAGGGGGTGTGGGGTTGAGGTTACTCTATGATATTAATATGGCTGCTGGAGTTAGGCTCACTTGGCGTATGTTAACCACAAATGGCCTTTGGGCTAGCTACATGAGAAATAAATACAGAGATGCAGACAGTTTTTTCGTGGCCAAAAGGAAACCATATCAATCTGGCACTTGGAAATTCATGCTCCATTGTAGACTGTATTCAAAACGTTTGCTTATGCGACATATTCGGGATGGCTCGAGTACTCTCTTTTGGCACGATTTTTGGCTGCCAATAGGCCCGTTATGTGAATTTTTTGAGGTCCCTGTTGATAGCTCAAATAAAAAAGTCAGTGAGTATTTTATCTCGGATCTCTGGGCGCATGTACCGGCGCTTCAACCAATTGCTAATATCCTACAGACAGTTGTATTAACACCGGGTTCGGATGAGTGGGCCTGGGTGCCTAGCACTCAATTTAAATTCTTGGAGGCGTGGCATGGTACAAGACAACGGGCTCCTATTTTCCCTTACGCAAAACCGGTTTGGTATAACCAACATGTTCCTAAAATGTCCCTAACCCTCCTTAGAGCTTTCCTGGGAAAAATTTTAACGAAGGACAAGTTACGAGATTGGGGTGTTAATAATGAAGTGAGTTATGGGTTATGTGATTCAGATCTGGAAGAAAATTTAGACCACTTATTTTTTGAATGTGAGTATACAAAGTATCTGCTGACTAGGAGCCTTCTCAAACTGGGTGTATCAGACCCCATGGAACCACAGCTGCAAAGGATTGGAGATTACTTCTTATTGCACTATGCAAAAAAAGACACTATAAGTTTACTAGCTAAAACAGTGCTTGCGGCTGTAGTTTGGCATGCGTGGAGAGAAAGGAATAATCGAATTTTTGAAGGTGTTAAAAAGCAAAAGACGGCCCTTTTTGAGGAAATTGCATCAGACATCAGAGTTATACTTAGAGATCTAGCCCCTGATTCTTCGGAGGCTACGGAGGCTATGGAGAGATGGGATATTATAGACCACGGCTAGCCTTCTTCCTTTGCTTTTGTACAGTTTTGCTTATTAGTTGGGTTTGGTTGTAGAGGGTGACGGTGCCTGTGCCCTATCCCCTCTCTACAAACCAACTGAGTTGAGCAATTTGTACCTGTATATACTTTTCTTTATCTTAATAAAGTATCACACTAACCTTTCAAATATATATATATATATATATATATATATATATATATATATATATATATATATATGGAAAAGGTGCCTCCTTAGATGGAAATCTAAGGAGGCGCCCTCATTTCCCCTCATCTCCTACAATTTTTTTGGAAATGTTTTTTCATTGGGTTGTTGTTCACATCATGGATGATCAACATACCAAATTTCAAGGAATTCCAATACTTTTGAACCCCCATCTACCCCTTACAACTTCAACGGTCTGAAAACGTGCTGAAACCCCACGAAGTTGCAAGGGGTAGATGGGGGCTCAAAAAGTATTGGAATCACTTAAAATTTGGTATGTTGATCATCCATAAGGTGAACAAAAAAACCAAGAAAAACAATTCCAAAAAAATATGGGAGGTTAGGGGAAATGGGGGCGCCTCCTTAGATTGAATCTAAGGAGGCACCTTAGGATCCCTTTACCCCACACACACACACACACACACACACACACACACACACACACACAAAATAAAACATGAAGAATTTGAATCTTATCCTACTAGGATAAGATGACTAGGACATAGGGGATGACTAGGATATGGTGACTAGGACAAGCTTATTAGTATAAGCTTACTATGACAAAAAAATTTAGGGGGAAATTTTAAATTTTGAGTTGGGAAAAACCAACGTGGGAAATTCAAAATATGGGGGGAAATTCAAAACCCTGATCAACCAATTAAAATCTCATGGCAAACTCTTAAGCTTCGGGGATATTCAAAACCACACCAACCGCTCAAGCCTGAGTTAAAACCTCAAACTAAATCGGCAGAGTCTGGGTTGTCGCCGAAGTCACCATCTTCGAGTCGAAGCCTAATGATGTTACCCCGAACCAACCAAAGAGCGACTTCTTGCTGCTCCAGGAGTGGACGCACCGGCAATGGAGGAGGAGAAGACGCCCGTCGAAAGCACAACAGAGGAGGATGCCAAGTCTGCTACACTATGTTTCTTTTAAAGAGGAGGCAACATCGTCATCAATCTGGGTTTGTTTTTAAAGAAAAAACCCCAAAATTTGAAGGTTGCAACACAGAAAAATTCATGTTTTTTCTATTTTTTTGGAATTTATTTGATGTGGTTTTCTCTATATTTAGACTCTTCCTTTGTAATAGGTTTTTCTGATTTGTTTGGTTAAGAATTGTTATGGGGTTCTCTTTGTTTTGTGTATTTGTAGCTGTTTTTGATTATGTGTTTATTCATGCTGATGGGGTGTTTGATGATTTGCTTAAATGAATTTTTTTTTAAAAAAATTCTACAGTGATCTATTCTGTTAGCAATGGTCCTCCTAAGCATGTATCTCTCTCTTCATATATACATCTCTTTTCCCATAAGATTTGTTAATATTTGAATTGATTATATAAGTCTGCATCATATATGTTTCTTCTGTGTGTAGATTGTGGCCCTTTGTTGAGAAGTTTGCTGAACATGGTCTTTAATCATTGGATATGGCAAGCTAGGTTTGTCAATATATCCCCGCAAATGTGTTGCTTAATAATTTATTTGTTTCTAACATCAATGGTTCATCCGCTATGTAGGAAGTTCATAAGAAGAACAATGATAGCTCAGGAGCGTCATGGGAATTTGTTGGTCTGTTGCCATTGTTTGATCCCCCAAGGCATGACAGTGCAAAAACCATTCACATATCTTTGAATCTTTGTTTATTGAGGAATTGTTGTGTTCTATGTCCAATTTTGACTAGATACAAAGAGTACTTCCATGAATGTTTTACACATTTACTTTTTTGGGTCCATATAATTAATCTGAATATCATTATAGAGGGTGCTGACCCCTTTGTACTTTTTATATTTTTACCCTGTTCAGGAAAGCTGCCCTTCAGGCCAAGAGCTCCAAATTCATGTTCAGTGGATTGCTAGAATGCAGATGTTCAGTGGAAGGAATTAAATTGCTAGAATGTGGATTCATGCAGATTTATTGTCTTCAGGTGAATCTGCATGGTGTTCAGATGAATTTCTATGGTGTTCAGATGAATCTGTATGGGGGAAGCATTGGTGTTCAGATGAATCTGCATTCTTGCTAGAATCACCATACCTTTGAACATGAAAAGCTCCAAAACATGGTGGAAATAGGTCAACTAATGAATCTGCATCCAATGTATTTCAAGTTTTCTGATCTTGCATTCTAGATTCTCATCGCCCTACTTTCTGATCTGGTTCTAAGTCCAATCTTCTAAAGGTACAAGTTTAAGAAAATGCCATGTAAAGTTGTGCCGTGGTGATATTATTTGTACAGTTTGCATTATGTTCTTGGGTTTTTTTTGAGTAATTGTTATGTCCAGTGTCCAATTTTAATTAAAATATTTTCAGTTGCATGTAGATACAAAGAGTAATTCCATGAATATTTTACACACTCACTTTTTATGGGTTCCTATAAATTAATCTGAATATTTGCTTAGAGGGTGTTGATCCCCTTTGTCTAAATTCATGTTCAGTGGAAGCTCGGATGGTGGATATTCTAGGAAAAGGTCCATGGACCAAGGGGGATGAATGAATTCATTCAAGGTATGCATCATTTTATTCATTAAACGGCAGATTTTTATGGGTGACATTCTTGCAGTTTAATTTTTTTCCTTTTTAATAAAAAGAATGTTGGAATGATGCACAAATATTTGATTCTCATTCCTTAGTCTTGCAAAACTTAAATTGTTAAAATTTAGTTCTTAATACAGTTAAATTTATGTCCATAAAATAACTAGCATGGAATACATTTGTCGCTCCCTACAATTTTTATATCATTCCTGATATTTGGACTAACAATGTGTATCATAGTTGGTATACAATCTGATTAGCTTGGTCTAGGTGTGGGAGGCAGCAACTCTTGCTGGTTCGTTTTTTCTTTTGACAAGATCTGTGCTGATTTATGTTGAAGTCCAACACTAGACGTATCCGAGTATCGGCACATTTTATGAAGCAAATGTTTGTTGGCCAAAGATTCATTAGTAGATAGTTTTGTATTTAATTATTGTATATGTCAAATATAACTAAATTTAAATGTTCTCTATCATTTTGGATGCAAGCCCCCTCCCGAGCTCCTCCTACATCATCCGAACCCGAGACCCCCGTGCTGCTGGGCATCCCCCCTGCTGGCCATCCCCTCACCTGCCTCCTCCCACCCCAATCCAAAAACAGAGCAGGGAAGGGGAAAAGAAAAATAAGCTGAGCCCTGCCCTCAGCCCACAACCCCCTCTCCCTTCGGTCCCCTCTCACTTCCTCCCCCCAGCCACCTACCGCACAAGAAGATGTTATTTCTGCAGGGATCTCCACAAGCAGGTTTGTTGGATTTCCACTCCTCATATGCTTTTTCTATAATTAAGAATCAGAATCAATTGAAATTAAATGTGCCAGCAGATCAAATTAACACCGTTATGATGAATCAGTTTCAACTAGACATATATTTCATAAAGCTTCATTGTCAATGTACTAGACACTATTATTGGTGAGATATATCCATTTTATAGAGGTTTTAAAAATAGAAATAAATTAAAATGTGCTTCATCATTGGTGCCTTTTTCTTTCAAGTCGTTAGGAGGGCACTATGATTATACCTGGAACCATTAGCTGATCATCCAAGTAAAACATCCAAGTGATACAATGTTTGTTAACTTGCATAATACATACAGTGAGAAATTATGATTTAGGGGTGAATGTTTAACATGATGGTTCCAGCTGATCAAACATTAAATTCAAGTTCTCATATCAAACATTAAATATTGTTTGTAACTTGCATAATCCATTGTTTTGTAATCCATTGACCTATTGTACATTTGTTTTATGTCATACATATGCAAATGGTTCCAGAATATAATACATACATATTTTGTTCTCTTTAAATTTCGGGATGTTTTACTTGGATATGTTGTTGTATAACATACTCTGGATTTGTTGTAGAATCATTCAATGAATAACCAAATCATACGTGTAAACATACCATGGATTTGTTGTAAACATACTCTGGATTAGTGAGATATGTGAATACACTGATTCTGTGTTCACTGTCTTTGATAAAATAATGGCAACATAACTTCAAATTTTCTGGAAGATGCAACTTTTAGCTCTGGCAAAATGTAATATAAGTTGAATTTTTGACTGACAATATCATTCTTGCAGCCTATTAATTCCAATCTGCTCAAGTTGCTCATCCCAATCACAGTATGCCATGATATTGGTCATGTTAATAGCAATGTGTCATTTGGTACGGTTGCAGTCTCATTTACCCACACAACCAAAGGTATTTAAGTTGCTTGATCTTTGTGAATAGGCTGTTCTGTCGGAATGACTCCTATAAGGAACTCTTATGAAAATAGATGTATGATATGCTAAAATTATATCTGATGTATGTCCATTATTCTAACAGCACTGTAACCACTCTTCAATGCGGCAGCTTCTCAGTTCATTCTTGGACATCAGATACTGTGTATACATGTATCCTGGATAACCACGTCTACCCGGTACCTCCTCTCGGGCAGCAGACACCTGAATCCAATGGAATGCATAAAGCAAGGTCATCAATGTAAGACATAGTGTCACTAAGAAAGACATACATGTGATGCACACAGACCATAAATAATACAAGGAGTTCAAACTGAACTTTGCTGAAAGATTTCTTCTAAGCTTTCCAGAACATGAATGATGCATGAGGAGCAGATCCAGCACGGGTAAAAGAGATGCGTAGATATTTCTACAAATGATACATTATTATACCTACTTCTAGGAAAGAACATCTCAATACCAAATACTCTTATTTTGCACTCTAGATTGCGAAAAAAGATATACTCTGGATCTTACAAGTCAACTACCATAATGCTCTAGCTTGAATTAGAAACTAATCAAGATAAAGGTAGCAATGATCAAACTTTCAAGGGTCATATCAAATTCTGAGATTATCATAGGGTTCATTACCTCATGAAGAGGATCAGCATACGAGCTCATGTCTGTAAGAATGACACGGACATCCTTGCCACACTCATAAGCTAAATATTCTGCTGTAGTAAGAGCAATTCGAGGAGTGATAATTCGTTCAATAGTAGGGTCATTTGCCTGCAACATCAGACGTATTAGAAAGAAAAATATATGAACTTCTGAACTGCCAAGAAAATTTTAATGATAACAAGATGGAACTCATATATGTAGTTCACAGGGTAAACTCAATAAGCTCTTTACAATTAGGAGAAGAAGATAAGAGTATGACAAGTCCTGGCCAACATACCAGGTTTAGAAAAAGAGTCACCCTCTCCCTGGAACCATTTTCTTCAAAATCACGGTTGAAAAAATGTGCTGTTTCCATGTTTACTCCCATAGCTGCAAATACGGCTGTCTCTCACACATGTTGTGCATTGTAATTTGCTTCCTTCTTATCGTTAATTATTGAAGGCGCGAGAGTTTGTTAATGAAAAAAGGAAGTGTGTCAAATTGGCTTCTGTATGAAACTACAATTTTGTTCCTTATCATTGTTTAGCTATAGAGTAGTTAAGTATCAGGTTCAGACTGTTTATCCAGTAGGATAAAATCAACTTAAATTACTTTTTGGTTCCTTCCATTGTTCAAGTGAAAAAACTTCTATAATTACACAAGTTAATGACATCTCAGAATTTGCGGTATTTGTTGGATATGGTTGACAAATTTCTCCAATCTCTCTGGAGTTTTTAATACACCAATGATATGTATCTAAGTTTTTGTTTGTGAGATATGTGAATAGACTAAGATGGTCATGCTTCATATGCTTCTCCTTCATGTACAGACGAAGATCTCAAATAGTCTGTTTGGAAGCTGTTCTGATAATATTATAGCTTATATTGTCAGATACATGACTAATTTGTTTAGTCAGAAGAAACTAACTAAAATGTTCATATGTTGGTTCGTATTATTTGAAATTATTCAATTGTAGCGACATTTTTTTGTTGAAATTGAGATTAATGGGGAAACTTATTAAAATTGCGCAAACGCAATATATCCACACAATTGTCAATTTGTTCATAAAGTCTCCTCTTCTTCCCAGGCTGAGATTGGTATTGCTTCTGTATATCTCTAATGCCAGCCAAACATTGAAGTATAAAAGATCAAGGAACACAATCAATGTTTAGCTATGCCTGCACATGCTAACAAACATCCGTATACAAAAAAGTGAAGTGGGACTTTTTGTGAAAATTAGCCATTAAGGACATGTGATGAATGTGCTAAAAAATTAGCAATTTGTGAATAAGTTTGGATTATTGGCAGTGTTCCATGCTTTGACGGTGACAGTCAGAGGTTTGGAGATATGGATTGTAACATGTGGGATTTTACTCATGTAGGGAAATGTTTCCACATTGTAGGAGTGTTGCATCCACTTGAAAAGATTTTAGGAGGAGGAAACACGCATTCTTGAGATGTTTTTGTAGTCTCCATTGTTCTATTGTTATCGAGGCTCTCAAAAGTATTGTGTAACTGTAGAATTATTATGCTTGAGATTTGTATTGGAAAACAACTATATTTTTTTGAAACATATTCTTCACAAATGGAGCAAAAAATGTACATATAAATTGTATCTTGGTAACCGTGCAGTTAATTATGATGAGTACATTGTTTTCAACCAAAACTCAAGGCTGCAGTTACAAGTCATAGCACTTTTCTCTTGCAAGACATAATTGAATGTTGACTTCTTTGTCTTGGTGTGTCAATATTTTTATTGACTGAAGCATCATTTACCGCTTGCAGGTTCATCATTCTCTTCACGTTTCCATGGATCTGCTGTCAATTGGTACCATGCAAGAGAATTGTGAATGTATACTGAAAATTTAATGGGATATATATGATTCATTTAGCAAAAAATGATGAGTAAAATCAAAACATTAAAACAAATCGATAACTGAATTATTTTGAACGTGAAATTATTCTAATAACAAAAGCTTAAACCCAGTTAAACACATACATTATGTCATGTGTAGAGATTTTATTCCTACAATAGCAAATTATAACTTTGCTAAAATCTTTATAAATTCATTCAGCTTCGGGCTATTTTCAAATAATTTATGTTCTGAATTGGCTGAATTTTTTTTGAAATAAATTTTAACTGTCTAAAATTTTAAAAATGATATATCTATAAATATACGGGTATTGTTCCTATGGTATATCTAATAATTATTGATGTTCGTTTAAAATTAGGGGATCCAAGATTTTGAGGGTGGAAAATTTTAAATGAACCGTGCACTTAGGGCGCATGTTAAATCGAGAGGAAACTAAATTATGGCGGAACTAATTCATTGGATGAACTAAAATTTTTGAGGTAACTACATAACAGTCATTGTGCTTTAATTTTGGGGAAAACTAAGATTTTGAGGGAGGAATATCTTAAATGAACCGTGCCCTATAGGCACGGGTTATGACTAGTATATATATATATATATATATATATATATATATATATATATATATATATATATATATATGAGAACTCGAACTCAGATGAAAGAGATAGTGCATGGGGGGCTCACGCGGGCTCCCCCAAATTTGGGTAATTTTTTTTTGATTTGTAACAGACTTAGCCACGGACATATCTGTGGCCGTTACTATTATGGGCCACGACAATATCAATGGCTAGAAAGTTAAGGCCACAGACAATTTCTTCACCTATGTTCTGTGGCTGGAACTCTTTGTCCACGGACATATCCGTGGCCATTAAATTTATTAGCCAGGACATCTCCCTGGCTAAAATGTGAATGCCACGGTAAATTTCTTCACCAATAATCTGTGGCTGGAAATAATTGGCAATGGACAAATCCGTGGTTAAAGGTCCACTAACGGCCACGGAAATATATGTGGCCAATAATCCGTGGGCCATTTTTTCAGCCATGAAAACTTGGCCACGAAGAAATTCGTGGCCAATAGCCTACTATCGGCCATGGATTTGTCTGTGGCCAACTAGCTGTGGTTGCATACCCTTTTTCTACCAGTGACAGGTGCTCATTAGAGAATGAGTACAATTAATGACCCAATGAGAGCTGCAACAAGGTGGCATATACAGATCTGTCAATGGTAGCTCTTAGTGATGCTAGGTAAGCTGATCCTCTGACTTGAGGTCACTGTACGAGCCTGTGCATAAATGGTATCACTTAAATCTCTGACCTATATTTGAAGCAAGGCCTGTCGAAAGGTTTTTGGTTAGGTGGCACTTGAAGCGTACGAAGAGTGTAGTAGCCAAGAGAAGAATTCTTCTCTCATATTGTGGAGGGTTAGTGTTGCTAAGTCAGTATGGTTCTTAGCAAAATTCTTGACCAATGTATATTGGATGTGATCCAACAATGAAGAGCTATGACCAAACGATACTGACCCGTTCACGAAGCTATTAGGGATTGATAGTCAACCATACCATAGGCTTCAGAGCAGCTTAATTATGATGAACGGATTAAAATAGTGACATTCATCGCTGGCATAGATAGGGTAGTATATTGTGTGGGATCCAACAATGAAGAGCTATAACCAAACAATACTGACCCGATCACGAAGCTATCAGGGATTGCCAGTCATCCATACCATATGCTTCATAGAAACATAATTATGATGAACGGATTAAAACTACAGCATTCATCGCTGGTATAGATAGGGTAGTCCTGACAATGCTCATGTCAAAGGGGCAGACACATAAGGATTATAACGAATCATGGACGGCCCCTACTGCTCACAGTCATTATCGTCATGGGCTAAGAGTCATACTGCTAGTAGGGTCAGGCTGTAAGGTTCCACAAAGGCTGGGATCTTTATCCGGTATTAAGATATAAAAGGAACATGCATATGATGCATGAGAACTAAATCATCGCAAAGTGTTTGAGAAGGAGGTTTCGGTCAAATAGGATGTGATACGAGAATCGTGTTATTTAAAAAGAGCATAGAAAACCCCAATAATAGAAACTAGGGTCTGGAGCAGGCCCAAATTTGTTGAGAGATGTATGCCATCGAGGCCAATTATTTGTAATCGGAACATATTGTTCAAATATAATAGTATTCTATTTGTTGCATTTGTCTAAGTATATAAATATATAAATGTTTGTCATTGTTAATACTTAGATAAATTCATAAGACTTATTGAGGGTCAAACTTATATTGAATATAAATCACGATCATGTAGAAGTATTTTGACCGTCTGAAGCATAAATCTATAACTGTTCATAGTTGTAGATGCATCGAGGTAGGACATTGATACTTCAAATAGACTATTGTATTTTCTATCTTCACCGATTGTTGGTGGTGATGATCTCATGATCATTCAATTTGATGAAATCGAAGACGAGACACAGGTGCTCATTAGAGAATGAGCTCACTGAACGACATAATGAGATCTGACACAATGTGGCACATACCGATCTGTCAATGGTAGCTCTCATTGATGATAGGCAAGCTGATCATCTGACTTGATGTCAATGTATAAGCATGTGCATGAACGGTATCACATAGATCTCTGACCTAATTTCGAGGTAAGGCTTGTCAAATGGTTTTTGGTTGGGTGGTACGTGAAGCATACGAGGGGAGTAGCGACCGAGATAAGGATTCTTCTCTCCTGTTGTGGGGGGTTAGTGGCACTGAGTTAGTACGGTCCTTAGTGAAATTATTGACCAAGATATGGTGGATGGGATCCAACAATGAAATGCTAATACAGAATGATATTGACCCGATCACGGAGCTATTAGTGGTCGATAGTCATCCATAAAATATTCTTTGCAGTGGCATAGTTATGAAGACGTTATTAAAACTATGACATTCAATACTAGCATAGCCAGGGTAGTTCCGACAATGCTCATGTTAAAGGGACATACCACATAAGGATGATACCGAATTAGGGATAGCACCTGCTGCTCGCGGTCAATGTCGTCAAAGGCTAGGAGTCCTGTTGGACAAATTTTCCACCTACATTTTCCAACTTCTTCCCGTGTTTTTCTTGGTTTATTTTGCACCATCGCCTTTATTTTCATCGCCTTTTATTTTCCTTTTGCCACTTTTATGCTTTGGTTGTTTTTCTCTTGTGTTGCAGATGATCGAGCTCAGAACGATGCATTTTACGTGACATTGAGGCTGATAGAGCAAGAGCGAGGAGAGATGCGGACTTATCCTTGCTTTGGAGGCTAAAATGGAGAGAAGAATGGTTGGCATGTCCATGCGTGCACTTGCACGGCTGTGTCAGTGCACCTGCTGCCAAGGAAATTCTGTAGAAGGGCGGCACGGCTGTGCTGCACGGTCGCACCGAATTATAACAAAGCGCCGAAAAGTTGCACGGGTGGTTTGAACAACCGTGGTAGATTGGGGCAGCTGAGCATAGATTTTGGATGACACGGTTGTACCAATTTACAACATGGCCATGTAGACTGTTGACTGCAGGCGCCAACCCTAGGTCTTTGGCCTTGGCACAGTTGTGCCAATTAGCGGCACAGCCATGCACAAGGTTTTTTTATATATAAATAAAACTATATAACAAACTTGTGATGCTATCTTTTGGACTCAGAACGTTTTTCTAGTGTGTTTTAGGCGATTTTCTTGGGTTTACTTTCGGTAATCTTTGCCACTCTCATTGTAAGAACTCTTGTCCATGATCTAGATTAGATTATCCTCTTTGCTTCCCAATTGCATTGTGTTTGATTGCATTAGTTCTAATTTTTATTTTCCGCATCTCATATTTGCTAGTTATGGATCCTATTGCTTTGAGTTCGTTAGTTATAGCTATGATTAGTGAGTAGTCCATTAGGCTTGGGCCATGTAAAGCCATATTGTATGAATTGATTGCGATGGATTACCCCAAATATTGACCCATTGTAGATTCTAGTCCTGATATAGGTTTGGAAGACATGCTGAATTCATTCCACTCTGTTGGAGTTCTATATAATCTTAACCAACAACTAACCCTAATGGTTTTGATTTGACGTCCCTAAAGGAGGATTGACTATCTAGTGCCTGGCGCCGACGACCAATCGGGCACACTAGCTAGAATCACCAATATTGTGGTGAACGAATAACCATCGAAAAAACGATAGGGATCCAACCTATCTTCTGAGTCCACGCCTTCACGGTTAGACATCGAGGGAACGAGGATTCAGGCTTAACCCTCATTGGTGACTACAATCTTTGTGTCAAGAAGTTAGATCCATTGCCTCAATATATACAGTAGTGGTGATATGCTAGCCCTAGCTCCTTCTCACATTGAATTATCCATTAGTTAATTGCTTCTCACTTTCGACATTCAAACTCCCACGGCAACACAAAGCCCGCCACCAATCCTAGACTTCAAACATTTGGCTCCTTGAGTTCAACACCCGCTACACACGATACCATGCCCTTGTAGACATATTTAATGGACACAACAAGCTTTTGGACCTGTTGTTGGGGAAGCAAACAGCTTGACTTTGCATTGGTTGATTGTTTAGTAGACCGTGCTTTATTTTCTTATTTTTTATTCTTTTTGTTACTAACTGTACTACTAACATTTGTTTTAGTCCTTGTTTCTCTCTTATGCCCAGGAGGTGCCTCAGCTCGGGGAACTTAGTATCTCTTGACCCTAAAATAGAAGCAACATGGAGAAGATTAAAATGGGAGAAACACAGAAAAGAATTGTAGGACATAATGGCTAATGAATCAGTACCTCTGAAATCTCTTATGGATTTCTTCATGCCTTCAAGAAAACTGATCTCCAGCATCAGGCATCCTGCAGTCACGGCGACACATTTTGAGCTTAAGCATGTGCCTGATTCAGTTTATCCAGCAGGACCACTTCTATGGTCACCACTCCGAAAGCCCGAACGAGTAGCTGACAAATTTTCTGGAAAAGCATGACACCATCAAGCTAAACAACGTCTCTGATGATTCCATTAGACTACGGTTGCTCCCTTTCTCTCTAAGGGACAAAGCTAAAGAGTGGATGAAGAGCAATGAAGCAGATGATTTTGCTCAGTAGCAAGGGCCTTCCTCAACAAGTTCCTTCCACCGGGAAAAACAGTGAAGCTCCGGAACAAAATTACAAATTTTGGACAATTCGTTGGGGAGAGCTTGTATGAAGCTTGTGAGTGTTATAAGGATCTCCAAAGAAGATGCCCTCACCACGGGATCCTAGAATGGCTGCTGATGCAGACTTTCTATAATGGGCTGAAGTATAAGACAATGATATCCATTGATGCAGCAGCGGGAGGCGCCATTATGACCAAAACCCAGAGGCGGCAAATACATTGTTGGAATAAATGGCTTCCAACAACTACCATTGGGGCAATGAGAGGGAGTTTACCAAAAAGGGCCGTAAGCTAAAAGTTGATGTGATAACGCTCTTTGAGAGCAAGTTTGATAGCAAGTTTGATAGCATGGTCCAACAAATCTCCCAGATCAAGGCTGAAGCAAAAGGAGCCTCCTCTTCGTCAGCCATGGGGGCTAATTGTGATGTATGCAAAACTCAAGGACACTTATCCCTTGAATATCAGTTTGGGACAACTCAGACCTAGGGGATGTTATTGGAATAGGTGAATGCTTTGTACAACCAAAGGCCTCAAGGAAACCTGTATTCACAAACCTATAATCAAGGGTGGTAAAACCACCCAAAAATTTCATATCGAGGAGGGAACTTTCAAGCTCTACCGCCTCAGCAGATTGGGTTTTAATAACAAAGACCGATGGGGAACACGCCACCAGAACTGTGGAAGTCTTGCTTGGAGACTACTATTAAAGGCTTCATGGCTCAACATGCACAGAGGAACGACAACTTCCAAACCTCCCTCATGCAAAACAACTCAAGAATGGATGCACTCATTGCCTCTAACAAGATGATGGAAACCCAAGTGGCCCAACTAGCACAGTAAGTGGGTGCTATGACAAGTAGCCAAGGATCACTCCCAGCTCAGCCTGAGTAGAACCCAAGGACAATGAATGCAATAATGCTAAGGAGTGGTAGGAAGCTAGTGAGCACCTATGGTGAGCACCGCATCCCTGAAAAGGATGTTGATTCTGGAGAGATTAAAGATAAGAAGGATGTCGAAGAGCCGACCCATGTTTATGTCCCACTGGTGCCATTCTCGGTAAGATTGGCTAGAGCAAAATTGGAAGAGAAGTATGGGAAGTTTTCTGAGGCCCTGAAGCAGTTAAGCCTAAATATCCCATTTTTGGCCTCACTGGTAGAAATTCCATTATTCAGACAGTTCCTTAAAGATCTGTAGAAGAAGAGAAAAGAATCCACAGTGGCCCTCTCCGAGAAATGTAGCGCAATCTTACAAAATAAGCTGCCAACAAAATTGGATGATTCAGGGAGTTTCTCGCTCCCTTGTCTGATTAAAGATATTCCTATCTGTCACGCTCTATGTGACTTGGGAGCTAGTGTGAGTCTGATGCCTTTGTCTATCTGCAGGAAACTGGAAATGAGAGAGCCTGAGCCAACCATGATAACCTTGTAGCTCACTAATCGATCCATCAAGTACCCCATAGGGACACTGCACGATGTCCCGGTTGAAGTAGAGGGGATCACGATACCTTGTGACTTTGTTGTCCTTAAAATGGAAGAAGATTCCATGACTCCCATTATATTGGGAAGACCATTCATGGCGATCGCTAGTGCAGTTATAGACGTCAAGAATGGGAAGCAATCATTTAGCGTGGGAGATCGGAAACTCGACTATGAGTTTCAAGATAGCTTGAAGGCACCCTTGCCGTAAGGAGCGCCACCACATCGACGCATTTGCAGCACCCAAGAAGGAAAACAAGGAGAAACCCTTTAAGGGAGAACCCTCTACCTCTTGCTCTACAATATTGTCAATCTCAAATTTGTATTTGCATACTCCCTTTTTCCCTTACCCTTTTTCTCAAATTCAGGGCAAGTTTAAGGCGAGTAAGAGAAAGCGGCCAGGTACCACTGAAAAACCCGCCTCGATCAAATAGCCAAGGACCTAGCACACCTGAGAGAAGCCCACAAAGAAGAATAATCCTGCCCCCACTGATGAGACCCCTTAAAGGGCTAAGGAGATCTACGTGTCACCGCTTCGACGGCTTGGGCATATCGGAGGAACATCCAACCAATTCGACGCATTAAACACCTAGAATTCAAGAAACGTCGAGCTAACAACGTTAAACAAAACGCTTAGTGGGAGGCAACCCACTTTTCTTGCATAATTTTTACTTTGTTTTAGTTAAATAAAAACCGTAGACCGTTTTGGAGATGTGTGCGCTTGACAATTTACATCCAATTTTTGTGTAGGTACTTGGCACGGTCGTGCAGGAATCACGCATGGCCGTGTAGGAATCACGCATGTCCATGTCACTTAGAAAAAGAAGGCCCCAAAAAAAATCAGCATCGGCACAATCGTGCCGCTAGAAAAGAAATTGGACAGAAAGCCCAGGAATTGCACGGACGGTCCGCATGGCCGTGCGGACCAAAGTGAGGAAATGGATAAGTAATGCAACAAGTGATATGGGCATGCCACATTCAGCATGGCTTTGCAACCTACATGCAAAGGTTCGAGACCCTTTTTATTGACAAAGCAGCACGGCCGTGCGAAAATCGCGCACGACCGTGCATCCCCAGAAATCCCCAATTATAAGCTTGGCCCACCCTCTTCCCCACTTTGTGCCTTCCTCTTTTCAAACTCTCTTTCTCAAAATCCCCTCTAACCCATCTCCCAAAACTTCTTCTCCCACCTCCCTCAACCTCACACCACCCTCAAAACTCCATCAAACCACCAAATCCTCCACCATCTCTCCACTCTCCACCAAGTCCTAACACAAACTTCTCATCATCCTTACCAAATCACCTCCAATCTGGGCAAGATCTTCATAAAGGAAAGCTTGGGGGAGCTTTGTCTACAACAAGGAGCCGAGTGAAGGAAGATCCATCAATATCTCGCCATATTTTGGTAACCTCCTTCCTTTTTCTCAATTTTGAATGCTTTCTCCTAAATTTTTGTTGCTTTTTTCCTTAATTGTTGTAATTAGTGTGTGTCTCATCCATTCCTATCATCACCACACACACACACACACACACTATGTCTAAGATGCCCAGTAGGAAGGTTCCAGCTGAGAGGAAGACCCACACCCGTAGGTGTGCAAAGTCATCTTAACCCGAACCTATTGCACCGCCCACCCTCTCACTCCATGGCATCACCCTTAAGGATGAGCCGCATAGGAAGTCCATAATTAGAATCCTCCTGCGCCAATTTTTACGACTAAGGTTGCGAACCTCGATGCACTCATATCCCTAGGAGTCCTAGAGGGGGTCGAAACACTGTTTTCCAACATTGGCTGGACTGCATTTCTTCATACGCAGAAATTGGGGCAGATGGGCGCAGATTTTGGATGACACGACCATACCAATTTACGGCACAGCCATGTAGACTGTTGACGACGGATGCCAACACTAGGTCTTTGGCATTGGCATGGCCGTGCACAAGGTTTTCTACATAGAGAAAACTATGTACCGAACTTGTTAGGCTATCTTTTAGATTAAGAACTTATTCTAGTGCATTTTGGACGATTTTCTTGGGTTTTCTTGCTGTAATCTTTGCCAATCTCATTGTAAGAACTATTGTCCTTAATCTGGATTAGTTAATCCTCTTTGCTTCCATATTGCATTGGGTTTGACTGCATTAGTTGTAATTTCTATTTGATCATATCATATTTGCTAGCGATGAATCCTATTGCATTGATTTCGTTAGTTCTAGCTATGATTAGCGAGTAGTCCATTAGGCTAGGGCCATTTAGAGCTATATTGTATGAATTGATTGCGATGGATCGCCCCAAATATTTACCCATTGTAGATTCTAGTCTCGATATAGGTTTGGATGACGTGCCTAATTCATTCCACTCTGTTAGGGTGCTATATAATTTTACCCAATAACTAACCCTTGGGGGTTTGATTGGACGCCCCTAACGGAGGATTGACTATCTAGTGCCCGGCACTGATGACCAATCAGGAACACTGACTAGAATCACCAATATCGTAGTGAACGACTAACCATCGGAACCACGATAGAAATCCAACCTATCTTTCGAGTCCAATCCTTCATGGTTAGACGTTGAGGGAACGAGGAATCAGGCTTAACCCTCATCGGTGACTACAATCTTTGTGTCAAGAAGTTATATCCATTGCCTTACTATATACTGTAGTGGTGATACGCTAGCCCTAGCTCCTTCTTTGTCACGCCCCGCTTCCCATTATATTTGGGAGCGAGGACGTAAGCGGGTCCACATGGGTTGGAGCGGTGAAGCTCGAACCCAATAAGAATCTATAAGTATAAACCATTTGCAAGAACTTGCAATGCATTCAGAACAACAGAGATACCTATAAAATTTTAAGCCAACATCCAGATAAGAAGTACACAAAAATAATAATACCCCAAGCATGGCCAATAACAACAGAGTTCTACAATTGGGTACAACCCTACAAAATGACATAAAATGAAATTTAAGCGGCAGCAAGTGAATCCTAGCAAATGGGCTGCATCGGGGAGTACTCCAGGATCAGCAGGTCAGTCTCCTCAATCAGCTCGGCCTTCATCTAACCTGTCTAGTGACTTAACATACATTCAACAATATGGAATGTATGTCAGCAAGGGTCCTTGGCAAGTTATGGTTAAAAGGGACCCTTGGAAAGATATACAAAAGATTATATGGCAGTTAAAGCAGTTATAAAGATTTAAACTAGCATGGCAAATCTATTATGAAAGGAAACATGGCAGTTCAATAAAGTAACAGCGGTTCTATAAGTTAACAACATTTTTCAAGTTGTTTAATTGTGTGTGCTAGTCCGTGACTAAGGTTCACGTCTTTAGACTGCTAGTAAGTGAATCCACCTGCGAGTGCCCCTGCAAGGTGACCCTCTTACTTCCTTCTAGTGCCTGCGAACCTAACCCCACCCATGTGTACTTTTTGGATCACGAGCCAGAATCAGCCAACCGGCCATCATGAGTTATATACTGGACATGAGCCAGACTAGCCAACTGGCCAAAGGGAATAGCCAAATATTGGCATACAACATCTATGAGCCAACGACATGCAATATCTTTGAGTTATCCAAACCGGCTATCATGTTCCATAGTGTTCAAGTTGTGCATTTCATTGTCTTTGCATTTCATGACGTAACAAAGTATTTCACTTTTCTTAATTGTGTCCACACACACACACACACACACACACACACGGTTCACGTTTAGCAATTCAAAAAAGTGCGTTTAAGGGGGTTTAGTGTCAATGTGTCTCATGGAAATTTTGTGTACAAGATATCACGGTTCAAGTCTAAATGAGTAACATTTAAATGCATGTAATAAATTGCATGCTTGCTTGTTTCCGGTGATTTTGGTGTCGACGAGTTCGTACGGAAGGTGCGCACAATTTCTACATCATTTGGTTTCCGATATTAGGCTAAACAATTTAACTGATTTAAAAAGTCATAACTATTTCCTATCTTTATATATATAGTTAACTTAAAGGCTAATCACATTTTCTATGTTTTTTTTGTGTAGGTGAAAGAACAAACGCACATCAAGGTAGGAAAGCCAAAACAAAGTCTGAAGTAATTGACCTAGTGCCGAGAATTATCGACAAGAAGCCAGGGTTCTTATTTTGCACCTAAGTCCAGACATATTTAGAAAATTGCGAAAAGAACTCTGAAAGTTTGTGAAGCCCTATTTCAGCATAGACCACCGATTAACGAATAGTCAGAGCCATTGCAGAGCAGTCTACGAGCAGATCGATGAGGACATATCGACGCCATAAACTGAGTACTTTGAACTTTCTATTAACATTTTTTGTGGCGTAGTGCGATTTGATCATTGTATTATTTTTATATTATTTTTTGTGGTGAGAGAAGTACATGGCATAGTTCTATGATTCTTGATTCACAGTGTGTAGATTAAGGCAGGGTCCAGCTAGTTAGATTAGTTCAGTCGATTATGTGATTTGCGAGTCTATAGAGCTTGTGAGCGTGGAGCATGGGATTTGCGAGTTCTGAGTGTCTGCAGGCATGTTATGACTGATTGATCTATTAGTGGACTTTGGGGGTTGCTGGAATTGGTCGAGGTTCGATCGAACCAGGGAACATCTAGTCTTATCTATGATTGGCTGTGCTTATTTGTATTTTTATCTGCCTAGGTATTGCAAGTTTTTTTTAATTTTTCGATCACCCTATTCATACCCCTTTAGGGTGTACTTTTCGATCCTACACTTCTTTCTCGTAAACTTTCGATCTTCTACCCATTTGTTGAATATGTCTCTGCCATTATGTAACCTCTGACAACCTGAATGATCTGATACCACTTGTTAGGAAAAACCTAGACAGTGGAAACCCTTGGCGACTAGCTACCCAACAATCATTGTGCCACGATCTAATAGATCCACAAAAAGCAAAACCAACCAACCTAGCAAGATAACAGTAACAAAAGAAGGAAAGCAACAAATCAAGCACCACAGAGTTTACCCTAGTTCGGGCCACTAACGGTGCCTACGTAGAGCTTTTCGATGATGGTTTCCACTAATATGATCAAAGAGCCACCGAATCCTAAAATCTTCTTCAACAATAGATATCAACAATAACTCCAAAGTTGAAGTTCAAACTCTTCTCACCGAAATACAAGATATTTCAAATCTAATCAAAAGAGAAGAAACACAAAAGCTCTTACAAATAATCCCTCGACACAAAAAGAGGAATCCCAAGAAGAAGATTATAAAGAATATAACTCACCAAAGCATACTCAATCTCAGAAGATCTGTGATGACGGCTCTAACAAATTCTTCTTCTCTTTGCATACACACAAGCTTGTTCAAAATGACAGCAAACTGGCCTTTTATATCAATAGCTAGGGTTGTGGAGCCGCAACAAAAAATGACGTTCGTTTGCTTAAAAATCAATCAAACGGGTCAGATTCAAATCTGCAGTATCTGCATAGGGTGCCGTCAGATGTCTGGAAAGCAATCGAAAAGCAATCGAAGATTTGATGCTATACCACCAGACGTCTGATGGATGCAGAATTTCCAGGGTGAAGTTTGAAGCATATACTTCAGCACTTTCAACCCTAATGTATAATGCAATGGAGACCCTTGGTTTAGTACTCTACATTCATTTGATGAATCCTTCATCATCGAAATGTTACTCTTATAAACATTTTGAACCATGCTCCATTATCTTCCCAAGCAAAGTTTTTCAAATATATGTTTAGCAAGTGTTTTACTCTTTTCAATCTCTCTTGAGGCTTTCACTTTTTTTGGTGACAAACAAATTAAATTCCTGTTACAATATAGCATCACTACAACAAAATTAGTCATTTACAACTTTCATGTTACAACGTTTCTATTTTGGTAGTTGTAATAAATGTTTACCACAATTTTTTTGTTTGAAAGTTGTAAAAAATGTTTATTACAAATTTTTTATTGAGGTTAGTTGTAAAAAATTTATATTACAACCTTTTTTCCTGAATAATTGTAAATGTTAAGTTTGAGCCACAACTTTTTATTTTCTGAACGTAGTAAAAAAAGTTTATTACAACTTTTTTAACTTGATAGTTGTAAAAAGGGTTAATACAACCTTTTTCATGAATAGTTGTACTAAGGCTGTGTTTGGACAGAAAGAAAATGTATGAAAGAAAAGTGAAATGAAAAAGAAAAAGAAAGAAAAGTGAAATGAAAATGAAATGAGATTCTTTCTTATGTTTGATTGCCAAAGAAAATTTTGAAGAAAGTTCAAAGGAAAATAAGGAAATTTCTTCCATTATGTTACTAATTCAAAACGAAAAAAATTAAGAGGTGTTTTTGCGAAATAATTTAAGAGGTGTATTTGCTAACTTTATAAATAATTTGCTTAAAAAATTTCAGAGGTATTTTAGTCTCATAATAAATTAAAAATTTGTTAGTTGTTCTGAATAATTCAGAAAGTTAGCAAATAAATTATGAATTCTAACAAATAATTCTCTAACCATACAAATATCATTATTCATAAATAATGTGATATTAAATAGTACATAAATAATTTACAAATTATATGAAAACATTGGAAATAATTTGCAAGCTATTAGAAAAATTCGTGCATAATGCGCGAATTTTCAAGCAAAACGCCAAAACTTACACGAATTATTCACGAATTTTTTTGAACAAGTTCATGAATAAAAATAATTTAAATATTCATGATTTTCAAAAAAATTCCGAATTATTCACATACTATTTTGAAAAATTCGGGAAAAATTCGTGAATTTTGAATAATTTGCGAATTTTAAATAATTCATATGTAAAATTTTGATAATAATTCGTGATTTTTTGAAAAATTCATTCATAATTTTTTGAAAAGAATTCATGAATTATTCATGAATTCATTAAAAATAGCTACTAATTATATTTGTTAAAAAACACAAATGCATGAATGTGAGAATATTTAGTTTTGCTTTGTTTTCCCTCATTTTCCTTGGGTCAAGAGGAGGAAAAGTTGAAAGAAAAGTTTTATTATTTATTTTCCACTCTTTTCCTTCATTTTCTTTTTCTTTTCACTTTTCTTTTAAGCCAAACAATGGAAAATCATTTTCCTTCTTATTTTCCTTCCTTTTCTTTCCTTTTCCCACTAACCAAACACACCCTAAGTGATTTTCAATTAGTGGCAAGCTTATGAATACTTTAATGGTAAACTTGTAAATAAGCAACTAGAAGAGATTTAGAGGAGTTGCGCTGAAAACAGGTACTCCTCAAATTTTTTCCGCGGCCCTAAATATTTTCCCCCGTGCCCCCAAAATTTTTTGCCCCCATAAGTTTTGCCGCAGTGCTGAAGAAAACCCCACGCGATCTTCCAAAATTAATTCCCTGCGTCAACTCTGTCAACTCCGTTAGGTTGAAGAAAGCATCACCGTCGTCAAAGATTTGATCGTCGGTGGTTCGACGTGACACCGTCCCCGACACCGCCTAACGCCATCAAGTTATAACCTAATTTTCGATCCACCAGCGAGTTCGATGTGGGCTGGTCTCCACCAGTAGTCGTATTAACCATGGTGACGGATGCAGTCGACGGGGACCAAGAATTCAACTGCCGTCAAAAAACCCTAATTCATCCTCCAATACATGTCGATCGAAATCAGGGATTGAGGAGCACTGAATATCCCAATTCTAACCCTAATTTCATTGGAGACTAGACAATGGATCGATCGTCTGTCAATCAAAAAGGTTATGTTTCTAGGCTTCTCTTGAATTTTTAAACATTTATGTATATTTAGTAAAAATTCTAACATCTGAAAATCTTTTCACAAATTAAGGCCTCCGTCAGAACAAGGCATGTGTGGCTTTTGATCCTAATTTGGCCAAGGTGAGATGCTGTTCTTCATTTTTTTGTGGTAAAATTGGGGTTTGGATGATGGCATGTTGTGATTCTTGTAAGAAGTTGGATTTTTACGATGGGTAGTTGTAAGTTATACTAAAGTTTATCTCGTTGATGAGTTTGATACTTGTAAATTTAATTTACAATCACTATTTATCTTCATGTTAGACATGATTTCCTTAGTTGCTGAAACTTGTAAATTTGGCTAGTGCACCCTTTTGACTTATAGCTAATTCAAATTTAGTAAGTCCAATTTATACATTCCATAAATGAGGTGTAAGGGTGTGTAAGATCAATCATGAATGCATGCATTATTGCAAAGTCACAGTTGGAGGCATCTAGGCAGTGGGTGTAAATTTATTGAGTAGTCGAACCACTGTACATGCTTGTGTTTATGTTGCTGGTTCCATGTTTCAAAGTTAATTTTTTGTTACTTGCTTTTATTATTTCTGAG
This sequence comes from Scilla litardierei, assembly GCA_030789695.1. Classification (NCBI taxonomy): domain Eukaryota; kingdom Viridiplantae; phylum Streptophyta; class Magnoliopsida; order Asparagales; family Asparagaceae; genus Scilla; species Scilla litardierei. The sequence continues at coordinate 51,662,417 of CM061132.1, read as the reverse complement.
ATTATAACCATGGATATACAAGTTTTTTTCCAATATCAAGAAATGCTTGCTACCTTTTTTGCCAAGTTTGTAAGTGTGGTATGTTTTCATCAGAAAAATTTGCCAATATACTTCTATCTGACATTGTCACTGATGTCTGTATAATTTATCCTGTGAGCATCAACATGCACAATGTACATTTATTCAGATTGGTGACTTTGTTGTTTTTCTTGGATATGTTTGGTATTCATGAATCAAGACCCACAAACGGACATGTTTGCCACCCTACTCTCAATCAGATAAACAATTAATTAAAAAACTTGAGCAATGTTTGCCACCCTACTCTCAAGTGGCCACCCACGTAGCGTTTGTCAAGCAGAGCTGGGAAGGATAATCATATGTATTGATGCCTTTAATTTTTGCCTACTTTTGATGTTTGGTTGTATTAAGATCTTGTTAATGAAACATTAGGAACGTCTGCTCACCGCTTATCATAAAAAAATATTATTATTTTGGTGTGCTTTTATCTCTTATTAGCCCACCTCATGTCGAAATTTATGGGACTATCTGAACTTCAATTATAATGTTGATCAACAGTTGAAAGGATGCATGATGTGTGTCTAACAGCTTAGTTATTATTGTAACATCCCTTAATTCTTAAAGCATCTTAATTGAAGTTGTTAATTTGCTCACTGAACCATGTGTTAAGCCTTATAGCATATAAAGCCCACTTTCAGTTTGGCCAGATACTCAGGCCCGCACCCATGTTCTTCCTCCAATTTCATTTCAACATCTCATCATGATATCTTCAAAAGTTGAGGATGTATACAAAAGTATCCTCTTGCGTTATCCATCTAATTAACTATTAAGATCAACATATATGTAGCAGGACATCGTACATGATTCATAGACACTAACATGATTCCTGCAACTAGTTCTTATCTGCTTTTAATTAGTCCAAGAGTTTGATTTTTAAGTGTCTCGTACATTGATTAATTATCATTAATGTAAGCTGAATCAGGCACCCATTTTCATTTCTAGTATTCATGCATGTTCGTTTGTGGGTGCTACAGAACTAACATAACCCTCAAATATTTTATGCTGCGTAGTTTTTCTTTCTTTCTTTTTCCCCCATGTGATACATCAGAAGAGAGATGTGTTATGGGTGTAGTTACCATATAAAAACATTTTAATGAAGAATTAAATTCATGGTGATTATGGTCCAATGGATGTCTATATTACTGCCAAATTTCTTACCATTTCTCATGATATGAAAATTCATTTTACGTTTGTTCTCTATATGCCTAGACTGGATAACTATGTTTTCTTAGAATAAAGCTCTAGAATTTCTATATGAAAATGTCAAAAATCTAACCAACCCCATTTATGAATCAGGATGACAAGTTAAGAGTAAATGGCACTTGCAAATATGATACATTGAGAGAATATATGAATCTTACGTTAAAAGCTACAAGCCATGCTTGTTGGCAAGATTGTTATAGGATGTTGTGTGAATGATAAACTATTTAGAAGCTTTGATAACGACGATGATCGAAATTTCTTAAGGATTAGCGTTGTGAGACAATTCACTAGAGAGTTGACATCCATGATGTTTGATATACCTACAAATGCTTGTTGTAGTCTATATTAGACTCTTCTTTTTTTCTTTAATTTGCCCTTCTCGATGATATGGATGTTTTAGAAATTTTGCCATGACGCAACTGAATATAAACCATATATGTGCAATTGTTTTTTGAAGGATCACGATCTTTTTCTTCATTCATTGTTTACCTATTGCATCTATTTTGGTACAAATTAACTCCACTTTAATGACATCCTTATAACTTGTGCAAGATGATTTCCCCTTAGGTTCAAACATAAGAGGGCTTTTATTACGATGGACAAAGCATGGGTCAACCTACCAAGGTTTTGTAAATTTAGTTTATTAGTTCATAACCACTTGGGTATGATTATTAATACATTTATGTTTTTTCTAGAATGACAGAAGACTATAAGCAAGCCGCTCGAATTTTTATATTCAGGTATGCAGACAGAGAGGGGAATCCGGAAAACATTAGGTGCCCTTGCTGTAAATGTAGGAACCTTATCTGGCATTCGCCTAGGGATGTTGTGTCACACTTGATTTGTTTTGGAATTGATCCAACATATGATGTATGGATTTTTCACGGGGAAGCACTCCTTCATAAAATAAAGCTACTGAAGTGACGGATACAAATAGGATGTTCTTAGATGCACAAATTGGTGACGAGGATATTGAAGATCATACAAATGAGAGACATAGGGAAGGGGTTAATGAAATGTTGGAAGATGTTGAAATTCCTCTATATCCTGGTTGTGAAAGCTACACAACATTGTCAGCAACAATTCTTTTGTATAAACACAAAGCTCGGAATGGTATATCTGACACAGCATTTACAGAACTTCTTAAACTTCTGAAGGATATGTTGCCCAAGGAAAACACACTTCCTGATTCAACATATGCAACAAAAAAGTTGCTTAAAATATTTGGTTTAGGCTATATGCGGATACATGCATGTGCAAATGATTGTTGTCTATTTACAAAAGATAATGCACACAGTGACGCATGCCCTAAATGCGGCAAGTCTCGTTGGAAAGGGAACATGGCAAAGGAATATGGAAATCAGACAAAAATACCTGTAAAGGTTGCTAGATACTTTCCAATCATACCAAGGCTGAAAAGAATGTTTAGGGACCCAGAAACTGCAAAACAACTAAGATGACATTACACTCATTAGAGCGAGGATAATAATTTGCGACATCCAGCAGATTCTTCTCAATGGGCCACAATTGATAGAATGTATCCTAAGTCTGCCGCTGACCACAAAATTTAAGGCTTGGCCTTGCAACTGATGGATTTAATTCCTTTGGTGAATGGAACTCTACATAAAGTTGTTGGCCAGTGATGCTTGTTGCTTACAACTTTCTGCCATGGCTATGTATGCACAAAGATAATATGATGCTATCGTTGTTAATTCCTGGTCCACGCCAACCTGGAAATGATATCAATGTGTATTTAGAGCCATTGATGATTTGAAAAAATTGTGGGTGGAAGGGGTAAAGGTGTATGATGCCTATAGTCGTAGCGAGTTCAGAATGAAGGCTATTTTGATGTGGACCATCAATGATTTTCCAGCTTATGGTAATTTAGCCGGATGCACTATAAAGGGTAAGAAAGCATGCCCTGTCTGTGGTGTTCATACCTGCTCAATATGGCTATCATTCAATATGCTCAATATTTGGGCCACAGATGATTCCTTGCACCTAATCACGAATATCAGAAACAAAAAACTTGTTTGATGAGACCATAGAGAGCAAACAAAGTCCTCCAATACAAACAGGTTCTCAAGTCCTCGAAGATGTCAATGATATTTGTAACGAGTGAGGAAAGGAGGAAAAAGAGAAAGGGAAAGGCACGAGGAAAAGGAAAAGGGGAGATGGGAAGAAAAAAGGAACTTAAACGTGGAAGAAGAAGTCCATTTTCTTTGATTTGCCTTATTGGGAGGTAAGTTAGCTAGAAATAAATTTTTTATTTCTTTTCTACCCATTTCTAGTAATTAATACCTCATTTTAATTAGATAATTTATACTTATGTGTTTTTATGATTTTCTTAGTCACTCCCTGTGCGTCACAATTTGGATGTAATGCACGTGGAGAAAAATGTAGGTGAGAGTATTCTTGGTACGTTGCTCGATATCCAAGAAAAATCAAAAGATGGAATTAATTCACGCAAAGATTTGGAAGCAATGTGTATCAGGAAGAAATTGCATCCCATAGACATGAGAAGTAAAGTATTACTTCCAGCCGCTCCATGCACATTAACTTATCAAGAGAAAGAGATATTTTACCATATAATGAGGAATTTGAAGGTACCTGATGGATATAGCTCAAATATTAGGAGTTTTTTTGCAAAAGAAGACAAGATTTCAAGTCTCAAGTCCCATGATTATAATGTTTTGATGCAACAACTGTTGTCTGTGGCATTGAGAGGACTTCTACCAGTAGGGAAAAGAAATGCACTACTACGACTATGCTCGTTTTATAATGACATATGCCAAAGAGTGCTTGATAGAGATAAATTAGAAGTTTTAGAGAATCAGGTCGCAGTAACACTATGCGATCTGGAGAGATTCTTTCCTCCTTTTTTGACATAATGATTCACTTGACGATGCATTTAGGGAGAGAAGCAAGAACTTGTAGACCGGTGCAATATCGTTGGATGTATCCATTTGAGAGGTAAGATTTATTATGGGTACTTAAATTAGCCAATCATGTATGCGATTAAGGAAGTATTTATGTTTAACTCTTGGTTATAGGTATATGCAAACACTGAAAGGGTATGTTAAAAATCATGCATGACCTGAAGGGTGCATAACTGAGCGTTATGTTGCTGAAGAATGCATGAAGTATTGTGGTGGGTATATTAAAGGGGCATCCAATATTGGAGAAAGAAAAAAATCCGAATGAAGTGCATCAAAGTGATTCCATACTCGAGGGGTGACCTATTTCCAAAGGAAACCCTGTTTTAGTTACTCGGGAGGTAAAAAATGCTGCTCATCGACATGTGTTGTTTAATACAGAGGAAGTGGAGCCATATATAGAGTAAGTATAACTTCAGCTCATTTATTATATGTATATGTATGAATAAGATTTTACTCGTGTTTTGACTTGTACATTAATGTATATAGAATGCACAAAGAGGAGCTGAAACGTTTGCACCCTCGATTGTTAAGAGATGATGTGGAACTTTCAATGCTGCATTCATAGACTTTTGATGATTGGTTTGAAAACAAGGTTGTAAGGGCTATATCTTCTTTTTCGTAGATGATTAATTTTGATATATGAAATATGTTTACGTGCGTTTTCTCACCACAGGTCGATAGTCTGGAGGCCTGTATATCGTAGCTGTCATGTGAGTCGGAGATGACCAGTAGGGGTCGATCGATGGCACGTTTACTTGAGCAGGAAGGCATGGATCCGTTCTGTTGGACGCAACGATCTAGGATTCTAGTTTGATGATGACAAATACACTTGAAGTCTTTAATGTGTGTGCTAAGTGTTTTTCAGGTTGAAAGGAGCTCATCTTGATTCAGAGGCAATTTGGTCATTTCGGAGATAAAGGGCACTTTGGTCATAAAATGGTATTTTGGTCATCTTCACGACGATATAAAATATCAAATATGACCGTGTATCATGGGAGAGAGAACGAGGAAGACAAAGAAATTTTCGGATGAGAAAACAACCCCCAAACGGCTAAAATAAGTGAAAATCGACTTGTGGTGGCAATTTTGTAAATACACAAATTAGGGTTTTTAAAATACATATAAATATCATTGCAGGCCGGCCAAAATCAAGTATCCCTCGTCAAAGAATTTCTTGCGGCCGTGCATTAGAGATCAAGGGGAGGTCAGCCGCACAAAAAAAAGAAGGGATATAGCCTTGCATCGAAAATAGGAGAGAGTGCACATCAATTTTTTTAAAGAGGCAATCATCAAGAAAAAGGCACAGAGAAAGAGGCCAAAAAGTATAGCGGCCGAAAATTTCTGAGAGCTTTGCGAGGGGGCAGCCTCAATCTGTTAAAGGAAGAGCCGCTCAAAAATTTAGCAATCATCAAGGACTCTTCTTTAGTTTTCTGTTCATTGCAAATCATATAAAACAAAACTCCATATGTGTTTTTAATGGTGCTTTGAAAAATCTCATGAAGGCCTGAAGGAGCATCAGGGCGTTTGTTTCTTTTCTTGGTGCTTTTGAAAATCCCTTCCAAAGAACCATCATCCGAGAGCACATGCCGAAATCTTTATTCTTTTCTCTAAAATTCTTGAAGCTTAGGGCGCATCTCTCTTCCCTTTGCAAAATTTCCAAGCTCAGGGCCAAATTGAATTCTGCTTTGCAAATTCCATAAAGGCCGAACTGTTTATTATTTATATTTGCAGATCTCAAACGAGGCGCCACTTCGAAATATCACTTTGGAATTATCAAGAGAGGAGCCAAAGTTTTGATCAAAAAAGGGGCCGGCCTTCATTGACAGACGCACATTTCCTAAGGGAAGGCCGAATTGTTTTTGCAAACATCAAGCCGCACCTTGAGAAACCCCAGTGCAGCACAAAATTCTGGGAGCTCCTCTTTTGTTTTTTTTGGGTGTAGCAGCCGGATTTTTGGAAGGTTTTTTTGTTTTTGTTTTCATAACAATTGTTTTTAAAAAGCCTGTATACTTTTTAAGCATTTTTTGTGCAGGGCATCAAAGTTCCAAGAGGAACAGAGAAAAAAATAAAGATATAATAAATCAAAGCATTGACAAAGACTTCTTCCTATTGGGTGATGGTTGCAAGCTACTAGAGACAGAGCCGTACCTTGAAGCAAAAGCGAAAGACATCAGGAAGGCGCAAGTGTCATCGAGAGGGGAGCCAAACTATTGAGGGGACATCAGAGACTACTACTTGTCATATTGATCTGACCATGCGCTGAACGACAGAGACGACACACCATTACTGAGCATTTCTAAAACTCTATTTATTTATCTTTGTATTGGTATAGCGATCTCTGTAGGGGAAACTTTACCTTCTGTGTTACTTTTTGGGGACCTGACGACTTTGGGAGTCGTCACGGAGGGAGATCATCTGACTAGAATGAGAGTGTAGAGCACGTGGTGTGCGTACGAGCTAGGTGAGAGTAGATTTTGGATCTTGACTCATTGTAGCTGTACAGAATTACATATCTATCTAGTATTTGCTTTTGGGGGCTGGAGTAGTTCGTGGGGACGACCGAACCAGGGTATATCTGTGTGTACTCTGTGATTGCTATTTTATTACCCTGCATGTGCTTATAACTGCGTGTGTCTGTCCGTGGGTTGCACGAATATTTTTAATAGCCTATTCACCCCCCCGCCCTCTAGGCTACGGTCCAGATCCAACAAGTGGTATCAGAGCCAGCTTAGAGGATCTAGTCTAGATTTGATTAGGTGACCATGAATATATCTGATTGTGCATTTGCCGAAGGTCAGTCTATAGCCCGTCCACCTAAGTTTAACGGTGTAAACTTTGCATATTGGAAGGCTAGGATGAAAATCTATTTAGTGTCTGTAGATTATGATGTGTGGGATACTGTTGAAAATGGTTATAGTCAACCCACTATTAAAATCGAAGACACTGTTATGATTAAGCCTAAAGACAAGTGTGATTTAGCTGATAAGAAACTTTATGCTCTTAATGGTAAAGCTATGAATGCACTTATATGCTCTCTTGATAAATCTGAGTTTAATCACATCTCACATTATCTAACTGCGCAGGAAATCTGGCATACTCTGGAGGTGACACATGAGGGAACATCGCAAGTAAAGGAATCCAGACTTGCGTTGCTGAGCACAGAATACGAGAGCTTTCGCATGCTACCAACAGAAACAGTTAAAGACATGTTTGCAAGGTTCACAGACATCGTCTACAAATCCAGTTCCCTTGGTAAGCCATACTCTAGCCATGAACAGGTACGAAAGATCTTAAGGGCGCTACCAAGCTCGTTCAGGCCTAAAGTCACCGCTATTCAAGAAGCTAAGGACTTATCAACAATGAAAGTGGAGGACTTGATCGGTAACCTAATGTCACACGAGCTTGAGTTGCAGAGTATAGAAGCCAGAGAGAAACCTGAAGAGAAGACCAAAGCTTCCACACCATTAGCTCTTCAAGCTAACGACGATGATCTTGATGAAGAGCAAGCTCTAATGGTCAGAAATTTCAGAAGATACATTCAGACTGATCAAGGAAGATCTAAGATGGGAAAAAGGTTCATTCGTTCTAATAATTCTAATTTTGTTAGAAATTCATCTGATCAGAAAGCTATTAATAGAAGCGAATGTTTTAAATGCAGGAAGAAAGGGTACCACATAAAAGATTGCCCACAACAACACACAACTCAAGTTGCAAAAGGAAAAACGAAAGTGCTGACGTGGGACATGGATAGCGAAGATGAGGAGGAGGAGGAGGAACTTGAAATCCACTTCGGCTTTTCATTGATGGCCAAATACAATGAGGTAGAATCTCCCATTAAAGCTGAACTTTTAGAAATCTGTAAAGGAATGCAACATAGAATTGATGAGCTAGAAGCTGATGTGGAATGTTATAGGGATGATAACTTTGATATGCAACCAACTGAGTATGACATGTCCATAGGAATGAAAAATCTTAAACAAGAGCTTGTTGCATGCAAATCTAAAATTACCATGTTAGAAAAAGAGAAAGCTAGCTTGCCTGAAAAAATTGATTGTCTTTCATGTCCCTCTTTACTAAAAGATATTAGCATGCATAAGCAAGAATTGATAAATCTTGAAACTGATAATGAATTGCTTTCTGAAAAGATTAACATGCTAAATCTTGAACTTAAAGAAAAAATGAGTGATTTTGAAAAGAAAGAAGAGGAAAACAAGCAAGCTTTCATTAGTAAATGTACTTTGCTTGTGAATGAAAACAATATCTTGAAATCTAAAGTCACCACCCTAGAATTGTCATTAAAGAGATTTTCCATAGGAAAACAAAACTTGGATATCATTCTTGGAAATCAATTGTATGGCAATAATAGGCATGGCCTTGGATTTAGTGCCAAAAATGTTGAAAAGCCTAAGTATAAAAAATTTCACAATGTGCCTTCCATTGCTAAAAATGTTTATGCAAAGTGTTTTACATGTGATAATGTTGGTCACACATCGTATCATTGCAAATATAGGAACTCCAACATTAAATTCAAACAAATATGGGTTCCTAAATCTTTGTTGACTAACACTAGTGGACCTTGTTGGATTCCAAGGTCACACACGACACCTATTTTGTAGGTGGATGAAAATTTGACGAGGTGCGATAAATTGAATGTCTCATTACTTTTTAGCTCCTTAGTCAAACGGCGACGCGAATGTTTATCTTTCTCTTTGAACTTAATGCATATCTTCATAGCTTTTTGTGGATGTGACTTTGCTTTGTTTGCGTGCTAGTAGTTGCATTGTTATGTGTGCATGATTTTTGTTTGTTTGTGTGATTGCATCTCATGTTTGCTTTAGTACTTTATTCATAAAAAAATAAAAAAATTGGTGCTTAAATGTGTATCTTTTCCCTTTGATTTATTATTGAAGTAAGCACGAATGATTTTCATATCTATGTAGAAATTGATGTATTATTGCTTTTGTCACATGCGCATGTTCATCTTTCTAAATATTCATGGCATGTTCAATGACTGAAAATAACTTAATTTCTACACCTACTACTTCACTTCAACATGTATTATTATTGTTGCACACTTGGAGATATCATTTATGAAGTATGGAAAGTGAATGCAGGAGGAAAACTTAACTGAAAATCTTAGGGATATGATATACCTTGCCATGGATAAAAATTGAGCATTAAAAAAATGATACTACAAGTATAAAAATGTAAAAGAAGGTTAATTGCTCCGTATGAAAAATGGATACAATCCTTGGCAACGGTGTTACCCACGAGTATCCAACATAAGCTATATGGGTAAACTTTAGCGTTGGTGTATTTACTCGTCAAGCAATGCACGTGACTTGGGGTGTGGTACCTTGAACTCATTTTTAATAAGGTGGAAAAAATCAATCCTAGGTGATAGAATGTTATTTGGAAAATGAGGATTGGTTTTGGTTGACTTTCTTAAATGATTCTCCCTATGTGCTTCAATTTTAATCATCACTTTACACGTTGGTGTTGAAGTCTTTGTTGTTTGATTTCATTGGATATTGACTTGATTATTCTATGATTGTATACATGCAATTGTTGGTATTGGCTTATAATGCTCTTTTTTTGCATGATATATGATTTTGACTTCGCAGTATGACTTTTGATGATAACAAAGGGGGAGAAAAATTTGGGAAGATTTGGTATTTACTTGGAGTGTATTTACTTGGTGTGCTTAGTCTTTGGCATTTGGTATCTTTGTAATGCTCGTGAAAATATGATTGTTTGATTAAGGGGGAGCATTAATGAATATTGGGGAAGCATCAAAACAGGGGAAGCATGCTTGTATGCTTGCACATCATTATAATTGCTTTGCAAATCTTGTATTGGTTTGTCAATATCAAAAGGGGGAGATTGTTGGACGCAACGATCTAGGATTCGAGTTTGATGATGACAAACACATTTGAAGTCTTTAATGTGTGTGCTAAGTGTTTTTCAGGTTGAAAGGAGCTCATCTTGATTCAGAGGCAATTTGGTCATTTCGGAGATAAAGGGCACTTTGATCATAAAATGGTATTTTGGTCATCTTCACGACGATATAAAATATCAAATATGACCGTGTATCATGGGGGAGAGAACGAGGAAGACAAAGAAATTTTCGGATGAGAAAAAACCCCCCAAACGGCTAAAATAACTGAAAATCGACTTGCGGTGGCAATTTTGTAAATACAAAAATTAGGGTTTTTAAAATACCTATAAATATCATTGCAGGCCGGCTGAAATCAAGCATCACTCGTCAAAGAATTTCTTACAGACGTGCATTGGAGATCAAGGGGAGGTCAGCCGCACAAAAAAAAGAAGGGATAGAGCCTTGCATCGAAAATAGGAGAGAGTGCACATCAATTTTTTTAAAGAGGCAATCATCAAGAAAAAGGCACAGAGAAAGAGGCCAAAAAGTATAGCGGCCGAAAATTTCTGAGAGCTTTGCGAGGGGGCAGCCTCAATCTGTGAAAGGAAGAGCCGCACAAAAATTTCGCAATCATCAAGAACTCTTCTTTAGTTTTCTGTTCATTGCAAATCATATAAAACAAAACCCCATATGTTTTTTTAATGGTGCTTTGAAAAATCTCACGAAGGACTGAAGGAGCATCAGGGCGTTTGTTTCTTTTCTTGGTGCTTTTGAAAATCCCTTCCAAAGAACCATCATCCGAGAGCACATGCCGAAATCTTTATTCTTCTCTCTAAAATTCTTGAAGCATATGGCGCATCTCTCTTCCCTTTGCAAAATTTCCAAGCTCAGGGCCAAATTGATTTTTGCTTTGCAAATTCCACAAAAGCCGAACTGTTTATTATTTATATTTGTAGATCTCAAACGAGGCGCCTCTTCAAAATATCACTTTGGAATTATTAATAGAGGAGCCAAAGTTTTGATCAAAAAAGGGGCCGGCCTTCATTGACAGACGCACATTTCCTAAGGGAAGGCCGAATTATTTTTGCAAACATCAAGCCGCACCTTGAGAAACCCCAGTGTAGCACAAAATTCTGGGAGCTCCTCTTTTGTTTTTTTGGGTGTAGCAGCCGGATTTTTGGAAGGTGTTTTTGTTTTTGTTTTCATAACAATTGTTTTTAAAAAGCCTGTATACTTTTTTAGCATTTCTGTGTGTGCAGGGCATCAAAGTTCCAAGAGGAACAGAGAAAAAAATAAAGAGATAATAAATCAAAGCATTGACAAAGACTTCTTCATATTGGGTGATGGTTACAAGCTACTAGAGACAGAGCCGTACCTTGAAGAAAAAGCGATGGACATCAGGAAGGCGCAAGTGTCATCGAGAGGGGAGCCAAACTATTGAGGGGACATCAGAGACTACTACTTGTCAGATTGATCTGAACACGCACTGAATGACAGAGACGACACACCATTACTGAGCATTTCTAAAACTCTATTTATTTATCTTTGTATTGGTGTAGCGATCTCTGTAGGGGAAATTTTACCTTCTGTGTTACATTTTGGGGACCTGACGACTTTGGGAGTCGTCGCGGAGGGAGAGAATCTGACTAGATTGAGAGTGTAGAGCACGTGGTGTGCGTTCGAGCTAGGTGAGGGTAGATTTGGGATCTTGACTCATTGTAGCTGTACAGGATTACATATCTATCTAGTATTTGCTTTCGGGGGCTGGAGTATGTCGTGGGGACGACCGAACCAGGGTATATATGTGTGTACTCTGTGATTGCTATTTTATTACCCTGCATGTGCTTATAACTGCGTGTGTTTGTCCGTGGGTTGCATGAATATTTTTAATAGCCTATTCACCCCCTCTAGGCTACGATCCAGATCCAACAAGTTCTTTCGTGTGCCGAGGGGTAGCCTTGGCTGGACGACAATCTCCTAGATCGGTTGAAGGCAGATTCGCTCGGTGAGGGACGCATGGATCCTTGCGTCGGCTTAACGAAGTGTAGCCTCGACAGAGCGACGACCTCCTGGTGGAGATGAGCGGCCTCAAGGACAAGGGCACTCGGCTCCGGCTGGAAAGAAGCTAAATGGTGGCCTCGGTGTCGCTGGATCTCCTAGACCTGAATAGACGAGAGAGCTCGTCAGGGGGGTCAGACCTTGGTTCCGACCAATTCCCCTCTGATGCCAAAGTCAGATATGGTCTGATAGATGCTCGGTGGGATCGAACTTGGTTCACGGAGAGACCAAGCCCCGATCCTCGGGCCAAGCTATGGAGGAGAAATATGTTAGGTGGAAGAAGGCGAGAGTTTGTATGCGATACCTCCTCTGTAGATCTCGAAGATCCGCCCTTTGTGGATGACGCAACCCCTCCCATCATATAGGAAAATCCTCCTAATAATGTGCCATGATGTGACATCATGGCCATCATTCATGGGGACGTGCAAATGGGGAAGTGTTGACCCCCACTAATTGCGCCCGTTTGATGAGAAAATGAATGCCATGAACATGGCCATGATTGGCGAGTTAAGGCCATGAATGTGGCTGCCATATTTGGTGGGCCATGATGGCTGGGGTGTAACGACCACTTTTCGTCGTACGTTGTTCGTGCACGTGCTTTTGGCCATGCACGTGTTTGTTTTAGACTTTGTTTGTTGGTGAACACTTTCGTGTGATATGCCGTTGTGAACGTCTCTGAGAATATTAAATAGTGGCACTATTTTTGAACGACGTTTCTCGAGTTGTTTTCCCACAATTTAAACTTATTCGATGAGACGTGGCTATTTTCACTTTTGACGGGAGACGTTTCTATTTTTAGTTTCGTCGTCCGACGTCAAAATTGAGACCCGTCTTCTTAGTTAGCTCACTCTCGTCATCACGATCATCCCGATATTTATTTTATAATTTTTGGAGTTTATCTGCCCACTTTTATATTTTTAACAAGTTTTATAATATTTTTAATAATTAATTTTTAAATTAATTTCGGCCAAATAAAATTTATTTGAGTTTAAAACGTTTTAAAGAATTTTTGAGCCAATTTCCAGCTCATTTGGACCAAGTCAAATCCTTGGGTGAGTTGGAGAAGTTGAGATTTAAATTTTAAATTATTTTAAACTTCTAATCTCATTAGGATTAGCCCTAGACCTAGTCAACCCATCTGCACTATATAAACAACCTCTAGGAAGACCTATTTTCGCAAGAAAATAACCCTAGCCGCTCCCAAAACCCAAATTTGACGTTGCGACGAGCTTTCCCCGCACCAACCGAGAGAACGGGCCAAAAACTACCGCACCGACCGCTGCCAATGCCCGCTCCTCCGCTCCGCTCGCTTGCACGGCCATCGCCCCGCTTCAGCTGTGTCCGACCGAGGAATTCTCTCGGACAGACCGATGGCCGCCCCCGCTCCGCATCGCAACCCCCGCTCCGTTGCAGCCCAAGCGCCCGACCGACCCGCCCGCTGTGTCTGACCGACCCAAGCGCCCGCATCGCCCGCTCCCCCGCTCCGTTGCAACCCCCGCAGCTTTGCAGCCCGCTTCCGCAGTGTCTGACCGAAGGATCCCCTCGCAGCGGCCGCTGTGACCGACGACCGCATCTTCGCAAGCGCTGCACAGCCCCGCCACATGAGCCCGACCGATGGAATCCCCCGCATTGGCTGTGTACGACCGATGGCCATACGTCGCAACCCCGCAACCGTCGCACCACTTTCCACCGTGGGCCCCCCAAGTTCTCTAGAGGTATTATGGGTCCCCCAAAGGACCCTAGGACTACTATGGGCCCTACCTAGGTGCTTTCTCTCTGACGATTCGTCGTGCACGACGTTGCGACACGTCGTAGCCCGTCGTCGCACGTGCTAGCTTTGGAATCCGGAACCGTTGCTCCGGTTGATGCTCTGAACTTTCCAGCGAGGAAACTATATTGGAATCAGGACTTGGAGCGCGTTCTTCTATTCCAACCCCCGGCGTCGCTACCCGACGCCGGTGTAGCTTTCGCGTCGTGATGAGGTAACGCTTTGCACCCCTAGGACCCCCAACCCAATTGCATGCTAATCAAGACTAAAATTGATGTTTTTAAAATGTTTTAAATGTTTTAAATTCACTAATCAAGATTAATAATATGGACTTTAGGCCGGTGGACTTGTGCACGTAGGATAATTGTGATTTTTGGACTCATTGGACGGTGTGCTCGGACGTCGTACTTGCAGGCAAGTGAAACTTACCAACTCTTGTTTAGGGCCATGTTTTTAGGCCACTTCCTTGTTTCTAGCGTAAAAGAGACTAGTCGGTGAAATGATAGCTGGCTAGACGCCTACTTGATCTAGTTTGACAACGAAATTAGATCCGTCACCTAATTGATCTAGCTTGACAACGAAGCTAGATCGAACCCTTTAAACTTGTTGTTCATGCATACTAAACTGTCACGTTTACTTTCCTTATCTGTACGCACTTTTAACTGCCATGCATTGCATTCTACATGTCATCCAAGTTGATTGGTGCATTTGTAGCACACGCTACAATACTTGTACTCCTTGAATACTACTTCCGGGGAAACGGGCCTCATGTGTTGGTCAAAAGCCAATGCCCGATTTCCTGGTCCGGCTAGGTGCGCCCCTATGCCATACTTGTTAAAAACACTTCCTGGCTCGTGATCCAGAAGTGAGCATTACCGTTCGGGGGTAAGGCCCTGGCTCGATACACGTGGAAGGGTAGGGATAAACGTTCACTTGAGCTTAGGAGTGGCCTGATCAGCCCTCTAGCCAAAAGACGGAATCTCTGTGCTCGAGGTGCTTACTTTTCTTGTCTTGTAATTGTCTTGTGAATGATTCATGAAATACTTGTCATCCATGCCATGTTTAAATGCCATGCTCGTACTTTACTTTACCTTACCTGTTGCACTCATACTTTAACTGCCATGTCATTGCATCATGCTAGAACTGCTAGGTTGCTTTACTTTGCCTACTTTCAGTTTCCTTGCACAAGTCTCTTGTAGACTTGCTGACATGTGCCCCATGCTCTTTTGGGTGTCACATGTTAGACCCTGAGCCAGAGACCGTTGCTGAGTACGTGGTGTTTTGCTGAAGCTGAGCCTGAGTCCATGTCTGCCAGGAGGAGTATTGTGGACATCGGTGACCATTCTTTGAGTCCTTGCTGAGCTTTCTTTTGTTTTAGGTTTTGTTATTAGTTGTCGGTGCGTGGCACCTTTGTTTTGTACGCTGTACTTTTGTTGGCCATGTTTGGGCCTTTAGACTCTCTTTTATTTCAGCCTGGTGGCTTTTTCTGTGATGTTGAAACTTATTTTATGGATATTCTGAGATATCTCTTTTGTCTCATTTAATTATTATTATCTTTGTTTCGTTCGCGTTGCAAGGACCTGCCGTTTTAAATTTGATTGACGCTTATCGGACTTGTAGCTTTGCAGCTTCAAGTCTGAGCGGACCTTCTCACGCTTCGCCTCCATATTTTTGGGAAGCGGGGCGTGACAGGTTTTGTTGGTGGCCCATGCAGGTCCGTCTTGCAATTGCGAATTAACGGAACAACGATAATAACGGAATGTCCATTAAATAAATTGCAACATCCGAGTAATAAGCCCTGAGTCTAGTCGTTTTCTTATGACACTAGGAGTAAGAAGGCTTAGTTAGACGTCTGTGCTTGCTAGATAGAGGCCCTGACTGTTAGTTAGACTCCCTGTCAGTAATTGATTTAATCGTCGTAGGAGTGACCTTAGGGGTTCTTGTCTAACTCTGACCACATTAGACTTCTAGAATTTCCTTTAGTCGTTCGCTTGGGTCTTTACCGTCTAACCTTTAGAAGTCTTAGCGCTAAGTTTCTAATCTTTAGTTGGTCGACCGTAGGAGTTTCCCCGTAGACTCTTCTGATTCATATCCTAGGCGTATGAATGTTTTGATCATCGGACCAATTTCCTTGCCTCGATTCACGAGATCGCCTCATGACGATCGTCGTCAATTTTCAAACATCTCCATTGCAAATCTCGAACCTTCTGAAAATATTTTTCAATCTTCCCTTCCACTAAGTTTAATTTTGTTCAAAATTTTAATATACTTATACGTCATACTCCTTCATTGATTTAAATTTTAAAACGCTTGTCGGAATTTTTGAATACTAGTTTATAGTATTTTCCCAGCCTATGTTTTTCGTACTTAGGTAAATGCGTCGTCCCTTCATATATTAATTCTGAACCGTACTTTTATTTTGCCCTATTCGATTTATGATTTTCCTTCTTATTTATGCCATTCGAATGATGCGTCGTGTTTACTTTAATATACTTTCAAGACACATGGAATTTCAGCTCTCAGCAAGTTGGTTTTGTTCGTCGTTTTCGCTACTTCAGATTTTTGCAAAATTACTATTTTCATAACCACTTCCTGATTTAGACCCTCCATGATTTGATTTTAAAGACTTGATATTCGATCTTGATAATTCTACTACTAAGTCATTATTATTATTCCTCCGTGCACCATACATACTTTCAATAATTTTTATATTCGTACCAGACTGGTTGTGCTCGTATATTAAGAACCTTGTGTAAATCAGTTTCTCATTTTTGGCAAATCTTGATTTCTCTAAAAGAAGTTTCAATATTGATTTTCCATAGCCTAAAAGTTTTGAAAGCATTTAACATGAGTTTAAATTCTTCCGTTACTTGATTTCATTCTTGACTTTCCAAAATTTTTTTTGACAACATTACATTAAATTACTGACGTATAAAATTTTCTAAACCACATCCTTAATATTCGTGTAAATGATTTTACTTCCTTTTATAAATTTTTTAACCCAATAGACCATTTTCTCTTATTATGAATATTCGACCCAAACTTATTTTGAACAACTCGTTTATCGCTCTCCAAATATTTCTTTTCAGACGAGGATTCTGACTTTTGAAGTATAACAGTTTTCAAACTCCACGTATTTTAGCTTATGCTATTTACCCTAATTTCCTTTCTGTATCCTATTCAAGCATCACTACATCTCCCTTTCCCACGACCTAAACATCACCATTGAGTCTATGTTTCGTCTAACCAAGATGTCTCCTTGTATTCGTCCTATCTGAACTCGTGCCTATCGATCCTTCCCTCGTCACGCCCTCGACCTCGACCTCCCTCTATTGCTTAGGCCTTAGTGTCCGTCAATGTCTGTGTCAACTCTTAATTGATAGTAGGCCCTTGGACCTTTGTGAGGTGTCGTAGTGCACGTACCTAAGTTGTGTACGTGGGCTTGAATGAGTGTACCCCCATAGTATATTGATGCTTGCCTATTGTGTGGTATATATATATATATACACGGAGTTATTCGTGATATTATGAAGTTGTTGGTGTGTTAGTGTTTATAGATTTGTGTGTGGCTAGCTATACCATACTAGGGGTGCCTATGTATATAAGAGTTAGTGTTGGAATATCTAATGTTGTGTATGTAGTAAGAGATACTTATAATGGTTGAAATAATTTGATTTGGTGAAGCTATGTGTATGATAGGTGTGATAATAATAGGTGAACGTATAGATAAGTGAGTAGGCCTATCGAGTGACCTATATACTAGTACGTGTGAGTATGTGCTCGTAGGTAGATATATATTGTGCTTGGACGTAGGAAGTTATGTTTCGTTGCATGAGGATATAAGTGATATGCTTATGATAGTAGAATTATAATTTTGATTGGTATTGCTTGCTTTTACGGGATGTTGCATGCGTGCATACCGTGAGGTATACACGACTATTGCACATCTTAATTGTGAACGTATAGATGTGCTAGTATACAAATTATAGGTAGTAGGCTATGGTGTAAATATATATATATGTTACATGTGTGTGACTATACGATGAATACGTATGCATGTATTAGGGAGTGTATTATAATTATACGTGTGCTGATGTCTGTATTATTATTATTATAGTATATAGAGTGATTGAACTATGTAAGTATTACCTAGCTAAATATTAAGTGTGACTGACTTATGGTGTGCATATGGTTGTATTGGTAGACATATATATAAATATTGGAGTGATATTGGTATAGGTATGAATGCCGTGTTACGTATATAGAATATTCTGATATGTGTATTGAGTCTCACTCAAGCTTGAGTGGGTATACTCTAAGAATATTGAATGTATGTTTGTAGTTGAATATAGAAATGGTTGATGTATGAATAGTGATAGAAGTGTTTGTGCCTGGTTGTGCTACACACATGATTGTGGGTCGCTACACCAGTATATAGTTATAGGTGTTGGTCTTGTGGTATAGCTAATTACTAAGGACTTGCCTGTGTGAACGTATGTGTGCTAGCTAAACTAGGTGTGTAGATGTACTAGTAATATATGATGGTATGATTGGTGTATGTAAATGAATTGTTAGCGTGTATGGGTGTGCACCATGCACGGGTAAGTATGTGCTTAGTTATAGATATTGATGACTATGATATATGTGGCGTGTCGTAAATACAGTTATAGGACCGTACGTGATGTGAATATATGGTGAAATATTTGCATGCATTTGAATGACTATATATTTTGAAACGATAGTGGTGATGAATGTATATTAAATATAGTGAAGCTTGATTTAAAATGGTATGCTGTGACTACATGTGTTGAGATGTTGGTATTGGATAAATATTAGAGGGTAGTATGCCCTTGATGTTTGTGCATAGGTAGCTATCTATATGTAGAGCAATGATTGTATTTGCTAAGTGTGAGACTATCCTTATATGAGTATCTGAAATATTGTTTTGTGTAAGTAGTAGTTATATAAAGGATGAATGCTCATATATATATATATGGTTGAAATACATGGATGAAATTGACTGACTATAATAGGTATAAGTGTATATGTATGTGAATGTATACACATACTTGTTGGTAGTATTAATGGTTGACTACCTAGTGCATATATAACCACTTGTAATGACTATACCTGGTTTGAAATATAATGTGACTTGATTGGGGTAGTTATTAGAGTGACTAGCTATAGTAGAAAGTCCGAGGACGGACTTTATTCTAAGGTGGGGAGGATGTAACGACCACTTTTCGTCGTACGTTATCCATGCACGTGCTTTTGGCCGTGCGCGTGTTTGTTTTAGACTTTGTTTGTTGGTGAACACTTTCGTGTGATATGCCGTTGTGAACGTCTCTGAGAATATTAAATAGTGGCACTATTTTGGAACGACGTTTCTCGAGTTGTTTTCCCACAATTTAAACTTATTCGATGAGACGTGGCGATTTTCACTTTTGACGGGAGACGTTTCTATTTTTAGTTTCGTCGTCCGACGTCAAAATTGAGACCCGTCTTCTTAGTTAGCTCACTCTCGTCATCACGATCACCCTGATATTTTGGAGTTTATTTGCCCACTTTTATATTTTTAACAAGTTTTATAATATTTTTAATAATTAATTTTTAAATTAATTTCGGCCAAATAAAATTTATTTGAGTTTAAAACGTTTTAAAGAATTTTTGAGCCAATTTCCAGCTCATTTGGACCAAGTCAAATCCTTGGGTGAGTTGGAGAAGTTGAGATTTAAATTTTAAATTATTTTAAACTTCTAATCTCATTAGGATTAGCCCTAGACCTAGTCAACCCATCTGCACTATATAAACAACCTCTAGGAAGACCTATTTTCGCAAGAAAATAACCCTAGCCGCTCCCAAAACCCAAATTTGACGTTGCGACGAATCGTCGCAACGTTGCGACGAGCTTTCCCCGCACCGACCGAGAGAACGGGCCCAAAACTACGGCACCGACCACTGCCAATGCCCGCTCCTCCGCTCCGCTCGCTTGCACGGCCATCGCCCCGCTTCAGCTGTGTCCGACCGAGGAATTCTCTCGGTCAGACCGATGGCTGCCCCCGCTCCGCATCGCAACCCCCGCTCCGCTGCAGCCCAAGCGCCCGACCGACCCGCCCGCTGTGTCTGACCGACCCAAGCGCCCGCATCGCCCGCTACCCCGCTCCGTTGCAACCCCCGCAGCGTTGCAGCCCGCTTCCGCAGTGTCTGACCGAAGGATCCCCTCGCAGCGGTCGCTGTGACCGACGACCGCATCTCCGCAAGCACTGCACAGCCCCGCCACATGAGCCCGACCGATGGAATCCCCCGCATTGGCTGTGTACGACCGATGGCCATACGTCGCAACCCCGCAACCGTCGCACCACTTGCCACCGTGGGCCCCCCAAGTTCTCCAGAGGTATTGTGGGTCCCCCAAAGGTCCCTAGGACTACTGTGGGCCCCACCTAGGTGCTTTCTCTCCGACGATTCGCCGTGCACGACGTTGCGACACGTTGTAGCCCGTCGTCGCACATGCTAGCTTTGGAATCCGGAACCGTTGCTCCGGTTGATGCTCTGAACTTTCCAGCGAGGAAACTATATTGGAATCAGGACTTGGAGCGCATTCTTCTATTCCAACCCTCGGTGTCGCTACCTGACGCCGGTGTAGCTTTCGCGTCGTGATGAGGTAACGCTTTGCACCCCTAGGACCCCCAACCCAATTGCATGCTAATCAAGACTAAAATTGATGTTTTTAAAATTTTTAAAATGTTTTAAATTCACTAATCAAGATTGATAATATGGACTTTAGGCCGGTGGACTTGTGCACGTAGGATAATTGTGATTTTTGGACTCATTGGACGGTGTGCTCGGACGTCGTACTTGCAGGCAAGTGAAACTTGCCAACTCTTGTTTAGGGCCATGTTTTTAGGCCACTTCCTTGTTTCTAGCGTAAAAGAGACTAGTCAGTGAAATGATAGCTGGCTAGACGCCTACTTGATCTAGTTTGACAACGAAACTAGATCCGTCACCTAATTGATCTAGCTTGACAACGAAGCTAGATCAAACCCTTTAAACTTGTTGTTCATGCATACTAAACTGTCACGTTTACTTTCCTTATCTGTACGCACTTTTAACTGCCATGCATTGCATTCTACATGTCATCCAAGTTGATTGTTGCATTCGTAGCACATGCTACAATACTTGTACTCCTTGAATACTACTTCCGGGGAAACGGGCCTCATGTGTTGGTCAAAAGCCAATGCCCGGTTTCCTGGTCCGGCTAGGTGTACCCCTATGCCATACTTGTTAAAAACACTTCCTGGCTCGTGATCCAGAAGCGAGCATTACTGTTCGGGGGTAAGGCCCTGGCTCGATACACGTGGAGGGGTAGGGATAAGCGTTCACTTGAGCTTAGGAGTGGCCTGATCAGTCCTCTAGCCAAAAGACGGAATCTCTGTGCACGAGGTGCTTACTTTTCTTGTCTTGTACTAGTCTTGTGAATGATTCATGAAATACTTGTCATCCATGCCATGTTTAAATGCCATGCTCGTACTTTACTTTACCTTACCTGTTGCACTCATACTTTAACTGCCATGTCATTGCATCATGCTAGAACTGCTAGGTTGCTTTACTTTGCCTACTTTCAGTTTCCTTGCACAAGTCTCTTGTAGACTTACTGACGTGTGCCCCTTGCTCTTTTGGGTGTCACATGTTAGACCCTGAGCCACAGACCATTGCTGAGTACGTGGTGTTTTGCTGACGCTGAGCATGAGTCCATGTCTGCCAGGAGGAGTTTTGTGGACATCTGTGACCATTCTTTGAGTCCTTGCTGAGCTTTCTTTTGTTTTAGGTTTTGGTGTTAGTTGTCGGTGCGTGGCACCTTTGTTTTGTACGCCGTACTTTTGTTGGCCATGTTTGGGCCTTTAGACTCTCTTTTATTTCAGCCTGGTGGCTTTTTCTGTGATGTTGAAACTTATTTTATGGATATTCTGAGATATCTCTTTTGTCTCATTTAATTATTATTATCTTTGTTTCGTTCGCGTTGCAAGGACCTGCAGTTTTAAATTTGATTGACGCTTATCGGACTTGCAACTTTGCAGCTTCAAGTCTGAGCGGACCTTCTCACGCTTCGCCTCCATATTTTTGGGAAGCGGGGCGTGACATGGGTGATGGCATTAGGTGGTTCCCATATTTGGTGGGCCATGATGGTTGGAGTGATGGCATTGGACGGTTACCATATTTGGTGGATGCTTCCTCGATTTGGGCCATGATTTCCTCTACTATGGAAGTGGGCAGTCTTTTGGGCCTTCGTATTGGGTGGAGAAGCACGACCCGCCCGTGAGATCCTTGGGCCGGAGCCCAAGGTCATAGTAGGCTGGCTGACTTGGTCGGAGTTGACTTAGCTCCTCCGGGCCTGGTCAAAATGGTCGTATCAATTGCCCCCATCTTTCGAGCTCCACCATTGCTGAGGTTGAGGTCGGGAGATGTAGTATAAGGGGGAGAAGTGGCTCCTTTTGTAAAATTGGTCTGACTTGCAGAGTCGACTAGTGACAATTAGTTGTCAATCCAAGATTCGTTCGGTTGCGAGGGGAGTTACCCCTCGACTTACGGCTGACGAAGGAGTGGGTCGACCAGCTGGGGGAGTTGCCCTCAGCCTTACGGTCGATATCGTTCGTTCGATGGCGAGGGGAGTTACCCTGTGACTTACAGCTGACGAAGGAGTGGGTCGAATAGCTGGGGGAGTTGCCCCCCAGCCTTACGATCGATCTCGTTCGTTCGGTGGCGAGGGAAGTTACCCCTCGACTTACGGCTGCTGAAGGAGTGGGTCGACCAGCTCGGGGAGTTGCCCCCAGCCTTATGGTCGATGTGGTCGGTCTGTTGGGGGAGTTTCCTCCAGCCTTACGATCGACGGGTCGATTGGCTCGCTGGGGGGCGACCCCACAGTCTTATGGTCAATTGAGTGATCAGCCTGTTGGGGGAGTTACCCCCAGCCTTACGGTCGATGTGGTTGGTCTACTGGGGGAGTTGCCCCCAGCCTTACGATCGACGGATCGATTGGCCCGATGGGGGCGACCCCAGTCTTACAGTCAACCGAGTGATCAGCCATCTGGGGGAGTTGCCCCCAGCCTTACGATCGATCCGATCGGTCCGTTGGGGGAGTTGCCCCCAGCCTTACGATCGACGGGTCGATTGACCCGCTGGGGGGAGACCCCCAGTCTTATGGTCAACTGAATGATCAGCCAGCTGGGGGAGTTACCGCCAGCCTTACGGCCGATTCGTTTGTTCGGTTGCGGGGGGAATTTCCCCTCGACCTATGGCCGACGAGCGAGTGGGTCGGTCAGCTGGGGGAGTTACCCCCGATCGATCCGTTCGTTCGGTTGCGAGGGGAGTTGCCCCTCGACTTATGGTCGACGAAGGGGTGATGACCTTATGAAGACTTTCGAAGGTTCCATGGTGGCCCTCTGTAACTACTTTGTCTGGCTCGGGTGGATGCGGGAGCAGTTCGGCAGCCCGGTCGGGGCCGTTCGTCTGGCGGTACCTTTGGCGGCCCTTCGGAAGGGCGGGTCGGATGTCCGAACGGAGTCCGGGCGAGCGGCTTGGTCGGATTGGTCAGTGGGGCCAACAGCTTGGCACACGGAGGCCCAGTGGCATGGTCGGAGGAGCTATTTGGATGCTCAAACTCGGACGACCGTGGTTTGGGCAGATCGGCTCGGCCACGGTCGGAGGAGCTGCTTGGATGCTCGAACTCAGACGACTGTGGTTCAGCCAGATCGACTCGGTCACGGTCGAAGGAGCTGCTTGGATGCTCGACCTCAGACGACTGTGCTTCGGCCAGATCGTCTCGGCCTGGCTCGCAGAGAGAGCTTGGCGTGGCTGGCAACTCGGCATTAAGCTCGGATAACGCTGGATCGGACGGTTTTGAGCGAAGACGATGATCGAGTTAAGGAGCTTGGAGATGGGGATCGAGATTCGACGAAGCATTGTGTTGTGGTGGAGCTTCGGACTTGGAGATCGGATGAGCAAACTAGTAGCTCGGTTAAGGGAATAGAGCATGGTCACCCCTGCAGCGGTGTTCGCCCCAATCGTTCGATCATCCTTCCCTTCGTTCCGAGTCATCGGTCCTTCGACGGAGGCTAATTGATCACACCGGAGACTTCGCTCGAGCATCTTCATTGGATCCAGAGCTTCGCTGGATCATGGTGCTCCGAACGGTTGGGTCGACGACCGATGCTTCAAGAAATCTAGTCAAAGTCTCTTGATCAAGAGCCTTGGCTTGAGGGAGCCACTATGAGGTTGGAGTGCTCGGTCGTAATTGCACTCGAAGGTTTGCACGAGGCGGCTTCTCTCACCATTTATCCCCTCGAGCCTCACAAACTGGGGGTTGAATCGCCAAGGGTTATGTGATCGTGTGTGAGTCACTCTGAGACGTCGGCGTACACAGGCACTGCCCATTTTGGGGGGGGGGTTATGAACACGAGCAACGTCGTCGAATCAATGCACCAATCTACGAGCAGGGCAGAGGCCGGAGCAATGCCGTCGGAGCAGGGCACCGATCTACAAGTAGGGCAGAGGCCGGAGCAGCTCCATCGGAGTAGGGCACCGATCTGTGAGCAGGGCAGAGTATCACCCCAATCCTAACCACGGTCGCTCTCGCTCCACGATCTCCCTCTGCGAGCGGTCTGTCGGAGCAGGCATCGACGACCAGATCGAAGCACGGGGCAGATGAGCACCCCGATCTTGCACCAGGACATGAAGACTAGGGTAATCGAGCCTGCCAGAGCAGTGCTGTCGGAGTAGGGTACCGACGATCAACCTGTGTTGAGGATCTGGCAGCCGGGCGGTCTCCTCCAGCGTTCGGTGATTTAGCTGATGCATCAGTTGATCGATGATGGCATAGATCGGCAGACCAACCAATCGAAATCCTCGACGAGATCGACGGCATGGCGGGGGACAGATCTGGGTCTTCGACAGGGTCGGCGATCCGACATGTGCAGCTCGGCAGCTCATCCTTCGTCATGGCAGCGCACGACCTCTACCGTTGTCACGCCTCGCTTCCCAAAACTACGTAAGTGAAATATGACTAAGGTCCGCATGGGTCGGAGCTACGAAGCTGGACCCACTAAGCGTCTGTGAGGTACACCAAAACAATAAAACAGGTCCCTGCATAAAAGGTACGGAACAACAAAAGTACTAAAAAGGAAATGCATTCATTTTATTCCAACATATATCCAGAAAGTATGGAAGTCTAAAAAAAGCCTAGAATGGCTACAAACAGATGAAAGAAAACTAATGGTGCAAGCACCCAACCTAGGCAGAAAAGTAAACAGTGCTACGCACCCGAAATAGAAAGCTGTAAATCTATGAATCAGCAACAGCGAGGAACCTCTAGGTCTGGTCCTCGTCAGGTACATACTCCGGGTCAACGTCCCCTGGCTCTAGGTACTCAGGTATGTCTGGCTCGTCCACGTGCTCTGGCTCAACACCTGACGTGCATCATCCAAGAGAAAAAGAACTGTTCGTCAGGTAAAGTCTATAAGAAAGGGTGAGAGACTCTACTGCAAGTGCAAGGTAATTTAAGAGCAACATTTTACTGGTTGATTAACATGCTGTTGTTATGACATGATAGTTATACTACACAAAGTAAAGCGGTGCAAGAAAGTAAAACGTGACGGGTAGTAGCCGTAGCGTGTGCTACCGGCTACCGTACTAAGCTAGACGGGACAGGACTAGACAAGAAGTACCATGTGTGTCACGAAGGGTTCATGCCTTACGGTTCGAGGGCGGCCAGACCCTCTCCCTGTGCGACTGCTCAACCCTACCCCAAACCCAAGTGCTCAAGACAAGACAACCAGAGATCACTCTCGCATGGAGAGCACCTGAAATGCCCACAGGCTTTTTGTAACACGAAGATCACTCTCGCGGGGAGAGCAACTGAAACGCGCGAAGTTTTTTTGTAACACGGAGATCACTCTCGTGGGGAGAGCATCTGAAATGCCTAAAGGCTTTTTGTAACACGGAGATCACTCTCGCTGGGAGAGCATCTAAAATGCCCCCAGGCTTTTTGTAACACGGAGATCACTCTCGCAGGGAGAGCACCTGAAACGCCTGCAGGCTTTTTGTAACAGGACACGACATGCCAAGTGTAAGGGATAGTTCTTTCTAGGGGGTCCACACGCACGCACACATGGAATAGCCCTAAGGTGTCAGTTGTTGTTGTTTATGCTTAGACTTCGTCGTCAAGTCTAAGCTGTCAAGGGGGGTCCCAGACGCTATCATTTCACGTCCGGTTCTATTTAAATGCACTTTAACTTTCTAAGACGGAGATGGCCTAAACGTGGCCGAAAGTACACAAGTGTAAACACTTGCTTGCGATGACGAGTGCGTCGTTGGTCTGGATCGTTTTGTCGAAGTAGTGCATCAGCGAGGGTTCATCTGAAACGAGTCAAGTGATGGTGTCAGGTCACACTCATCATTAATCCTGTTAATGTTCATTTCTAGGTTAAACGTGGCTTCCCTAACAGTCACAAAACACGTGTTCATACGATCAAACCTGTTCCATGGTTCTATATGACGATTCTATCCTAAGTGCACAGTCAATATAGTCCGATCATCGGCCCTAGTTGTTACAACAGTTTAATGGTGCGTAACAATAAAGTTAGCGTTTAGTTGTCGATTTTTAATTAGGTTTCAATGACGTATGATGTGGGTTACTACTAGCGAGGGGACCAACCTAGTACGACGAATATGCACGGATCTGACTTCGGGTCTGAAACGGTACTGGATCTCGTCGTCTACGGTTCCTCGACTATGGGTAGCATAGTATGGAAAGTCACTTCGGGATCGTTTTGGCTGTGGGTAGCGCAGCAAAATAACGTCTAAGGAGAGGGCAGCAGTTACGTCATCTTGCGGCATCGAAAGAGGCCGCAGCAACTGATAGCGGCAACGGAAACCAACGAGATAGTTACAGCTAGGGCAATGACAACGTGACGTTGGGCTGGACGTCGGAAGAGATGGAAGCTGTGAGTAGACAGGGGGAGAGGGTGTTCGGATCTGGGGGGGTCGCGGCCTAGGTGTGTTGCGTCAGATCGGAGGGAGAAACACCGGCTGGGTTGTTTGCATGGGCTGCGGATTAAGGGGAGGCCAGAGGTGAAGGTGAAAGCGATGGCCTGGGAAGAGAGGAGGGGTATCTCTTGGCCGTGGGCTGCGCAGGGTTGTTGCATGGACTGTTGAAGAAAAGGAGAGGGGTACACCGTCGGTTATGCTTGGCCGGAGGATTCTGGCCGGCGCGGGTTCTTGCGTGGAGGTGCTGGCTGAGGGGGTGGGGGGGGGTGTCATGAGGTCTGGGTGAGGGTGCGGATGTTGAAGGGGGTCGACGGTTTGGTGGGTGGTCCGGGCAGCCGTTGATGATGGCCAGAGTGTGCACGTCGCGAGAGAGAGAGAGAGAGAGAGAGAGAGAGAGAGAGAGCAGCAAGGCTCTTGGGTCTTAGTTCGGCCTATGAGGGAGAAAGTGAAGGATAGGATTTGATAATAATAAAAAGATGAAAATGGATCCGTTCTCAGCTTTGTGCGGCTCAAAAACGTGAAACTCTAATGTCTAGGTTTCGGCTGAGAAGGGAGACAGACCTAGGTGTATGTTTAAAATAGAAAGAGAGGGGGTATGAAAAATAAAGGGAGGTTTGGCCCTAGTCTGCGCGGCTGAGGTTGGGGAAAAAGAAGGCAAACTAGGGTTTTAATTTTAGTAGGGAAAGGGTTAGCACGTGAATCCTAGTGGATGTAATATAGGGTTGTTTGTTGTCGATTGTTAGGGGAGAGAGAATGGAGATCGTGGGGGAGTGGGGTGAATCCTGGGTTGTTAAGATTTAGTGGGGAATTAGTGTGATTTGATTTGATTTACTAATTATGGTTAGGATGTGAGATATTAGGTTAGGATTAAGCTAATCAATCGTTTGGGGGTGCTAAAATAATTCACAAAGAATTTGTGTTATAAACGTACAGAACTTAAAAGAACTTAAAAGAAATTTAAATTTAAGAAAAAGTTTTAATAATAATAAAAGATGCAGATTGGTCATATGGCGTCCAAAAATTTCAGGAAAAAAATACTGGGGCGCTCGCGCCTCCGCGAGGGTTGTGAATACCGGGTTCGGTCGCGCGTTGGTTTTCACAGAAAACAAACTAAAAACAAAAAGATTCGGCGTCGAAGTCTAAAGTTGCGACGTCTCTCCAAACAAAGCTAATTTGTAGGAGAACGACCCGTGAAATGACGTTTACTAAAAATCCCACTAATAACTACTCTTCCATACGGTCACAACGACATATCACAACCGTATCCCGGATAGAAAAAGGACAAAGAAAAATACGCGTACGAAAGAGGAACGTACGTGCGAAAAATGAACGGTCGGAAAGTGGCCGTTACATTCTACCCACTTTAGAATAAAGTCCGTCCTCGGACTTTCTAATTATAAATATACCTAGCCACTCCAGTAACTACCCCAATCACGTCACACTATAATTCGAAGCAGGTATAGTTACTACAAGTGCTTATATATATGCACTAGATAGTCAACCATTAACACTACAAACATGTATACATATATATAGACACATTCTATACTTATACCTATCATAGACAGTCAAATTCATACACATACTTTAATCATTCATATAGTCACGTATATCCTTATATAACTATCACTCACTATCACATAACCAAGTTACACCTAAATATAAAAAATAGTTTCACACTAGCAACCACGATCGTAATTCTTCACATATAGAGAAATAACTATGCACAAAACAACATGGATATACTACTCCCAAATATCTCCTAATGTACATCCAATACAAACATCTCAATGCATGTGGTCACACCATACAATATTAAATCATGTAAGCTATATCTAATATACATACTACTATAATACACTTATATATATATATATATATATATATATATATATATATATATATATATATATATATATATATATACTAGTCATAACACGTGCCCGCGGGCACGGTTCATTTAAGATTCCCGCGCGAAATCTTTGTTCCCCGAAAATTATTTCCACAGTCAAAATTTAACAGAACAATAAATTAGCATAAAAATATTTAACGGCACGGGCACCTTCGGCGCGGGCGTTTTCGGCGTGGAACAACAAATTAGCGTAAAAAAAATTAGCGGGCGCCTCCGGCGCGGGCGTAGAACCACAAACCTCAGGGTATTTTTTCTGTTCCGCTAAATTTTTTATTTTGTTTAATTTAATGGATCATGCTTCTCCACAATCTTTCCCAAGGCACTTTTAATTTCACAGTTTAGGTTTCCAATGCACTTTCCCCCCCAAATTTAATCTCTATAATCTTCCCAATGCACTTCTAATTTCAAAGTTTTGGTTCCCATGGTACTTCCACCTCAAATTTAATCTCCACAATCTTTTCCAAGACGATTCTAATTTCAAAATTTTGGTTCCCAAGACACTTTTCTCACCAAAATTTAATTTTTCCCACTAAAATTTTCACAAAATCCAATCTCAACCATTGATTTACCAAGATCAAATCTCAGCCACTCTTTATCTTGTCCTAGTCAGCGCTAGAATTCAAAAAACGTTGTCAAATGTATAATAAATTAATTATAACCCGTGCCCGCGGGCACGGTTCATTTAAGATTTTCACCGCGAAATCTTTGTTCCCCGAAAATTATTTCCACAGCCAAAATTTAACAGAACAATAAATTAGCGTAAAAATATTTAGCGGCGCGGGCACCTTCGGCGAGGAACAACAAATTCGACGCAGGCGCCTTCGACGCGGAACAACAAATTCGACGCAGGCGCCTTTGGCGTGGAACAACAAAGTCGGCGTCGAACAATAAATTTGGCGCCCGCGCCTTTGGCGCGGAACAACAAATTAGCATAAAAAATTTTAGCGGGCGCGGAACAACAAACCTCAAGGATATTTACGCTAATTTGTTGTTCTGCTAAATTGTTTTACGCTAAATTTTTTATTTTATTTTATTTAATGGATCATGCTTCTCCACAATCTTTCCCAATGCACTTTTAATTTCAAAGTTTATGGTCTCAAGTCATTTTACCCCCCAAATTTAATCTCCACCATCTTTCCCAATGCACTCCTAATTTCAAAGTTTAGGTTTCCAATGTACTTTTCCTCCCAAATTTAATCTCCGAAATCTTTCCCAAGACACTTCTAATTTCAAAGTTTTGGTTCTCAAGACATTTTTCCCACCAAAATTTAAGTTTTCCCACAAAAATTTTCACAAAATCCAATCTCAACCATTGATTTATCAAGATCAAATCTCAGCCACTCTTTATCTTGTCCTGGTCATCCCTAGAATTCAAAAAACGTTGTCAAATGTATAATAGATATATAGAGTTATTCAAGTACACGCAGATACCTCATCACATACAATCCTATAACTATATAATGGTGTGACCACCCACAATCATGTGCGTAGCAAAACCAGTCATAACCAATCCTATCACTATTCATACATCATCCATCACTATATTCATAGTACTACACGCAACCACAGCCATATGTAACAATATACTTAGAGTTTACCCATTCAAGCTTGAGTGAGACTCAAATTCCATATCAGAATGCTCTATATACATAACACGATATGTATACCCATACTAACAACACTCCAATATATACATCTACCAACGTAACCATATACATACCATAATAATATTACAAACATCAGCACACGTATATATTTAAATACACTACTTCACATTTGCATGCAACATATAGCCACATACCTATAATACATATATTAACGCCATAGCAATTTACATATAATTAGTACACTAATACATATACCTATCCATACATAGCTAGACGTACAATAATCATGTATACCTCATAGTATACACGCGCACGCACAACATCCCGTAAGGGCAAGGAATACCAAACAAAATCATAACTCTATTACCGTACGTATATCTCACACATTCACATAGTAAGCACGTATCTACTTAAGGCTAAGCACATACATAACTACGTACGAGCACACGCTCACACGTACTAACATATATATCATATAATGGGCCTACACACTTAACTATAAGCATACCCATTATCATTACACTTAACATGTACATGACTTACTAATATATTATTTCAAGCATTTACAAGTATACCTACTCCACTAGTAGATATTCCAACACTAAATCTTAATATATGCAGACATCACTAAAGTGGTATAGCTATCCACACACACATATATATATATACCATCATTAAGAAAACTTCATGCATATATCACGAGTAACCCTAAGTATACCTACATGACACAAAAGACAATCATTAATATCCTAGAGATAGTACACTCATACATGTCCACACACTCTACCTATATATATGCACCACGACGACATCACAAAACCAAAGGGCCCACTACCAAACTAGAGTTAACACAGGAAACGACAAGCAATAATGTCTAAACAATAGAAAGGAAACCGAAACCAAAAGCGAAACGAAACAAAATCGAAAAGAACAAGTCAGAATAAAGCGAGGATAACGAGATAGCTGGTTGGGTGGAAAAATATTGCTCCAAATAATTTAATAGATAAAAGAAGAATACATGTAAAATATGGTATCTGTTGTGAAGGAAAAAGTAGAGTAATAGGTGTAAGGGGTTAAGGGCCCCCTACACTCATATTTATAGCTTTCAATGATGGGCCATATACCCAATGGGCCTCATGAGCCTATTCATAACACTTCCCCTTATCCAACCAATATTGAATAACAGATGGATTCTTCAGGATCCGAGTTAGGATAACCGCCTTGTTAAATAAAGAATGGTTTATCCATAACTTTCCATGTTTTAAGGATGTGTCTAGGGGTGGATACTTCAGGATCCAGAGTCAACGAGGTTGCCTTGTCAAAACCTTAACTACAGAAAACCCTGTGGTAAAAAATCAGTAGCCAATGGAAAAGAGTACAACTCTGCTGTTGACTCCCCCTCATCTGACCAAGCTTCAGGCTTGCAGATTTCTTATGAATCTATACATCAGTCTCCTATGTATCTATAAGTTCATAGTCCTCTCATCCTAACCCAGTTTACATTTTCTCACTCTCCTCATCCCAATCCCATATATAAGTTTCTCAAAGATACTAGTAGGCAGGGATTTGGTAAGCAAATCCGCCAAGTTATTACATGATTGGATCTTCTGTACCTCAATCTGCTTTTGCTTCTGAAGGTCGTGTGTCCAGAAGAACTTGGGGGAGATATGCTTCGTCTTATCGCCTTTGATGTAGCCATCCTGTAGCTGGGCTATACATACTGCATTGTCTTCATGAAGTGGGATAGGCACAAGAACGCCGGTCATCAGGCCGGTGGAGGTGAGAATGTGCTGAATCACAGATCGTAGCCAGAAACTCTCCTTGCTTGCTTCATGGATCGCTGGAAGTTCTGAGTAAGTGGATGAGATGGTTGTCATGGTCTGCTTTACAGATCTCCAGGATATGGCAGTGCCGCCATAGGTAAACATGTATCCGGTCTGAGACTTCTCTGTATGAGGATTGGACCTGTAACCTGCATCAGCATAACCAACTAACCCAGTTGTTGCCCCTTTCTTGTAGAATAGACCTAAGTCTATAGACCCTTGGAGGTAGCGCAGAAGATGCTTAACTCCGGCCCAATGCCGTTGTGTAGGTGCAGCACTATATCTGGCTAGTAAGTTGACTACAAATGCTATGTCAGGACGGGTGCAGTTAGCCAGGTAAAGGAGTGCACCGATAGCACTCAGATAAGGCACTTCAGGGCCTAGTACTTCCTCCCCCTCTTCCAGCAGCCGAAAGGGGTCTTTATGCACATCCAATGATCTGACGACCATTGGGGTGCTGAGGGGATGGCACTTATCCATTTGGAACTTTTTCAACAAGTTCGATGTGTAAGTTGATTGATATAACAGGATCCCATCGTTAAGATGCTCTATTTGAAGACCTAAATAGAATTTTGACTTTCTGAGGTCTTTCATCTCGAAGGTTTCTGTCAAGCTTCTAGAATCTCGGCGATCTCTTCAGGAGATCCGATGAGGTTCAAGTCATCCACATAGACGGCTACAATGACAAATCCTGTTGCCTTTGCTCTTATAAAGATGCAAGGACAGACTGGGTCATTCGTAAATCCTTGTTTTGCAAGGAAGTTGCTCAGTCTATTATACCACATCCTTTCGGATTTTTTAGACGATACAATGATCTTTGCAGGTTCATTGAGTAGATGTCATGTTTTCTCTCTTTTAGTGCTGCATGCAAAGAATAACCGTCAGGCAATCTCATATAGATGTCTCGGTCTAGGTTGCCATATAGGTATGCAGTCAGGACGTCCATAAGCTGCATATCTAAACCCTATTGGGTTGTTAAGCCAATGAGGAATCAGAAGGTGATCGCGTCTATGACCGGGGAGTATGTGGCTTTAAAATCCACCCCTGGACGTTGGGTAAAACCCTGCGCTACAAGCCTTGATTTGTAGCGAACGATCTCATTTTGTTCATTTCGTTTTCTAACAAATACTCATTTATAACCCACAGGTTTTACACCTTTGGTGTCTGGACAATAGGTCTAAAGACCTTGCGTTTTGTGAGTGAATCCAACTCCACTCTTATTGCCACTTTCCACTTTGGTCAATCATCTCTGCTTTGACATTCTATCAAAGAGCGTGGTTCAATATCATCGTCACAGTACGCGACGTTGATGGCAATATTACACGCAAATGTGTCATCTATGGTTATGCTCTTTCTGTTCCAATACTCCCTTGTTCATACATAGTGTATCAAAACTTCATTTTCTCCCGATTTTTCCTCTGTTTGAGAGTTTGGGAGAGATGGGGTAGCAGGGCTGATAGTAGCATCCTGTGGTGGTATTATTTTACCATTGCCAAGGGTCCTACTCTTTCGAGGGACTTGGTCCTTGGATCCCGGTGGGCATCCTCTCTTTTTAAGAGGTCCAACCATTTCTGCTGCAGGCAGATTGCATCCATGTTGCGGTATGTCAATCTTAGCTGGAGTGTAGCAGCAGGGACATGTGATCTGAAAATCTTCTGGTTGTCAGTAAATTTGTCCGGTAAGTGATAGACAATGTTTTGGATATGGAGAATCTTCAGGACCTCCTCCTCACACTGGCTTGTGGGCGGATCAAAGTGACATAATGTCTTTGTATCCCAAGTGATACAGTCTGAAGCTTCGGGCTTCTTCGTTTGTGAGCCTAGTCTTGTGAATGAAGTTTCATCAAATTCACAGTCTTCTAGGCGTGCCTTGAAAACGTCTCCTGTAAGGGTTTCTAGGAATCTTATAGTGGAGGGTTTGTCAAACCCAACATAAATGCCTAGGCGACGTTGTGGACCCATCTTTGTCCTTTGTGGTGGTGCTATGGGGACGTATACTGCACAACCAAATATTCTCAAGTATGAGACAATTGGTGGGGCTCCAAGTGCTAGTTGCATTGGAGAAGATGACTGACCTCCAGAAGGTCTTACTTTTGACTGACCTCCAGAAGGTCTTACTTTTGTTAAAGATGTAGCATGCAAAATTGCATGACCCCATGCATTCACTGGCAGCTGGGATTGAAGTAATAATGGATGAGCAATCCATTGCAGTCTCTTAATTAGAGATTCTGCTAACCCGTTTTGGTTGTGAACATGCGCTACATGATGTTCGACTTCAATGCCCTGTGCTTGGCAATAGTCTTGGAAGACTTGTGATGTAAACTCCTCCGCATTGTCCAGATAAAGTTTCTTTATCTGGTAATCGGGGAAGTGGGCCCGCAACCTGATTATCTGAGCTAAAAGCTTAGACAGTGCTAGGTTATAGGTGGATAGTAGACACACATGTGACCACTTAGTAGATGCGTCGATCATGACCATAAACTACCTGAACGGACCACTTGATGGGTGTATAGGCCCACAAATGTCTCCGTGGATTCTTTCTAGAAAGCTTGGGGACTCCATGTCCACTTTCAATGAAGAGGGTCTCGTAATTAGTTTACCCTTGTAACAGAGTGGACATGTGAATTTACCTTTTTGAAGAATCTTTAGGTTCTTCAAATCTATACCCCTTGAGCTTTTTATGATGCGGTACATCATAACAGATCCAGGGTGTCCCAGTCTACTATGCTAGAGTTGAAATTCTGGTGTTTGGGGGCACTGCATGTGCTCCGACATTAATGTTTCTGGAATTTGAATACTTGTTTGATATAGTCCCAATGGGAGTTCCTTGAAACATTCCACAATGGTTTTTTTACCATGTGTAGGAGACGTTACAAGAAAGTATTCCCTTTCATTTTTCTCGACTGTCTCTAAGTGATACCTGTTTAAACGGATATCTTTAAAGCTTAGGAGGTTTCGGATAGATTTAGGGGAGTATAACGCATTTCTAAGTGTGATTAGTGTGTTACCGGGGAGCATTATGATTGCTTCCCCTGATCCTTCGATTATATTAGCTGGTCCTGAGATTGTTCTCAGTGGACCAGAGTAGCTACCTATGCTCGTAAAGTAGTCTATGTTTTGAAGGATCGAGTGCGTCGATGCACTATCCACTAGGCAAATTGATTCCATATCTATATAAGAAAGACATACAAGCAATGAATAATGCGAAAAAGAAACTACTTCTATTCATATTTGAGATGCTCAATGAGTTCAAAATGGATTAAAAAACAAGATACGTTGCATAAAAAGGGAAGATACAATGCTAGCAAATTGTTTATGGTCCAAAACTAGAGAGTGTTGTCTCCCATGAAATCTTCTGGATTCCATGTGGTCTCTGGCAACGCTGCGCTCGCTATCAGGTTTTTCTCAGCGTGAGGCTTGAGACTTGCCCGGTAGAGGTCTTGTAGGTGTTTCAGTGTGCGGCGGATTCTGGACCAGTGGCCCGTCATTCCGCATTTGGAGCACTTATCCTCCCAGTCTTTCTTGGGAGTACCACCTTTATTGGACGTCCACTTTTGCTTCTTTTCCACGAACTTCTGGTTCTGCGGAGGAGCTTGAGGAGTGGCCTTCTTCTGCTTCTTATGTTCTTTCCATTTCTGGAATTTAGCCTTCTTGTCCATCTTCTTCTTCTGGGAAGACTGGAAGTGAGCCTCTGCAGGAGGTGGCAGTGGAGCAGAGACAGAAGGGCGCAGGTTGTGAGTGGCAACCTACAAATCTCTGTTCTATTAAGCCATTAAAAGGCATGAAAGCAGATCAGAGTACTTCGTGAACTTCCTCTCACGGTATTGTTGCATGAGGATCATGTTCTTCTCATGGAAAGACGTGAACGTCTTTTCCAGCAACATTTTCTCAGTCACAATCTCACCACACAACTTCAGGCGTGAGGTGATTCGGAAAAGTGCTGAGTTGCACTCCACTACGGATTTGTAATCATGTATGCGGAGGTGAGTCCACTTGTACTGTGCACGGGGGAGTATGACATCCCTCTGATGTCTGTACCTCTCCTCAAGTGTGTCCCACAGTTCGTAAGGATCCTCTACATTAAGATACATGTCCTTCAGGGTCGAGTCTAAATGTTTCCTGATATAAATAATGGCTTTCACCTTTAGTATATCAGAAACTTCTTCTGTATGAGGTGCTTCTTTAGAAGCATCCTTCTCAACTGCGGCAGTACTTGTTGTTGCATTCTCAGTGGGTGTGAGACTGAACCCATGAGATCGCAGGTGGAACTTCAGGTCCAACTGCCAACTCAAGTTGTTCGACCCATCGGCCTTCAGGACCGAAAAATCGACATTCGCAAGTCTGGCCACTAAACGATCTGGCAATGAAAAAATAGCGTGGATTATTAAACTAGGTAAAATAGACATCAACGCATGCGATTTTACAACGTTTTAAATGGCATGGGTTATTAAAAGATAAACATCCACACATGCATTTATCATTTTCATAACGTGAATTTTTTAAAGAATATAAACATCCATGCATGCATTTAACATTTTCATTTTAACATTAAAATAGCATGAAATAGTTGACATCCACACATTTAATGTATAAGCAATGAAAATAAATTAGGAGTATGGTGATCAGCCAGCCGACACCAACAGAAAAAGACAGTCCGAAATTACATCAAAAAGTGCATGAAAAAGTAAATACAACTTGGGAACTTTAAAGAGAAGCTCCTTTCTTCTTTGTGCATACGCCTTCAGCTCCTTTTGGTGTCCTTCGGCTTCTTTTTGCATGTATAAACCTCACTTACAAATTTCTCTCAAAAAGAAAAAAATTGCAGAAAAGTAAAGATGTCGGAAACCTGGCCGATCCCTAAAAACATAGCCTAATAGCACATCCATCAGATAATATATTACGAATATACAACCACGCAGATAATCATTTCACAGGCATGTAAAGATTAATAAATAATCTAAATAGTGTGTGACGTGTTAAAAATTATTTTGAAAAACTTTTTACCTTGATCCATATTATTAATATTTAATTTTTCCGCTTTAACCCTTATTATAAAATTAAAATTTCTTTAATTATTTTGGGCTTTTGGGGCCAAAAATAAAAAAAGAAAATTTTTGTAAAAATGGGCTAATTTTCAGGCTTTTGGGCCATGAAAACAACCCATTAGGGTTAATTGGGCCTCCCCCTAAAAAATTGGCCCGTTAAGGGCTAGGGTTTCGGAAAAACCCTAGGGAGTCCGCGGCACGCCGCCGCGATGGCTGGCCACCCCAAGAGGCGCGGCCGCCGTGGCCTATGGCCGCGGCTGTAGGCCGCAGTGCATGCCGCGGCAGCGCTTGTGGAGTGTCGTCGTTACGCCCTTCGGGCGTGCGGGATATGGATCAAGGTGGGGGGGTAAAAAACGGATTTTTCAAACATTAAAATTTATTTAAAACGATTTTTTATTATTTATAAACATGTAGATCCAAATAAAAATGTGATTTTTACCGTGTTTTATAACTTTTTGATCTTAAATCATGCAGATCTACAGGAAACGCAAGTTTAGATCTAAAAGTTTTGAGATTTACCTCTAGATTCGACAAGGGAATCTAGACGACGGTTGGTGAAGGATGCCCTTTTCGCTCCCCGTTGAGAAGATTACGATCTTCTTAAAACTGAGCGATTGATGGATCTCCTTGAAGGATCCTGTCCAAAAACAGAGTTAGGATCGATAATATGAAGTTTAGACTTACGCTTGCGTACGCGGCACGGTAGTCTACGAACTTCGCCTTCGGATTCGCCACGACGGATCGAGTCTACTCACGAACGGAGTAAGGCTACTAATCCACAATCTAAATCTCTATTTTAGATTAAGAACTTGGATGGAGGGAGAGGAAATATTTCTGCAGAGCTTCGCTATGAAGAAGATGCATGCATGAATTTCATGCAAAAATGTGTAAGGAAAATGGCTACCCTTGGGTCTTATTTATAGCCCCCAAGGTAGTTATTTTAGGGTAAGTTGTTCCTTTGGAACAACTTAATTAAGGTGTACCATGATACATGGCACATTATAAGCTTAAGTTGTACCATATGCATGGTACAACATAAGCTTAAGATATTCCCCCTTTATTAGCCATATGTCGCATGCACTTATGCATATATAATGCGACTTTCCCGCTCATCCAGAGATCCTCTCCGCAAGGGAACAGATTTCCTTTGCACACGACTTCGTGTACGCG
This sequence comes from Scilla litardierei, assembly GCA_030789695.1. Classification (NCBI taxonomy): domain Eukaryota; kingdom Viridiplantae; phylum Streptophyta; class Magnoliopsida; order Asparagales; family Asparagaceae; genus Scilla; species Scilla litardierei. Next base: position 51,623,899 of record CM061132.1, on the reverse strand, counting down.
ACGTTCGAGGTCCGTAATCCCTCGTACATCCCCCACAAGGGTGTACAAACGTCTTCCATATCCAACATCTCCCACTCACACTTGAGGGGATTGTAAGAGAACGTCATTCCCTTAGTTCTTCCATCTATCATACCGAGAAATAGACCGTGCGACCGTCATGCGCGTAGAGTCTGTTATTGTGCACTTGTTAGAGATACACAACGACCTCGAAGGTGCAAAGTTGAGTAGTTCAACGCATGCTTTACCCTAGATTATTTCTTCACATTTCTTGTACTTTATATTCAACAATTGAATCCCATCTGGATTACAATTGGCTGGCCAGCTTTGAATCATTAAAGTCCAAATGCGAATATGAAATCAATCTTCCTCTTCTTGCGAACCTTATGATCTTGACTTGATTCGCTTTTCTAACGTGCCCCGCCGAGCCGAATTACCATAGCCCATTAGTAACACGCTAAGATAGCGATCATCTCGTCAAATCTAAAGGAACCAATTGGAGTCCTTGAGGGTAAGAGTTAAGACCCGTATGGCCTTTGAGTCTCACATAATAGCAAACACTATTGCTACTAACTTAGTGGTCGAAATGCATACGTGGTATGAACACGTATTACAACATCACTCCTTTCCCAGGGAGAGTATGTCTTAATGATGTTGTACGGATGAAAGATCAGACACCACAGTGCCTATCTTTTGAGTCCCCTTACTACTCAGGAAATATTCCCGGACTCTCATCCTGCATAAGACAGATAGGATTAAAAAAATCCAATGAGATCTTTATATCCTTGTGATACAGATCTCAGATCTTTTGTAAACATCCATATGATGCAGATCTTTCATTCGACTATCTTGTTAAAGTCATGACTCTAAATCATTCGTCTAATGATTTTGACTTTAAACTAGTCTCATCTCTATCTTATCCATCTGATAAGATAAGGCGGTTGCTCATGTGAGAGAGCCAACCTTAATCTGTCCGACATACACACAATTCAGCTGAGATTTCAAAAATGTACACAAACATTTCTTAAGAAATTCATATGCAATGTTGGAAAAAGAACTTATTCTTTTATTAATTTTGATCATTTCTTAGACATGGGAATATATATTTGGTACAACTCAGCCCATACGCAATCCTTGAGATGATAAGTGTTTATAAAACACATTTCTGGGGATCGCTTTCGTGAGCTGATCCTCTATCGTCTCATGCGTAGATATGTACCTTATGTCTACCTTCTTGGTTTTATCATAGTCTTTTGCAAATCTGCAGTTCCTTTAAGATACTGCATTATCCTCTTAACCGCTTTCCAGTGTTATTGCCCTGGGTTGGATTGGTAACAGTTTACCATTTCCAACGGCAAAACAGATGTCCAGTCTCGTACACACCATAGTGTACATATGACTATCAACTGTACTGGAATATGGAACTTTTTCCATAATTTCCTTTTCCTTTTGGTTCTTTGGACATGATTCCAGATATAAATTATCGCATATGCTTATATGAATATCAATGGACTTGCAGTCCTGCATATTAAATCGTTCTAGAACCTTCTTTATATAAGTCTCCTGTGAAAGAGAAAGAAGTTTCTTCGAACGATTCCTTGAAATCTTAACTCCAAGGATATATGCGGCTTTTCCTATGCCTTTCATCTAAAACACTGATGAAAGCCAAGCCTTGATACTCATTACAAAGCCCTTGTCATTTCTGGCTATTAAAATGTTATCTACATATAGATGCATGATAATATACTTGCTTTTAATCCTCTTGATATATACTCAGTTATCTTCATCAAGCATGGAAAAAATCCATTTGATAAGACAACTTCTTGAAATCGTATATACCATTGCCTCGAGGATTATTTAAGACCATATATGGACTTACGAAGTTTACAAACCTTATGTTTGTTTCTTTCTTTTACAAACCCTGTTGGTTGTTCCATATAGATCTCCTCGTCCAATTCTCCATTTGAGAAAGGCAGTCTTTACATCCATCTGATGTAATTCGAGGTATAAGCAAGCTACCATTGCGAATCAAGGTAAAACGCACAACAGGTGAGAAGTTTTCTTTGTAGTCTATCCCTTCCTGTTGCGTAAAACCTTTCGCGACAAGGCGAGCTTTATATCTATCTATAGAGCCATCAGCCTAATGCTTGATCTCGAGAACCCATTTGTTCCCAATTGCTCTATGTCCTCTGGGTGAGTTAACTAAGTCCCAGACTTGGTTAACTTTCATGGATTTCAATTCCTCCTTTATCGCTTCCATCCATTTGTCATTTGCAGGGCATGATTCGGCATATTTGAGATTCTTCAAGTCCTTGTTGACTTGAATTCTAATATCACTCCCACTTGAAATGTTGTTAGAATTGCTCCCACTTGGATCATTATTCCCGTATGGAATAGGATAATCGTCATTCGTATAATCCATTGGTGAAGGTTGAAAAAGTATTTTCGTTTTCACCAAGAATTCTCCCACTCGAATGAGGTAATCCTTCTTGATCACAAATCTCAAATAGAGATAAGTCCTGACTTATCTCGCCCTGTCTTGGAAACTCGTTTTCCAAGAAAGTGACATCCCTCGACTCAAACTCAATTAGCACACCATTGTCTTCCTGACTAACAAAAACATAACCTTTGGAGTTTAATGCGTATCGTTTAAAGATACATTTCCTTCCCCATGGCCCAAGTTTGCCATACTTATGGGAGGAAATATGTGCGTTGAATGCACAAACTCAAGGTAAAATGTTTAAGTTAGGAGACCTTTGGTTCCACAACTCATAAGGAGTGGAGCTAACTTATTTCGAGGGTACGCGGTTTAAAATGAAAACGGTTGTCAATAATGCATCACCCCAGAAGGTGATTGGCAAGTTAGCTTGCGCCATCATTGAACAGACCATTTTTCATTAAAGTCTTATACCTCCTTTCTGCAACACCAATTTGTTGAGGAGTATAAGGCATAGTTACCTGATGTACTATGCCTTTTTCATCACAAAGTTCCTTTAAACTTGTTGATTGATATTCACCGCCCCTATCGGTTCGCATGACCTTAATCTTGCGATCTAATTGATTCTCCACTAAACTCATATAGTTTTTAAAGCAGGTTTAGTGCTTTCACTTTTGTGGGATATCAAATAGATATGACCGAATCGGGTGAAATCATCAATTAAAAGTGATGAAATAGGACCTCCCGCGTCTTGTCTTGACATTCATCGGACCACATATGTCCGAATGGATAAGCGGTAATGGAACCTTGGCCCTTGTGCCGGTTCCAAACGGCTTGCGACAAGATTTCCTTTCAAGGCAATGTTCGCAGGTCGACATTTCAACCTTTGAAACATTGGATAGAAGGCCACGTTTGGCAAGTCTATCCATACGCGTTGGTCCAATATGACCAAGCCTTGAGTGCCAACAAATTATATTAGACTCATTAGTCAAAGAATTTGTCATAAGGAAATGAGAAATCATACATTGTACTTATTACAATGAATCCTTTAAATACATAACCCAGAACCAATAAAGGAATTATTACAAAAAATAGGTCCATATTACAAACATGAAGGAACCAACCATTAACCAAGACCCAATAAATTGACCACAATTTTAATATTCCTTTGAATATATGGGATGAAGAGAACATCATGAAGTAGGATAGTGCGGCCGTTGTCCAAGACAAGCTTGCGAGTCCCAACGCCTTTCACTTCAACACGTGTGTTGTTTCCTACATTGATCCAATTCATTCCTTGAGTATCCGGTGATACTCCACGAAGGACCGTCTGTCCTTTGCTATGTGGTCGGTGGCACCTGAATCAATTATCCCAAAATGGATTAGATTCCACAAGAAATAGTGAACTAGAAACACATATGTAACTAGTATTACAAGTTACCTCGTCACTTCCACTCGTACACGAACGAGCATAGTGACCGAGCTTGTTGCACTTGAAGCACTTGATTCTTTTCAAGTCTTTCTTCTTGTGCCATTTCTTGTGTCCACCCTTATGTTTGGGTTCCTTGGTAGACTCAGGTTGCTTATTACGTTCATTAGAAGACTTCAAACGATCTTTACGTTTCTTTCCCCCGTGTGAGGAACTAGCAACCATGTGCACTTCTGCACCTGGCTTGGCAGTCGCAAGCCGCTCTTCCTCTAATTCGAGGTGCTTGGAAACATCGTTGAAGGTCTTGATGCTCTCATTATGAGTGAGATGCATCTTCATCTGATCCCACCCATTTGGTAGGGAACGTATGACTGCTTGGATTTGTTGCTCATCCGTGAGCACATGACCTGCGTCCTTTAACTCTGAGATAAAGTTCGCCATATGTCGCAGATGTTTCCCCATGGAATGATCTGGACGTTTCTTATATGTATCGAACTTTATAGTTAAGGCGCGAAGTTTTGACACCGATGTGCCACTGAACTTCTCCTCTAGCTTGGACCATATGTCCATGGCTAGGTCATATTCTCGGAAGATGCGCATTATGTCATCAGCCATACTGCTTAATAACGTAATGCGCGCTATCTTATTCTTCCGAGACCAAGCATCAAAAGCTTCCTTGTCTCGTCTGTGTTGGACCGTAGTGCCCAACTCGGGTTCAATCATAACGTTTTTTAGAGTTTCGAGCACTTCTTGCTCCTCTAGAACGTATTGTATCTTTATGGACCAAAGTTTGTAATTATCGCCGTTGAGTTTTTCACCTTTGTTTAACTCAGCGACGATATTCTTTGAAGCGGAAGACATTTTACTTTTAAAATGCTGCAAAAGACACAAAACCGAAGGTTCGATCAAAAACATTGCATAAAAAATTCTCAAAATATAACTCCCACTTGAAATGATAATAGAATATCCCATTTGGATAGTTCTAAAATTCAAATCCCACTTGGAATTATATTATATTTGATAAGTTACTTTCGAAAAATATTGAAGGTGTTGTTCTAGAATCGAAAAGGTCTCTATGATTCCAATCACCATCTAGAACAACTTTCAATATTCCCCCATCACTTATCAAACAATAGTACTCTTATAGTACTAGCAGCGGAAAATGAGTATTTGATAAGTTACTTTCGAAAAATATTGAAGATGTTACTCTAGAATCGGAAAGGTCACTATGTTTCCAATCACCATCTAGAGTAACTTTCAATATTTCTCCCTCACTTTATCAAATGTTAGTACTCTTATAGTACTTAGCAGCGAAAAAGCGTTTTTGAAAAACATATTTTTCAAAACGAAAATACATTGGCTAATCTCCGTAGAGTAGAGCACAACGTCATAAGTACATTGGCTAATCTCCGAAGAGTAGAGCACAATGACTTGGCTAATCTCGCATGAAGTAGAGCATTACGGCTAATCTTCAAGGAGTAGAGCACAATTTCATAAGTACATTGGCTAATCTCCGAAGAGTAGAGCACAATGACTTGGCTAATCTCGCATGAAGTAGAGCACTATGGCTAATCTTCAAGGAGTAGAGCCCAATGAAAAACTTCATTAAAACGTTAGTCCCGTATGAACTAGTTGGCACTGTGGTTAGCCCCGTATGGGCTAATCGACACATTCGAGTTTGACCAATGCCTTTTGTCACCCCGTATGGGTCAGTTGACAAATTTGCAGTCGACCCAGACCTTCTGCCAGATTGGTCGACCAAAAACACAAAATTGGTCGACCAATTTTCCGGACTGCATCTTCTTCCCGGCCAGGGCCTCTGCCCTGGCCGGGGCTTGGCCAAGGGCCGGCCAGGGCCTCTGCCCTGGCCGGCCAGGGGCCCTGGCCCCTTCGGCCAGGGCTGGCCAGGCCCTGGCCTCTGCCAGGGCCGGCCGGCCAGGCCCTGGCCTCTGCCAGGGCCGGCCAGGCCCTGGCAGTGGCCAGGGCGCCGGCCCTGGCCTCTGCCAGGGCGGCCTGGCCCCTGGCCGGGGCCAGGGCCCCTGCCCTGGCCTCGGCCAGGCCCTGGCCTGAGGCCAGGGCGCTGCCCTGGCCTCTGCCAGGGTGGCCAGGCCCCTGGCCGGGGCCAGGGCCTCTGCCCTGGCCTCGGCCAGGGCGGCCTGGCCCTGGCTGGGGGCCAGGGCCCCTGCCCTGGCCCGGCCAGGGCGGCCTGGCCCTGGCCTGGCCAGGCTGCGGCCAGGGCCCCCTGGCCATGGCCGTGGCCGGCCGGCCATGGCCGTGGCCGGCCGGCCATGGCCCGGCCACGGCCTATTAGCCTTGCCCGGCCATGGCCCTTTAGCCATGGCCGGTCTCCCCTCTTTGATGGGGTGGCCGCATGCACTCCACCCCCTTGATGGGGTGGTCGCCGGTGGTTATTGGCCGTAGCCAACCCCCTCCGCAAGTGGAAGGGGGGTGCATGGCCTTCATAGCCCATTTGGCCATGGTGCACATGCACCAAATTTCCTCTTACCCGATGGAAATAACTTCCATCATCTTCCTCGATGAAGCACCCGTTCGTCGATGAAGCACCCGTTCGTTGAGAAATTAGTTATTTCCTAATGGCCGTGTGCCAAAAATGAATAACGTACTACGTGAACGGTCGGTTCTTCCCGTCACGGAGAGTTCCTACCATATCCGTAATGATAGGAGACCCTAACGTGAAAAGAACAACCGCTGCGTTCTCTCCGTCACGAAGCGTTCCTACTATATCCGTAATAGTAGAAGACCCATTCGTGAAAAAGACAACGACTCGTTCGTAGTTTCGACGGGGCGGTGGATTGACCGGGGCGAACCCATATGGCTCTGATACCAATGAAGGATCCTGTCCAAAAACAGAGTTAGGATCGATAATATGAAGTTTAGACTTACGCTTGCGTACGCGGCACGGTAGTCTATGAACTTCGCCTTCGGATTCGCCACGACGGATCGAGTCTACTCACGAACGGAGTAAGGCTACTAATCCACAATCTAAATCTCTATTTTAGATTAAGAACTTGGATGGAGGGAGAGGAAATATTTCTGCAGAGCTTCGCTATGAAGAAGATGCATGCATGAATTTCATGCAAAAATGTGTAAGGAAAATGGCTACCCTTGGGTCTTATTTATAGCCCCCAAGGTAGTTATTTTAGGGTAAGTTGTTCCTTTGGAACAACTTAATTAAGGTGTACCATGATACATGGCACATTATAAGCTTAAGTTGTACCATATGCATGGTACAACATAAGCTTAAGATATTCCCCCTTTATTAGCCATATGTCGCATGCACTTATGCATATATAATGCGACTTTCCCGCTCATCCAGAGATCCTCTCCGCAAGGGAACAGATTCCCTTTGCACACGACTTCGTGTACGCGACGTTCGAGGTCCGTAATCCCTCGTACATCCCCCACAAGGGTGTACAAACGTCTTCCATATCCAACACTCCTCCCTCGAGCGTCGTCGCCTTTTCCAACGAGCGTAATCGTGCTGATAACGTATTGTGAAGGGAAAAGTAGAGTAATAGGTGTAAGGGGTTAAGGGCCCCCTACCCTCATATTTATAGCTTTCAATGATGGCCCAGATACCCAATGGGCCTCAGGGCCTATTCATAACAGTATCATATATATAATATATATATATATATAATATATATATATATATATATAACCAATAGAGGATGCGTGATTCTCGGAGCTGCGATCCTGGCGATCCTGGCGACGGCGGATCTGGAGTCGAGGCCGCTGCGTATGGAGCTCTAACTATAGGTGGAGGGATCGGTAGCCTAGCTACGATTGGGGGACTTCCTGTTGGTGGACCTTTTCACGCTCTTGCGGTGGCTGATGCTCTCGGTGGAGGCGGATCTCACCAATCTGGGAGTGGATCTGGGCGGCTTGAGGTTCGGGGAGGGCTTCCTGGCGACGTCGTTGTCAACTAGGAGGTGGCTGGATCTCTTAGTGGAGGAGGAGCTCCCGATCACCATGGATCTGGGAGACGTCCCGATCACCGTGGTTCTCTGGCTGCGGGTGTTCCACCGTGTGGGGGCGTAGGTTCAAGTCGCAACTTCCGTGTGGGTTCTTCTGGTGTTGGAGCTCTGGGGGTTTGCAATGTTCCTTCTGCTGGAGGCCCGTCTGGCAATGGCTGTTCTGCCAACGGATTAGCTGTGCAACCGGGTAGGGGTGTGGCTGTGCCCAATGTGGGGGAGGGCTGGCAGACCGTTAACAAGAAGGGTGCTAGGGCCAAGATTTCTCACCAAAGCAGGGTCTCAAACCAAAGGAAATTCCATGGCAAGTGGGTTCAAAGTAGAGGGTATCATTCCAATCAGGTGCGTGCTCCATCTCTAAATGCAGGCAAGGTGTCTGTGAATTTGCCCCAGAGGCCTAGCCTGTCATTCAACATTGACCCCTCTACGGCCAAGTTGTCATGGTCTGAGGTTTGCTCTAATAGGCGTAAATATGGTGATGCAATGGGAATGACTTTCGTTCCCCCGAAGGTCAGGAGTGACGGCTCCTATGTTGCTCGTGTCCCTGGCAATCTATTGGAGCAAGGGTCTAAACTGTTGGGGTTTTGGCGGACCCCCAGAGCTCGGATCCGTATCCGTCCTAAGTCGAACGGACCACGGAGGCACAAAAGCGCAGCGGAAAATCAGAAATCAAAATTTCTACACTAGCTAAACTATTTAGCTAGGCTCTGGGGAGCCAGAACCTAGCCCGATCTATGCCAACTTGGGGTGGATCTGACCACCCCAAGAAGGATCTACACTAAAGCGACTAATAAAATCTACACTAAAAATGCTTAACCACATACCCGGAATCTTGGCCCTGGGGCAGGCAAGATGTACCTCACTGTCTTGAGAAGCTCCTCGTAGCCGAGCCGCGTTGACTCGATCTGCCTGAGCCACCTCGCACCCTCGCACCGATCCACCCGAGCTGCTTTCGCCTCCGAGCCGATCACACGTGGTAGAAAGTTTCACTTGAGAAGAAACCCGCGTCTTAGACGTCCGGATCAGATCCAAACCCCCTTTGTAGTCGTGCTAGGACTACTCCAGAGAACAGGAAAATAGAGAGAGAGTTTAGTCGCGGATCGAGCTTGCTCTAAAATTCTGGAGCTACTCGATCGTTGACTGGTGTGTGTTTCAACGAGTAGAGTGCACCCCTATTTATATAGGGAGTGAGCACTCACTCACTCGTTGCGGGCAATGTGGGACATTCCGCATGAAGAGGGAAAATCAATTCAGCCATTTGGCTTAATTTCAACTTTAAAGTTAGCCTTTCATAAAGTCAAACTTTAACTAATTAATTCTCCTTGCATACTAAACTTCAGACACCAAACATGCTATCAATCAGAAGAGCTTGGAATGGTGAACGCGTAGGAACTGACGGTGACGAATTTCGACTTCGTTTGACCCCTCAAACAATTGCTAAAAGTTTAGCAATTTCTCAAAATTCGTAGCCGTCATTAGGGGTTTCAAAAAACCCTAATTTGACTTAAGTTGCGGGCGCGCCTGCTAAGCCTAGCGTGTGCACCCGCCCAAGGGGACCGGGCGGGCTACGCGCTCCCGCTGCCGCAGAGGGCCGCGCGCGCGCGCCCGCTGCAGCAGCGGGCGCCCGCCCGCTGCACACAGTGGGCCAAGCCCGCTGCTGCAGCAGGCGTGCGCCCGTTGCAGCAAGCGGGCTGCGCCCGTTGTCTTTGTTCATGGGCCCTTTTGGCCCAGTGGGTCTAACCCACTTCCCATTGAACTGTTTCTGGGCTCGTGTGAGCTCCGATTTGGACGCGGTTTGAACCTGTGTTTAGACCGGGACGATCCCGTCATCCAGGTAACCCTTTCCAACTTGTTTGTTCCTACTAAATCCGTCGTAACCAATTTACAACACGTTTAGTCAAAGTTTGCATCTAATGCAATGTTTTGTCCCTATTGCTTAATGCGACTAATATTCACAACCGCTTTGTGAATATTCAATATCATCAAATGATATTTCTCTCTATTCTATATTCCTATTACTAAGACACGAACACTACTCGGTGTGAGACCCTACAGCCTGACCTTACTACAGGTTGGGGCTCGAAACCCCTAGACGACGGTCACTACGAGCAGTAGCTGTCGTCCCTGTTTCAGAGTCATCATAACATGATCGATCCTTTGACAAAATTATCATAGGGTTTGCATTGGTTGTGTCAGTGATGAATGCCGTTAGCTAAAATCCCTTCGTCAAGACTGTGTTATTGTTGGCCTAGGGTATGGTTTTTTGTCAACCCTATTAGACAACATTGGTAAGTATACGGCGGTCTTTATTGTATACACGTTGTACTACTTGCAACGTACCCCGGCCGAGGATTAACATAAAGACTGTACTGAGCCTGTAACACTAACTTCCCTTTAATGGAAGTGACGAATCCCATCTTAGTCACTTACTTACCTCGAGAGCTTTAGGTGCAACCCAACCTAAGATCATTCATCAGGACTTGTCCTCGAAGCTAGAGCATGGGTCTAAGCTACACCGTTCGCTCACAGGTTGGTACAGATGACTTCAGGTCTTAAGGATCAACTAACCTATCATCACCCTAGAGTTATTAAAGACAGATTATTAAAGTTAACCATTTAACAACTCTAACTTGGTCGTTCAGTGAACTCATTCCCCAATGAGCACCTGTGTCTCGTCTCCGACTTCGCCAAGTCAAATGACTATGAGATCACCATTACCCTAAGGTAAGACGAAGACACAGTGATCTATCCGATGTGTCGATATCCAGTTCTCGACACATCTATGATTACGAACCGTTTAAGACTTACGTTTCTATTCGGTCGCTTACTCATAATCGAGATCTCATCTAGATATGTAAGGACCTAACTATAAGTCTATGGATATTATCTAAGTATATTAATACAAATGATTTTATACTTAGAATAATACGTACCATATACGGTATGAACAAGATGTATAATCAAGATAAATTGCCTTATGGGCATATATCTTCCTACATCTCCCACTTGCACTTAGGCTATTTATCTCAGTATCTCATACAGTTATAGCATATCAGTCACTTTGAGATTTGATTTGGCAAACCTAAGAATGGTTCTACTAACAAGTATCTACAACGAATTTTAATGGATTGAAATTACATCTCTTGATCACACAGGGTTGATCCTTTGGAAAAATGATCTGGATCAATTTTCCTAACTTTGTATAGCTAACAGTTAGCTTATACGATTTAGATGTGGGGTCTAACATTTCCGTAAGTCAGTTCTAGCTCACTCCACTTTATTGTGTCAATATGTCAAGTACATATTTGACACCCTAAGTCTATATATATATACGATTAAATCAAAACAATTTTGACTTAATGATTTATATAGAAGATTCATTAAAGTGAAATATCCTTTTTACTTAGTCCGAAAAACGGAACTAAGTATATGAGCTCGCTCCCACTGACTTTAAGAATTACCAGGTTAAATTACTGCAACATAATATCTAAATCATATTTAGATTTATGTGCAAAAATAACCATTTGGTAAGTGCCTCAGATGGAATGCACAAGTGTCAGGTTCGGTTTGACGAATGAGTCAAGTCAAGATCGTTTTAAGGAATCTTGACATTGACTCGTTCAATCAAAACGTCCTACAATGTACTTATTCCTTTAACCACATTTAGTATTAACTCTTTTAATAACTAAATGCAGTTCATCAAGAATTAATCTTGATATGCGTATTACTGTGATCGCACACAATTTATACGCCCCCTGGAACCTATACTTAACTATTGATTAACTTTTAACATTAAGTCAGCTCATAAAACAATATTATCGAAGCTATGCATTATTATTCGCAACCATCACAGAAAAAAAAGCCACATCCACAGAATTTAAGCCGATTCAATTTCAATTACAACAAACGAGACATCCATTCCAAAACAACGGGTTCATGAAAAGAACCTTAACTTGTTTATCAAAAATAAACCTTGAGTGCAAAGCACTCATGCATTGTTTTCGACCTTTAAAGATGATACAATTTTATTCAAGTAAGAAAAATATCATCTCCATCATGGTCATCGTCTCCAGAAGTCTTTGAAACGGTCCCAGCAGCAACAGTTGCTTTGATTGCCGACCGATCTCCGTACTTCTCCAATCTCCGGTTCATATCAGCCACCTGTATACATTACACAGATGTCTATAAGTATCTCATACTATATGAATGGAAATAATTGCATTTAATCGAATTTAATTTGTACTTGAGGTAGAGGCATCAGTATGCCCCTTCTTCTTCTCTGCAAGATAAATCTTACAGTTCCTCTTCCAGTGGCCAACCTTGTGGCAATGGAAGCACTCAGATTTCGACGGGGCCCCTTTATTCTTCTTCTTCCCATTCTTAGCCTTCGTAGGTTGTGGGACCTGCCTCTTCTTTCCTTTGCCTTTCGGCTGGTCGGAAGTAGCAGAGCCAACAACCAGTGCAGTCGGCTTCTTCTCAATTTCCTCAAACTGCCGGAGCATATTGAGGAGACCAGGAAGATCCGTCTCAAGGCTGTGAATTATATTAAAATGACAGACAAATAAACCATATTCCATTGTGCGATATCTTCGGGTAGAAAAGAGTGAATTATATTAAAAACTTGTCCAGTAAGTGTGCACAATCAAAATTATTTAATAAGTGGAAGATTTTTAGGAAGTGATTACCTTTGTGTCCATGGTATACCCAATAATCTGTCTGGCATGGACATGGCTTCATTGTTAAGTGATATTCTATATAGCACCACCCATATATATGCATCTTAGCAAGGACTGATTTGTTAAAATGGTATAACATTTGTTAGGATTTCAATCTCTGTATCTAGATTGACTTTGAAAATTGAGAAGATCCTAGTTAGAATGCAGTCGTATAGAAAAGAAGTATAAACTGGTCTAGAAAGTTTGTCATAAATAATCTGAGCACAATTTAAACCAATTTAGCCAAGAAGTGCATATATGCATTTAGCCAGGTCAACTGAGATATAAGTAACGCTTCTTGACTTTGGTAAGAAAGGTAGGATAAAATTCTACATATAATCCTTCGTTTTACAATGAAGTCCATAACCTGGCCTTAATCCTGTGAGTTTTATAACCCAACCCCATGCCCTTAGTATCGGCCCAAGATTCAGTGGCGCAATTTCTACATGGAACTTCCCAAAATCAGGAGTCAAATTTTTTGAAGGTTACTTATCTATTAATAGATTCTGATGAATAAGGGCACATGTGCAACCCAAGGGCACATTGAATAATGTATACCATGAATAAAAACAATGGTTTTGGTTGATAGGTAAATACATAGCTGAGATGTGGGGTTGGATGATTTTATATAGATAAATATTCAATGCACCATGCAAACTTGAAAGACATAAAATACTGGGAATATATTGGAATAAAAAAACCAAACATTTTGAACATTTCTTGACCATATGTTATTATTTATCAATGAGAGCATTTCTCCTGTGAAGGGCACATGCAATGAAAATAGCTATAACTTATAAGTTAATATGTTTGAAGATTTCTTTCCTATATGTGGTTATTTACCATCAGCAACACATGCGACACTCAAGGGAAAATGCAATGAATAAAGGAGATTTATAACATTAGATAGAAATATGAAAACGTTAGATATTCAATAATTTGTCTTAGATATAGATCTAGGCTCATTGCTTCTTTATCTTTCAAATCTTAAGCTCACTTTTATTGGGGTGAGTCAAACATTTATTAAGTTTAAGCAAACTACTATTGCTCTATTTTTAATAATGCAGCTGATGGTATTTAACATTACAAACAAATAAACCATATTCCATTGTGCGATATCTGAGGGTAGAAAAGAGTGAATTATATTAAAAACTTGTCCAGCAAGTGTGCAAAATCAAAATTATTTAATAAGTGGAAGATTTTTAGGAAGTGATTACCTTTGTGTCCATGGTATACCCAATAATCTGTCTGGAATGGACATGGCTTCATTGTTAAGTGATATTCTATATCACACCACCCATATATATGCATCTTAACAAGTACTGATTTGTTAAAATGGTATAACATTTGTTAGGATTTCAATATCTGTATCTAGATTGACTTTGAAAATTGAGAAGATCCTAGTTAGAAAGCAGTCGTATAGAAAAGAAGTATAAACTAGTCTAGAAAGTTTGTCATAAATAATCTGAGCACAGTTTAAACCAATTTAGCCAAGAAGTGCATATATGCTTTAGCCAGGTCAACTGAGATATAAGTAAAGCTTCTTGACTTTGGTAAGATTTGGTAGGATAAAATTCTACATATAATCCTTCGTTTTACAGTGAAGTCCATAACCTGGCCTTAATCCTGGGACTTTTATAACCCAACCCCATGCCCTTAGTATCGGCCCAAGCTTCTGTGGCGTAATTTCTACGTGGAACTTCCCAAAATCAGGAGTCAAATTTTTTGAAGGTTACTTATCTATTAATAGATTCTTATGAATGAGGGCACATGTGCAACCCAAGGGCATATGGAATAATGTATACCATGAATAAAAACAATGGTTTTGGTTGATAGGTAAATACATAGCTGAGATGTGGGGTTGGATGATTTTATATAGATAAATATTCAATGCACCACGCAAACTTGAAAGACATATAATACTGGGAATATATTGGAATAAAAAAACCAAACATTTTGAACATTTCTTGACCATATGTTATTATTTATCAATAAGAGCATTGCTCCTGTGAAGGGCACATGCAATGAAAATAGCTATAACTTATAAGTTAATATGTTTGAAGATTTCTTTCCTATATGTGGTTATTTACCATCAGCAACACATGCGACACTCAAGGGAAAATGCAATGAATAAAGGAGATTTATAAGATTAGATGGAAATACGAAAACGTTTGATATTCAATAATTTGTCTTAGATATAGATCTAGGCTCATTGCTTCTTTATCTTTCAAAGATTAAGCTCACTTTTATTGGGGTGTGTCATACATTTATTAAGTTTAAGCAAACTACTATTGCTCTATTTTTTAATAATGCAGCTGATGGTATTTAACATGACAAACAAATAAACCATATTCCATTGTGCGATATCTGAGGGTAGAAAAGAGTGAATTATATTAAAAACTTGTCCAGCAAGTGTGCAAAATCAAAATTATTTAATAAGTGGAAGATTTTTAGGAAGTGATTACCTTTGTGTCCATGGTATACCCAATAATCTGTCTGGAATGGACATGGCTTCATTGTTAAGTGATATTCTATATAGCACCACCCATATATATGCATCTTAGCAAGTACTGATTTGTTAAAATGGTATAACATTTGTTAGGATTTCAATATCTGTATCTAGATTGACTTTGAAAATTGAGAAGATCCTAGTTAGAATGCAGTCGTATAGAAAAGAAGTATAAACTAGTCTAGAAAGTTTGTCATAAATAATCTGAGCACAGTTTAAACCAATTTAGCCAAGAAGTGCATATATGCTTTAGCCAGGTCAACTGAGATATAAGTAAAGCTTCTTGACTTTGGTAAGATTTGGTAGGATAAAATTCTACATATAATCCTTCGTTTTACAGTGAAGTCCATAACCTGGCCTTAATCCTGGGACTTTTATAACCCAACCCCATGCCCTTAGTATCGGCCCAAGCTTCTGTGGCGTAATTTCTACGTGGAACTTCCCAAAATCAGGAGTCAAATTTTTTGAAGGTTACTTATCTATTAATAGATTCTTATGAATGAGGGCACATGTGCAACCCAAGGGCATATGGAATAATGTATACCATGAATAAAAACAATGGTTTTGGTTGATAGGTAAATGCATAGCTGAGATGTGGGGTTGGATGATTTTATATAGATAAATATTCAATGCACCACGCAAACTTGAAAGACATATAATACTGGGAATATATTGGAATAAAAAAACCAAGCATTTTGAACATTTCTTGACCATATGTTATTATTTATCAATGAGAGCATTGCTCCTGTGAAGGGCACATGCAATGAAAATAGCTATAACTTATAAGTTAATATGTTTGAAGATTTCTTTCCTATATGTGGTTATTTACCATCAGCAACACATGCGACACTCAAGGGAAAATGCAATGAATAAAGGAGATTGATAACATTAGATAGAAATACGAAAACGTTTGATATTCGATAATTTTTCTTAGATATAGATCTAGGCTCATTGCTTCTTTATCTTTCAAAGCTTAAGCTCACTTTTATTGGGGTGTGTCATACATTTATTAAGTTTAAGCAAACTGCTATTGCTCTATTTTTTAATAATGCAGCTGATGGTATTTAACATGACAAACAAATAAACCATATTCCATTGTGCAATATTGAGGGTAGAAAATAGTGATTTATATTAAAAACTTGTCCAGTAAGTGTGCAAAATCAAAATTATTTAATAAGTGGAAGATTTTTAGGAAGTGATTACCTTTGTGTCTATGGTATACCCAATAATCTGTCTGGCTTGGACATGGCTTCATTGTTAAGTGATATTCTATATAGCACCAACCATATATATGCATCTTAGCAAGTACTGATTTGTTAAAATGGTATAACATTTGTTAGGATTTCAATCTCTGTATCTAAATTGACTTTGAAAATTGAGAAGATCCTAGTTAGAATGCAGTCGTATAGAAAAGAAGTATAAACTGGTCTAGAAAGTTTGTCATAAATAATCTGAGCACAGTTTAAACCAATTTAGCCAAGAAGTGCATATATGCTTTAGCCAGGTCAACTGAGATATAAGTAAAGCTTCTTGACTTTGGTAAGATTTGGTAGGATAAAATTCTACATATAATCCTTCGTTTTACAGTGAAGTCCATAACCTGGCCTTAATCCTGGGACTTTTATAACCCAACCCCATGCCCTTAGTATCGGCCCAAGCTTCTATGGCGCAATTTCTACATGGAACTTCACAAAATCAGGAGTCAAATTTTTTGAAGGTTACTTATCTATTAATAGATTCTTATGAATGAGGGCACATGTGCAACCCAAGGGCACATGGAATAATGTATACCATGAATAAAACAATGGTTTTGGTTGATAGGTAAATACATAGCTGAGATGTGGGGTTGGATGATTTTATATAGATAAATATTCAATGCACCATGCAAACTTGAAAGACATATAATATTGGGAATATATTGGAATAAAAAAACCAAACATTTTGAACATTTCTTGACCATATGTTATTATTTATCAATGATAGCATTGCTCCTGTGAAGGGAACATGCAATGAAAATAGCTATAACTTATAAGTTAATATGTTTGAAGATTTCTTTCCTATACGTGGTTATTTACCATCAGCAACACATGCGACACTCAAGGGAAAATGCAATGAATAAAGGAGATTTATAACATTAGATAGAAATACAAAAACGTTTGATATTCAATAATTTGTCTTAGATATAGATCTAGGCTCATTGCTTCTTTATCTTTCAAAGCTTAAGCTCACTTTTATTGGGGTGTGTCATACATTTATTAAGTTTTAAGCAAACTACTATTGCTCTATTTTTTTTAATAATGCAGCTGATGGTATTTAACATTACAAACAAATAAACCATATTCCATTGTGCGATATCTGAGGGTAGAAAAGAGTGAATTATATTAAAAACTTGTCCAGTAAGTGTGCAAAATCAAAATTATTTAATAAGTGGAAGATTTTTAGGAAGTGATTACCTTTGTGTCCATGGTATACCCAATAATCTGTCTGGCATGGACATGGCTTCATTGTTAAGTGATATTCTATATAGTACCACCCATATATATGCATCTTAGCAAGTACTGATTTGTTAAAATGGTATAACATTTGTTAGGATTTCAATATCTGTATCTAGATTGACTTTGAAAATTGAGAAGATCCTAGTTAGAATGCAGTCGTATAGAAAAGAAGTATAAACTGGTCTAGAAAGTTTGTCATAAATAATCTGAGCACAGTTTAAACCAATTTAGCCAAGAAGTGCATATATGCATTTTTACTTTTTTAGATTGTAATGTTATTTCTACATTCTTTACTAAGCAACAAACATGTTCCTGATAAAGATAAACTCCGATTAGCTCAATATTGTCTCAGTTTAAAGATAAACATTGTTTAAAAATAAACATGTTCCAAAGTGTGCTTACTCTCTAAATAAGCTCCACTTGTTTATAAATTTTAATTTAGATTCTTACCAGATCAGTACGGAGCCGATTGTATTTCTCTTGCATCTCTGGTGGCATGCAAGCGAGCAATAACTAGTATGTTTTTCATTCTGCTCCATCCTCTCCTTCATCTTGGTCAACGTGACAGTGGAATCATGCATGCCCGCTGGTGGATCAGTGGGCTCTGGACGTCGGATACTCTCAGTGCCTGATGAGGATGAACTGGTCGACTGTCCATAGTATCTGCTCTCTGAACCTCTAAGCCGATAACGGTTCTTCCACGTCCCTCCGAGCACCCCTGCAATGAGGCCGTCCTCCTCTGCCCTGGTAAGTGGTCCAGAGCAACTGGAGCCTGCCTCAGAGTGTGGCCTGAGGTCTGCTGCAGCCTGCTTCAGAAGCGACTAAAAGAAATACAACCAACGTTAAAACTATACTTAATATGAACAATATTTTTAAACATAAGTTATTACTGACTAGCAGCTTCTTATTCTTCTCCAGCTTGTTCGTATCAGCTTACTTGGGGTGGGCCTACGTAAGGGTGCGCTCCGCCAACGCCACCAAACCCGGCTTGCCCTAAAAACAAATAGATAAATAATTAGACATGTAATTTAAAAACACATATCCCATTAAAACATAATATATGCTCAAATTTAATATTGAACATATAACCTGTTGCGCCAATTCGTGGGCATGTCTGGTGTAGCTCTTGGAGCCAGCATGATGCTCATACTCTCGTGGCTTTTCGCGGTTTGCCTTGGCGATATCCGCAATCCTCTTTTTTAAAAAGCATGTCAGCCAATTGGATATTAAAACATATTAAAATGGACCAAAATTGAACCATACCTTCCCATCAGGCGACTCCCAATAGAAACAGGATCCAAAGAACTGGAGGGGATCTGCTCGGGTGTCCATATGTAACCAGCGCTCCCAGTCTTCTGTGTAAACTGACCATATCTTCTGCTTCAGGTCCTTACGCCACTGGTACAACACAGCCTTTATCTTATCAAAACAGAATATCCATGCGTTTGGGTTTCCATCCAGCACGTAATGCCTCTGCGAAAAAAGACACATAAAAATTATAAACATAATTTAAGTAATAAAGTAAAATTTAACATACTTACATTAATGTAGCGCCAACATACAACCAAATTTTCAAATCTTTGTTGGGACCAACCAAGGCAAATGTTGAAGAAATCGCCCCTTCTGGCCAAGGTAGCCAAAAAAACTAGTAAAGGTGCCCCCCCAGTTTCCAATGGGGGCACCGTAGCTCCACTGGATGACAACTCGCTGTCCTTCTGGTGGAATTAGGTTTGAGGGCATGTTGTATCCTCGTCCAACCTTAGGTGGCTTCTCCCCGCCTGCAAAAAAAGATATTATCTTACAATATAAATAAAATGCAATATTACACTTTCTTCTTATTTAACATAATTGAAATACGTTTTCATACCCTTTCGCTGGAAGCATTCTTCTCTGGCTGCAATCATCCTAGCATTTGATACGGTTGCCAACAAATCTAAAACCTCCTGGCGTGCATACATCTTGGCCTTCTTAGACCGTGCCAACTTATCAGCCTCTGCAGCAGGTGGTAAAGGTGTGTCATCTACACTGGCGTCGTACAATATGAACTGTACCGTCTCGACAGGGATTTGTGTGGCATGACCGGCGGCATGGGAGGAGGAGGCAATGTCCTGAGTACCTACCGGTATATCCTCTAAGCCACCTGCATCCATATGACATAATTAAAAAGTAATTAGATACACATGAAAGATAAATGAAAAAATAGGAAAATTAGTCATCCAACGAAGTAATAAGTGTAAATTAAGCTGCAGACATGATATAATACCCATATATGCATACCTGACCCTGTGGGCTGAGAGGAGTGGGCAGCGGCCTGGGCCGCTAGCGACTGCAGGCCTGAAATGCATGCATTTAGCAATTAGTCATCCCACGTAGTAATAAATGTAAATTAAGCTGTAAACATGATATAATACCCATATATGCATACCTGACCCTGTGGGCTGAGATGAGTGGGTAGCGGCCTAGGCCGCTAGCGACTGCAGGCCTGAAATGCATGAATTTAGCAATTAGTCATCCCACATAGTAATAAGTGTAAATTAAGCTGCAGACATGATATAATGCCCATGTATGCATACCTGACTCGGTGGGCTAAGATGAGAGGGCTGACCCTCCAGATTTAAGAGCATACCTCAATCTCTTCATCTGCAAATAAATGAGTAAAAGGTGAGTAATTTGCAAATAACCCAGTAAAAGGTGAGTTAAACTAGAGTTCCATCTATGGCAAAGAAAGAGTAAAAAAACTAGGCGGTGCAATACAATAGGTTGCAAATACTTTCAATATCATCATCTTAACCTGGACTTTGAAAAAAAAACTATTAGAAAAGAGTGAGTAGTCGCATGCATCATATAGTAATAGCTAGATGAAAGGGGAACATGATTAGCATCAGAACTTCAAAACATATAATTCAAAACACATCAGCAATTTAGGATCAAATTAGGAGTGAGCAAAACAAGCCCATCTTTGGTGGCATCAGTTATTCATGCAATCAATCGTTGTTTTGGTCATTATTAGCATTGTAAATTGTCATATACTACAAATAATCTAAGAGGTCAGAACAAGATAGCACATAAGATTATGACCTAATAATTAATAATTCATATGGAATTCAAAGGGATGCACAATTGTCACAGTCACACCAGGACTAGAATCACTAGGGTATGCAAGCAAATCAATTTCTACACTAAGTCCACATTAGCATGAAATAAACATGTCTCTGAAG
Organism: Scilla litardierei; assembly: GCA_030789695.1. NCBI lineage: Eukaryota > Viridiplantae > Streptophyta > Magnoliopsida > Asparagales > Asparagaceae > Scilla > Scilla litardierei. The sequence goes on along the minus strand of CM061132.1, from coordinate 51,603,104 downwards.
ATACAGCTGAACCATGAAAACAAAACAAAATACTTCTTCGAGTACCAGACATGTTGTCCTTGACTTCAAATCATAATATCTATCAAATTGGACTGCTCACATATCTTGCAACAGTTTAATTGTGCAGTTACAAAAACAACATACTAACTCAAAACTGGGTTACAAATTCTCAACAGTACACAGGTAAGTGTCTAACCACATAAACTCAAACATCAAATTACAAGGACAGAGACCCAAACACCATCTCCCAGTTAAAAATGCTGGAGGAAGAAGCTACAACAAATATAAAATATAAATGATATGACAAGCTACCAAATGCACGGTATTGATAGTCAATGATGACGATGACCACAATACTCTGAAATACAACGGTTAAGAATCAAATCCCTTCCCACGCAACTACATGATCATCAAATACTTTTCATGAAAAAAGAATGCTTGTGAGATTGAGACACTAAAATGATTAAATAAAAGCATTTTCAAGAACAACAATGAAAATCAATGAATATTAATTTAAAAGAAAAAATAGGGACACTTGAACTAAATCAATAAATATAGCAGCATCACTCAACTCATCCCACTGTGAATAAAAATTTAGTGGAAAATGTTAGCATTGCTTCAGTTTTTTGGCATTAAATAATGATTTGCACCTATTCCAGCTAACCAAAAAAATCAATGTTGGCTGAGGATGATTTAACCGACTTTCATGCCAAAAAGAAATCTACAGACCACAACATGGGAGTTATGCTACTTGTAGTGCCCCCTAATCATAATATTCAACAGAAAGAATAAGAAAACACAACAAATAGCAAAGATAAGTTGACATGGATTTCTGGCAGTAAATCTATTCATGCACTTTGATGAAATGGCACAATATTAATTGAGGCTCTCGCCTACCACAGAAAGCTGCAGCAAATCCAACCACCTGCACTATTTCAAGCAAGTATAGTGCAGCTTATAGGAATAGATAATGATTTAACAAAAGAAAACAGATGGGAAAAAATGAGAAGAGAATGAGCTCATACTCATTTAGTGAAATGCACCTGAATCTAGTAATGACTATGTCTTGAGCTAACAGGCTAGTGCCTAACAAACTAAAACATAACAATGTAAAAACAGATTAACTTAGATTTTCTGAAACATAAGTAGAAAAGCTAAGTGCCAGAAAAAAGGTATAACTGTAACAACATCTAGGATAATTAATTAAATTTTCAAATGCAAGGATAAGTTGACTTGCAGTCCTACAGTAATTAGGGATAAAAGAACCATTTACACACAGCTTAAAAAGGCAAGGGCATGCTTTTGCAAAGGTAAAACTTGACAAGCAGTAGGATCTTCTCCAAAATAAAGACATAATGAGCACGAATTTGCAAAAACAGATTTACCAGAGTATGAAACCATTTGCATCGTAATATAATTTTAAACTGATTAAGAGTTAGTTTGAATTTAACACTTGACTAAATGGTATTCAGCCACTTGACTTGTAAAGTAAACCATTAAAATCCTGTTCTAACCCAAATAATCCAACAGAGCTTTTTCAGTTTAAGGCAAGCATTTCTTCACTCCTAAATAGAGTCTGCCTTTGCAACCCTAAAAAATAATTAGAAGACTCAATAGGCTACGTGACAAATAGTCAAGTTCCAAAGAGCACTACTAAGATGGAACATGATATTTATTGATACGTGGTGATCGAGTCTGAAAAAATTTGATGAACCTAAGGTCTTCTACTATGGCGATGTTAAGAGTTTGATGTTGACGCCATTTGTGATCGAGTCCGAACACCAGTTGAAAGATCTTCTACTCTGCTTCTTAAATTACTACTTGGGCTTTCTTCTGTTATAATTACTTCGTCTTCATCTTCAATGAAATTTGCCTGGATGTCCAAGTTGGGGATATCAATACACAATGGTATAATATCCTCAGTTGTTTCATTATTCTGCTCAGTAGAAAACTCAGCCACAACTTCATCAGCTAAGATTACAACGTCGTCGGCTTCTTCATTATCATCCTCATGAACATCTTCGTATGCATATGCTCTTGGTGGATTTCTAAGAACAACCCAAACATCATCTACCATTATGTCTTTTACATAAAAACATTGTTTAGCATGGGGAGCAAGCATGTACTTGTCATTCTTGTAGATTTCCTTGTTTAGATTTACGACCGTGTAGCCAAACGGGTCCTTATGTTTACCCTGCTCACACCAACGAACCTTAAACAACACATGGCTACCATCCTTCTGATAACCATAAAAAATCTCAACAATGTCTTCAACCTGTCCATAGTAGAAGATCTGGCATTCTTTGGGTTTTTGATCTTTGCTACTTACATACGATAATTGTGAGAAAGATGAGAAGATTCCACTATTCTGCGTGCATCGTTCCTTCTCAATGTCAATGGTATTAAATCTAAAACCATTGACACAATACCCTCCATAACGATGTACTGTGCCATGAGGACCTCTGGCATAGCTTTGAATGTCATCACATATTTTTGCACCTCCATCAATTTGCCGTTGAACCTTCATGAAAAGAATCAAAGATGTTACTATATTACTAAGCTAGCTAATAATTTTCCTATAAGTATATATTTAACATGTCTAATCTGTGCCAATACCTGAATTTTCAACCATCCAGGAAATTCTTTGGAATGTGTGTCCGCAACTTTTTTGCTAAAAGTTTTGGCATTCATATTTTTCATGACCTCTATCTGGTGACGGCTACGATACAAATAAAGAAAACTAATATAACATAGGATTTAAAACATCGAAGGATTTAAAAAGGCGCAACACTCATCTTTATTACATGTGATATAAGTCAAATACCGTTAGATTGTTTAAAACATATGCATGTGCTTGGCCAAGATCCATCATATTAAATCGTGTGTCCTCTCCTCGGTCATTATAGAAGACACCATCCATCACTTTTGGCTGTCGATTGAGCTTAGTTTCAACATCCCGCAAATACCGAGAAATGAATGTCAGGGTATCGTGTAATGAATAATTTTCTGCTATAGAACCTTCAGGTTTTGCACAATTATGCACTAGTTGTTTCATGAACCCCAAGAACCTGTGGGTTAAAAGCTTAAAAATAATTATATATATGTATATGTATGTACTGATTGTCTTCATCAAAGAGCATTAAATGGAATAAGCATGTACCTCTCAACGGGATACATCCACCGATATTGTACTGGTCCTGCAATGCGTGCCTCTTGTGCCAGGTGCACAGTGAGATGGACCATGATCGTGAAGAAGGAGGGCACGAAATTTTTTTCCATATTGCATAGTGTAAGGATGACACGTCTCTCTAACTCCTCAAACTCAGTGACATCTATCACCTCAGAGCACACATGCTTGAAGAAACCACAAAATTGTATCAAAACTGAAGCCAGCCTCTTATCGACATGACGAACTGCAACCGGAAGCATCTGATGCAACAAGATATGGTAATCATGGGTTTTCAGACCGAAAATCTTCCTTTCATCTACATGCAAACATCTAGATATATTTGATTCATATCCATCTGGTGTTTTCACGGACTTCAGAAACACAAGGAGGTTATGGATCTCATCTGTAGAAAGTGTAGCACACGATGGTGGCAGTTCGTACTTTTTATTTTCCTTCTGAATGGCATGCAATTCAGGAAGTATCTCCAATTGATTTAAATCAGGCCTCGCCTTTAATCCATCTTTCGACTTGGTCGAGTCTTGCAAAATGGTGTACAAGAGATTTTCACAAATATTCTTTTCTACATGCATGACATCCAGGTTGTAACGTATTTTCAAACTCATCTAGTATGGCAACTGAAAGAAAATACTGAATTTTGTCCATCCAACTGGGAGTATTGTCCTCTCTGCTGTGTCTCCTTCTGGTCGAGGCTTTCGTTGCTTTCTTGTTCTTGATTTCTCCTTTCTCTTTCCCTTTCCCGTTGCAATCTTCCTTCTCACTCCAAGAGGGTTCTCTTTACTATATCTTTTCTTGCCAAACTTTACTCTAGGTAAAGGATGAAGCGCCTCGAATATGTCCTCTCCACTTAGCTGTTTTGGTGCTCCTCTCGATTCGGTTTCACCATCAAATAATCTTCCATGTCTTCTATATTTATGATCTGCAGTAAACCATCTTCTGTGCTGCCAAAAGCATTGCTTATGGCTAAATTTCAAGTATTTCCCCTCATAACCTGTCGTGCAAACTGGACATGCAAATTTACCCTTTGTCGACCAACCAGATAAGTTACCATATGCGGGAAAGTCATTAATTATCTATAAAAAAATAGCCCGCATGCGAAAATTTTGCTTTGTAAAGGCGTCGAATGTGTTCACACCCTCTTCCCATAAAAGCTTCAGATCATCAATCAATGGTTGCATGAAAACATCGATATCATTACCCGGTGAATATTTTCCAGGGATCAAGAGTGACAATATCATGTATGGCTGCTTCATACACATATGAGGAGGAAGGTTATACGGGGTCACCAACACTGGCCATGTCGACCACCCAGAGCTCATCACTCCAAAGGATTAAATCCGTCGCTTGCGAGACCAAGTCTAATGTTCAGTTGCTCCCTTGAAAAGTCCGGATAAATTCTATCAATATGCTTCCATGCCTCACCATCCGCAGGATGCCTCAGTTTTCCACCATCTACACGTCCGGTTGCGTGCCATCGCATTTTTCCAGCCAATTCAGCAGAAATGAATAACCTTTGCAGCCTAGGAATAATTGGAAAATAACGGAGAACCTTTGCAGCAATATTCTTCTTCTTCTGGACTGCATGACCTTCCTTATTTGAACCTGTTCTTTGTTGCACTTTCCACCGTGGTACATAACAGGTTGGGCATTCATTTAAATCCTTATTCTCTTTATAATAAAGGATGCAATCATTTGGGCATGCATCAATTTTCTTGTAATCAAGCCCTAACATATCAATGATTTTGCTAGCTTCATAATAAGTCGCAGGAACGCTATTCTCACCTCCAGGAATTACCTTTCTCAACAGATCCAACAACATCTCAAAATGTGTAACAGCCATTCCGCTAAGAGTTTGAATATGAAGAAGCCTGATTAAGAATGATAGCCTCGTATACTCGCATCCTTCGTATAAATCCGACTCGTTGTCGTTCACTAATTTAATCAAACGATCAACGTCACTTGAGGTCTGTGTCACAAACGGCGGAGCAAGAATGTCTTCCAGCATGGCACCAGTGTCATCAGCACGTTGACCTGCATGCATAACCCGTGGCTCCGCTTGAAGCATATCCTCAGTTACCCCACCTTCACCATGGTTACTCCAAAACTTGTAGTGAGGATCGAATCCGTTCGCAGACAAGTGAAAACGAACAATAACCTTGTGATATTTAAAATTGTTCTTACATTTCTTGCACGGACAATAAATATCACCAGTTGACATTCGTAATGGATTACTGTCGGAGAACGCTAAAAAAGCGTCTATCCCATCTTGGTATCGCTGGTCTTTATGCCTATCATCATTTGATACTTCCATAAATGACTTGTCAGGAACCGACCGCATCTACAATAAATTTCAAAATGAGATATAAATTTATTTGATATCACACATGTACCCTACCGTGTTTGTGTTGGATCCAATTATGGATATCACAAAATGAGATATAAGAAGAGTATTCTAGCATCCAATTATCCAGAACTTTTCAGTTCCCCACAGTTCACCACATTTGACATATGATGTAATATTATCACCCTTATCCCAACTATTTGGCATGCTTAACAAATGCTAATGAATTGCATAGTCTTACATTCAAAATATACTGATATGATAAATTATTTACATAATAAATTTTTAAATGTTAAAAGAAGCTCTACGGCAACAGGTGATACAATCTAGATTTAAATGGGTGTTTTTGGTCTTTTGATACATGGATTCCACCACAATTTAGCAGACATCTTAAATCACTTGAAAAAATTCGCTTAGGTACCACACAGTTTATCTTAAAGATTCAAAGATAGTTTAATAGAAAAATACAAATCTATAGTATACATTATGGATGTTTGACACTAGGAGTTTGGGTATCCAGCCCATTCTAGCACCTACGTGGTATAAATGTAAGCAGGATAAAATGCATTATTATGAATAAACATTATAAGGCCGATGCTATTATAAATATAACATTTCTTGAATCAAAGGAAACCATTTTTGTCATTATGCAACATCTAAATTGTTGGCAATTATATTATTTGAGGAGTAGTTACAATGAAAAGAGAAGCAAATCAACTATAATAAGAATAAAGGAATTCGTAAAGCGAACTCACTGTTATGTCATGATTCAGAATTATAATCTCTATTTTTTGGTCTCTGACAAAGTAAATTCACATTAACAGGTAGCAAAATGGCTGCAAACTGATTGCCTTTTACCTCGCCATATCCGCAATCTTAACAATCAGGGAACTTTAGGGTAAAATCATCATTGCCTCTCAATTATGTTTAGTTCAAAAGGCTGGTACTTTTCAGAACTTAAATAAAAAACATAAGAGTGGTTAAATTGCAGAAGGAACTACATAAAAATTGACAGGAATTAAAGTGAGCAAGAAGCAAAAGGGCCAGGTAATAATAAATCTAGAGTTAAAATGCATGTATTTTTAAGAATCAAAACCCCCCAAAATAGCATGGCTAAATCACAAATCCCTCAAAATCTTTATTTAAAGAAAGCAGATATAGATAGAGTGAGACGATCAAAGACTTCAATATATGCAGTGTCAAGTAAGGCATTGTTATAGACGATCAAATACTTTAATAAGTGCAGTGTCAAGTAAGGCATTGTTATCATTCTTTCTTTTTGGAGCTATTTGATTCTTTCTAGTTGGAGTTATTTGAAAATGTTAGAGGAAAAGAAGAGAGCAATTAGGAAAAAAGGGCTAAGAAACAAGAAAAGCCCAAGTTTATCACAATTTAATACTATTAACAATCGAAGAATTGAAGGTTTCAGGAAATCATCAAATAAAGAGTGTCTTAAATATATCAAATAAAGCATTGTGATAATTGAGAAAATTTGATGCATGTAAATCATATAGATGAGAATCACATTCCAGGGCCAGAAGTGAATACTCAATTCTGCATGCTATACGCACCCAAAGCATAACCAGTTCATTGGGGTAAACACATGCTAACGCTAGTATTAAATTTAACTCATTCTAAAAATGAATACCCAATAAATATAGAGCCTTTCAGAATTTGGTCCATTCTGAGAACCCTTCCATACGTGCTGCTTGCAAGTTGCAATGATGTTAACATCAGAGAACAAACAAGAGGGGAAAAATATTAACAAGTGCAATTACAGTGACTATTGGATAGAATTGAACACTACACTGTCCATAAAATAAAATGGAACTCCTTGTCAGAGGCCGTGAATAAGATTGGAATGTGTATCATCTAGTTTTCATGCACTCATAATGAAATAATAATAATCTATCTATATATTGTTTATAAAATATTCCAGTCATCATTGTCATTGTCCATGCTTTTCACCATCAGAATGATGTCAGTTTTTTGAGCGCCACTCTTTCTAAGAAATCTCTAGATGGAGCAAATAATAGATACGTCTATCATGTGAGGAATTTCCCCAGATATCAAACAAAATGCCTCTAGTTCTAAAACAGTTCACGTCAACATATAAGACTATTTCATATGTTGATGTTGGGCATTCTCGACAAATTTTAGATATGTCTACATGACCCATGTCTACATTACCCATCATATATACATTCAAAAAAGTGCATAACATGATAATAATACATGGAATAGAAAAGGAATGGAACAAAGAGCTAGCATAGGTGCACATAATGTTACAGTATGCAGGCATGAACCTCAATCCAAACAGGGTCTGGATGCCATGATCGCCTAATCCCAAGCACTTCTTTTCAATTTGATATTAATTTTTGCAAAAATAAAATATTTCCAACAATTTATAATAACCATGAAAAAGAATAATAAACTGTATATATACCAAATTTATGTTGAAAGAAATAAGGAAATATCTAAATTAGTGAAGACCCAAAGGGGAAGTGACTTAACATTCAGATATTTTAATTTTATCTACACCCATAAAAAGAAAATGAACAAGAGGGCTATAAAAATTGGGTAGACAAACCCTAGCACAGATGATCGATCAATTATACGCAAGGGAAAAAAGAATCAGAAATGATCAATGAAGAGCAAATTGATAAAATTGAGTTCAAATCATCAATATGTGACTGCAAATTAATATCTCGTTGAAATCGAAGAAAGCAAGCAAACAGATAACTAAAGGATACACATTGAAAATAAAACATCAATGACAATATAACAATATATTTCATCAGATATCATCAAAGAAACATAACAAAAATGAAGCATTAAACCCACCGTCGGAGAACAATCGTAGTAGAACCCTAATTTTTTTCGATCACTTCGCCGGAGAACCGATCCGATCCGATCGTCGGATAGTGCCGCGTCACTCGTCATGCGTCGCTCGTCCCCTAAGAATTGATCGTCGAGCGTATGCATCGTCGAAGAAGAGATGGATCTGTAACGGTCGCTTTCCGATCGTATCTTCTTCGTGCACGTGCTTTTGACCGTGCACGTGTTTGTTTTAGACTTTGTTTGTTTGTGAACACTTTGGTGTGATATGTCGTTGTGAACGTCTCTGAGAGTATTAAATTGTGGCACTAATTTGGAACGACATTTCTCGGGTCGTTTTCCCACGATTTGATCTTATTCGAAGAGACGTTGTGATTTTCACTTTTGACGTGAGACATTTCTATTTTTAGTTTCGTCGCTCGACATCGAAATGGAGATCCGTCTTCTCAGTTACCTTTCTCTCGTCGTCCCAATCGTCCCAATATTTATTTTACAATTTTTGGAGTTTATTTGACCTACTTTACATTTTTAGCAAGGCTTATAATATTTTTAATCACTAATTTTTCAAGTATTTCCTAGCCAAAAATAATTTCTATTAGTTTATAATACTTCAAACGATTTTTGATCCAAATCCTAGCTCATATTGGCCGCACCCTAGCCAAGCATGGGTTAGAGAGAGAGAGTTTTGAATTTTAAATCATTTTAATATCCTAATCATATTAGAATTAGCCCTAGACCAAGTCAACCCCTCTATACTATATAAACAACCCCTAGGAAGACCTATTTTAGCAAGATATTAACCCTAGCCGTCACAAAAACCCAAAATCTCGCTTGTGACGATTCGTCGCAACGTTGCAGCAGCCGCCGCCGTGTCCGACCGAGGGTTTTCTTTGTTTTCTCTCGGTCTGACCGAGAGCCCCCCCTGCACCGTCGCTCCGCATCGCCCGCTGCATCGCTGCATCTCCAGTTCCCCGCACCGACCGGGAGACCCTATCGGTCTGACTGATAAAACCGCACGCTCCCCCGCCCGCTTGCAACCCCGCTCTACATTCGCTTCGCAAGCCCGCACCGACCCCCGCATCCGCTGTGTCCGACCGAAGCGCTCCCCCGCTCTCGCCTGCATCACTGCTTCGTTGCAATGTTGCAACGTTGCCACCCCCGCCCAAGCGCCCGACCGACCCGATCCCCTGCAACGAACGAGAGCCCCGCTCCGCATCGCACCCCGCAGTGTTGCACAGCCACCCGCAGTGTCTGACCGAGCCATTCTCTCACACCGACCCGTGTCTGACCGAGCAACATTCGTTGCAACGTCGCAACTCTCACACCGCTTGCCACCGTGGGCTCCCCAAGTTCTCCAGAGGTGCTGTGGGTCCCACCTAGGTGCTTTCTCTTCGAGGATTTGCCGTTTACGACGTTGCGACAAGTTGTAGCTCTTCGTCGCAAGGGCTAGCATTGGAATCTTGGTTCGTTGATCTGGTTGCTGCCCAGACTATTCGAGCGAGGAATCTATTTTTGAATCTGGACTAGGAGCGTGTCCTTTTATTCCAACCCCTGGCGTCGCTACCCGACGTCAGTGCAGCTTTCGCGTCGTGTTGAGGTAACGATCTGCACCCCGAGGACCCCCAACCTATTGCATGTTAATCAAGACTAAAATTGATGTTTTTAAAGTGTTTTAATTCACTAATTAAGATTAATAAAATGGGACTGTAGGCTGGTGGACTTGTGCACGTAGGTTAATTGTGACTTTGGACTCGTTGGACGGTGTTTCTCTGACGTTTGACTTGCAGGCAAGTGAAACTTGCCAACTTTTGCTTAGGGCCATGTTTTTAGGCCACTTCCTTGTTTTTAGCATAAAAGAGACTAGACAGTGAAATGATAGCTATCTTGACGCAACTTTAAAATCTAGCTTGATAACGAAGCTAGATCTGTCACCCTGCCATGTCATTCATGCATTGTTATCTGCCATGTTTAAATTTCTTACATGTACGAACTTAAACGGTTACCTGCCATGCATCACATCTTACATGTCATCCAAGTTGAATGTTGCATTCGTAGCACATGCTACAATACATGTACTTCCTTGCTCAGGCTAGGTGCACCCCTATGCCATCATGAAAAACACTTCCTGGCTCGTGATCCAGAAGCAGGCTACATGTGTTGGTCAAAAGCCAATGCCCGACTTCCTTGTTGAGGCTAGGTGCACCCCGATGCCATCATGAAAAACATTTCCTGGCTCGTGATCCAGAAGCGAGCCTCATGTGTTGGTCAAAAGCCAATGCCCGATACATGTGGAGGGGTAGGGATAAGAGATCACTTGAGCTAGGAGTTGGCCGCGCAACCACTCTAGCCAAAAGGTGTAATCTCTGTGCACGACGTGCTTACTAGACTTGTCCTTGTACTTGTGTTTGTTCTTGCAAAACTTGACATCCATGCCATGATTTCAATGCCATGCTAGTACTTTACTTTACTTGTTGCACTCATGCTATATCTGCCATGTCATTGCATCATGATAGAACTGCTAGGTTGTTTACTTTCACTTTCAGTTTCCTTGCACAAGTCTCTTATAGACTTGCTGACATGTGCCCCTTGCTCTTTTGGGTGTCACATGTTAGACCTTGAGCCAGAGACCGTTGCTGAGTACGTGGTAGTTGCTGACGCTGAGCCTGAGTCCACGTCTGTACAGGAGGAGTTTTGCGGACACCAGTGACCATTCTTAGTGACCCTTGCTGAGCTTCCTTTTGTTTTAGGATTTCTGTTAGTTGTCGGTGCGTGGCACCTTTACTTTGTACGTTGTACTTTTGTTGGCCATGTTTGGGCCTTTAGACTCTTTTTCTTTTCAGCCTGGTGGCTTTTTCTGTGATGTTGAAACTTATTTTATGGATATTCTGAGATTGCTTTTTGTCTCATTTCCTTTATTATTATCTTTGTTTCGTATCGCAATTGCAAGGACCTGCCATTTAATATTTATTGACGCTTATCGGACTTGCAGCTTGCAGCTTCAAGTCTGAGCGGACCTACTCACGTCTTGCCTCCATATTTTTGGGAAGCGGGGTGTGACAGGTTTTTTTGGTGTCCCATGTAGGTCCGTCTTGCAACTGCGAATTATCGGAACAACGGTAATAACTATGGAATGTCCATTAAATAAATTGCAACATTCGAGTCATAAGCATAGTCTAGTCGTTTTCCTATGTCACTAGGTGGTAAGAAGACTTAGTTAGACGTCTGTGCTTGCTAGTTAGATGCCCCGGATTGTTAGTTAGACTCCATGCTAGGAATCGATTTCATCGTCTTAGGAGTTACCTTAGTGGTTCTTGTCTAACTTTGACATATTAGACTTCTAGAATTTCGTTAGCCGTTCGCTTGGGTCCATTGATTTCGGACCAAGCTGAATGCATTTCATTACCTTCTAGCTCCTTAGAAAGTCTTAGCGCCTAGTTTCTTAATCTTTAGTTGGTCGACTGTAGGAGTTTCCCCGTAGGTTTTCCTGGTTCATATCTTAGGCGTATGTATGTTTTGATCATCCGGCCATTTTCCTTGCCTCGATTCACGAGATCGCCTCATGACGATCGTCGTCAATTTTCGAATCTCTCCGTTACAAATCTTGAATCTTCTGAAAGTATTTTTTCGACTTCCTCTTTCCCTAAGTTTAAATTTGTTCAAAAATTTTAATATATATATACTTAGACTACATACTTTCCGTTAACTTAAATTTTAAAAACTTTTGTCGAGATTTTTGAATACTAGCTTAAGATATTTTTCCAGCCTATACTTTTCATACCTATGTAAATACCTTGTCCCTTCATATACTAATTTCATTCTGAACCGTACTCTTATTTTGCCCAATTCGACTTATAATTTTCCCTTCTTATTTATGTCGTTCGAATGACACATCGTGTTTAGTTTTAATATACTTTTCAAGTCACATGGAACTTCAGCTTTCAGCAAGTCGATTTTATGCTCATCGTTTTCTCTATTTCAGATTTTTGTAAAATTACTATTTCATAACTACTTCTTGATTTAGACCCTCCATAATTTGGTTTTAAAGTTTTATTACCAATTTTGATAATTCTACTACTAAGTTATTATCATCTTTCCGTTCACCATACATACTTTTAGAAAAATTTCTAAACTAAATAGAATTTCAATTATTTTTATATATCCGTATCAGGCCCGTTGTGCTCGTATGTTAGGATATTTGTATAAATCAGTTTCTTTTTGGCAAAATCCTGGTCCCTCTAAAAGTAGTTTCAATTTTGATTATTTTAAATTTTTCCCTAGCTTAAAGACTTTGAAAACATTTGACATGAGCTTAGATTCTTCAGTTAATTTAATTTCATTCCTTGAATTTCAAAATTTTTGCCGAACATTATATTAAATTACTGCCGTATAATATTTTCTAAACTACGTCCTTAATGTTCGTGTGAATGATTTACTTCCTTTTTATAATAATTTTCGATAAGCCAATAGACCATTTTCTCCTATTATGTATATTCGACTCAAACTTATTTCGAACAACTTGTTTTATCGATCTCCAAATATTTTATACAGACGAGGATTCCAACTTTTGAAGTATAACAGTTTTCAAATTTCACGTATTTTAGCTTATGTTATTTACACTATTTCCTTTCTCAATCCTATATAAGTATCACTACATCTCCCTTTCCTCTACATAAACATTCACAATTGAGTCACTGTTTCACCTAACCAAGCTGTCTCATTGTATTCGTCCTATCTGAACTCGTGCTTATCGATCCTTCCCTCGTCACGCTTTCGACCTCGATCTCCCTCTGTTGCTTAGGCTTTAGTGCCCGTCAATGACTGTGTCAACCCTAATTTGTTAGTAGGCCCTTGGACCTTTGTGATGTTGTCGTGGTGCATGTACCTAAATTGAGTGCGTGGGCTTGAATGAGTGTACTCCCCTGTAGTATATTAATGTTACTTATTGTGTGATATATACATACTCAGAGTTATTCATGACGTTATGAAGTTGTTTGTGTGTTGGTATTTATAGATATGTGTGAGCATAGTTATACCACTCTAGGGGAGTCTGTGTATATAAGGAACAATGTTGGAATATCTAATGGGGTGTATGTAGTTGGAGATACTTATAATGGTTGAAATAATTTGGTTGGTAAAGCTATGTGTATGTTAGGTTTAATAATAATAGGTGTACGAATAGTTAAGTGAGTAGGCCTATTATATGACCTGTGTGTTAGTACGTGTGAGTATGTGCTCGTACGTAGATACGTATTGTGCTTAAACGTAAGTAGTTATGTATTTGCTGCATGAGTATATAGGTGATATACATATGGTAGTAGGATTATAATTTTGATTGGTATGGCTTGCTTTTATGGGATGTTGTATGCGTGTATACCATGAGGTATACACGACTATTGCATATCTTAACTATGTATGAAGAAGATGTGTTGGTATACTAAATATATGTAGTAGGATATGGTGTGAATATATGTTCTACATGTGTGTGACTATACGGTGAATGCATGTATTAGGGAAGGTATTATAATTATACGTGTGCTGATGTCTGTATTATTATTATGGTATATAGAGTGATTGAACTATGTGAGTGTTACCTGACTAAATATTAGGTGTGATTGACATATGGTATGTATATGGTTATATTGGTAGATGTGTATACATTGGAGTGGTTTTGGTATAGGTATAAATACCGTGTTACGTATATAGAGTATTCTGATATGTGTTTCGAGTCTCAGTCAAGCTTGAGTGGGTATACTCTGAGTATATTGTTATGCATGTCTGTAGTTTGCATATAGCGATGGATGATGTATGTATAGTGATAGGAGTGTTTGTGCCTGGTTGCGTTATGCACATGATTGTGGGTCGCTATACCAGTATATAGTTATAGGTGTTGGTCTTGTGGTATAGTTATTTATTAAGGATTTGCCTGTGTGAACGTATGTGTGCTAGCTACACTAGGTGTGTAGATGTGATGTATATATATGGGTATGATCGGTATATATGAATGAAATGTTAGCGTGTATGGGTGTGCACCATGCACGGGTAAGTATGTGCTTAGTTATAGGTATTGGAGACTATGGTATATGTGGCGTGTCGTAAATCCAGTTATAGGACCGTAGGTGATGTGAATATATGGTGAAATATTTGCATGCATTTGAATGGCTATGTATTGTGAAATTATAGTAGTGGTGAATGCATATTAGATATAGTGAAAATTGAATTAATTATGGTATGGTGTGACTACATGAGTTGATGTGTTTGGTATTGGATGTATACTAGGAAATATTAGGGAGTAGTATACCCGTGTTTGTTTTGTGCATATGTAGCTATCTATACATAGAGCAATGATTGTATTTGCTAGAGTGAGACTAATCTTATTGGAGTATCTGAACTATTGTTTGTGCTAGGTAAGTAGTAGTTATATAAGGGATGTATACATATGATTGAAATATGTGCGTGAATATATACAGGATAGCAGAGTTATTGGTTGACTACCTAGTGCAAATATAAGCACTTGTAATGACTATACCTGAGTGAATTATGGTGTGATGTGATTGTGATAGCTACTAGACTAGCTAGAGTTATATTTATAGTTAGAAAGTCCGAGGACGGACTTTATTCTAAGGTGGGGAGGATGTAACGGTCGCTTTCCGATTGTATTTTCTTCGTGCACGTGCTTTTGACCGTGCACGTGTTTGTTTTAGACTTTGTTTGTTTGTGAACACTTTGGTGTGATATGTCGTTGTGAACGTCTCTGAGAGTATTAAATTGTGGCACTAATTTGGAACAACATTTCTCGGGTCGTTTTCCCACGATTTGATCTTATTCGAAGAGACGTTGTGATTTTCACTTTTGACGTGAGACGTTTCTATTTTTAGTTTCGTCGCTCGACGTCGAAATGGAGATCCGTCTTCTCAGTTACCTTTCTCTCAGCGTCCCGATCACCCCAATATTTATTTTACAATTTTTGGAGTTTATTTGACCTACTTTACATTTTTAGCAAGGCTTATAATATTTTTAATCACTAAGTTTTCAAGTATTTTCTAGCCAAATATAATTTCTATTAGTTTATAATACTTCAAACGATTTTTGAGCCAAATCCTAGCTCATCTTGGCCGCACCCTAGCCAAGCGTGGGTTAGAGAGAGAGAGAGAGTTTTGAATTTTAAATCATTTTAAAATCCTAATCCTATTAGAATTAGCCCTAGACCAAGTCAACCCCTCTATACTATATAAACAACCCCTAGGAAGACCTATTTTCGCAAGATATTAACCCTAGCCGTCACAAAAACCCAAAATCTCGCTTGCGATGATTCGTCGCAACGTTGCAGCCACCGCCGCCGTGTCCGATCGAGGGTTTTCTTTGTTTTCTCTCGGTCTGACCGAGAGCCCCCCACTGCACCGTCGCTCTGCATCGCCCGATGTATCGCTGCATCGCCCGTTCCCCGCACCGACCGGGAGACCCTATCGGTCTGAACGATAGAACCGCCCGCTCCGCCCGCTCCCCAGCCCGCTTGCAACCCCGCTCTGCATCCGCTTTGCAAGCCCACACCGACCCCCGCATCCGCTGTGTCCGACCGAAGTGCTCCCCCGCTCTCGCCCGCATCGCCGCTTCGTTGCAACGTTGCAACGTTGCAACCCCCGCCCAAGCGCCCGACCGACCCGATCCCCTACACCGACCGAGAGCCCCGCTCCGCATCGCACCCCGCAGCGCTGCACAGCCACCCGCAGTGTCTGACCGAGCCATTCTCTCACACCGACCCGTGTCTGATCGAGCGACGTTCGTTGCAACGTCGCAACTCTCACACCGCTTGCCACCGTGGGCTCCCCAAGTTCTCCAGAGGTGCTGTGGGTCCCACCTAGGTGCTTTCTCTTCGAGGATTTGCCGTTTACGACGTTGCGACAAGTTGTAGCTCTTCGTCGCAAGTGCTAGCATTGGAATCTTGGTTCGTTGATCTGGTTGCTGCCCAGACTATTCGAGCGAGGAATCTATTTTGGAATCTGGACTAGGAGCGTATCCTTTTATTCCAACCCAGGCGTCGCTACCCGACGCCAGTGCATCTTTCGCGTCGTGTTGAGGTAACGATCTGCACCCCGAGGACCCCCAACCTATTGCATGTTAATCAAGACTAAAATTGATGTTTTTAAAGTGTTTTAATTCACTAATTAAGATTAATAAAATGGGACTGTATGCTGGTGGACTTGTGCACGTAGGTTAATTGTGACTTTGGACTCGTTGGACGGTGTTTCTCTGACGTTTGACTTGCAGGCAAGTGAAACATGCCAACTTTTGCTTAGGGCCATGTTTTTAGGCCACTTCCTTGTTTTTAGCGTAAAAGAGACTAGACAGTGAAATGATAGCTGTCTTGACACAACTTTAAGATCTAGCTTGATAACGAAGCTAGATCTGTCACCCTGCCATGTCATTCATGCATTGTTATCTGCCATGTTTAAATTCCTTACATGTACGCACTTAAACGGTTACCTGCCATGCATCGCATCTTACATGTCATCCAAGTTGAATGTTGCATTCATAGCACATGCTACAATACTTGTACTTCCTTGCTCAGGCTAGGTGCACCCCTATGCCATCATGAAAAACACTTCCTGGCTCGTGATCCAGAAGCGGGCTACATGTGTTGGTCAAAAGCCAATGCCCGACTTCCTTGTTGAGGCTAGGTGCACCCCTATGCCATCATAAAAAACACTTTCTGGCTCGTGATCCAGAAGCGAGCCTCATGTGTTGGTCAAAAGCCAATGCCCGATACACGTGGAGGGGTAGGGATAAGGGCTCACTTGAGCAAGGAGTTGGCCGCGCAACCACTCTAGCCAAAAGGTGTAATCTCTGTGCACGACGTGCTTACTAGACTTGTCCTTGTACTTGTGTTTGTTCTTGCAAAACTTGACATCCATGCCATGATTTAAATGCCATGCTAGTACTTTACTTTACTTGTTGCACTCATGCTATATCTTCCATGTCATTGCATCATGCTAGAACTGCTAGGTTGTTTACTTTCACTTTCAGTTTCCTTGCACAAGTCTCTTGTAGACTTGCTGACATGTGCCCCTTGCTCTTTTGGGTGTCACATGTTAGACCTTGAGCCAGAGACCGTTGCTGAGTACGTGGTAGTTGCTGACGCTGAGCCTGAGTCCACGTCTTCCCAGGAGGAGTTTTGCGGACACCCGTGACCATTCTTAGTGACCCTTGCTGAGCTTCCTTTTGTTTTAGGATTTCTGTTAGTTGTCGGTGCGTGGTACCTTTACTTTGTACGTTGTACTTTTGTTGGCCATGTTTGGGCCTTTAGACTCTTTTTCTTTTCAGCCTGGTGGCTTTTTCTGTGATGTTGAAACTTATTTTATGGATATTCTGAGATTGCTTTTTGTCTCATTTCCTTTATTATTATCTTTGTTTCGTATCACAATTGCAAGGACATGCCATTTAATATTTATTGACGCTTATCGGACTTGCAGCTTGCAGCTTCAAGTCTGAGCGGACCTACTCACGTCTCGCCTCCATATTTTTGGGAAGCGGGGCGTGACTGGATCAGACAGTCGGCGGCAGGTTTCGTCGAGAGAGAGAGAGAGAGAGAGAGAGAGAGAGAGAGAGAGAGAGAGAGAGAGAGAGAGAGAGAGACTTTAATTCACCATATTTCATATGAGAGGTTGAGGGTTTCGTTTATGAGAGTCTGAGGGTTTCGTTATAAAAATTGGGCATGTTTCTCTTTATTTTTTCGATCCCCGCCAATATTTGGCGCCTTGATTTTTTCGTCAGCCCGCCTGGCGGTCGATATTTTGTTACGTCTGACGCAAACAAATATTTGCTATGGACTATCCCTCTCCGTTTCGAGTTATGTGTCACGGAAATTTTCGTGGCAATTAAATTACTATGACGAAAAGTGGACATGATGACAAATCCATGGCAAAAAATATATTTGCCACTAAAAATCCATGGCTGTTATTGTAATAGCCAGGGAATATTAGCCACGAACATGTTTGTGGCTAATGAAGAAGTAGTAGCCACAGAATCATTTCATGGCTAATGTTCAATGGCTGATGCTCTGTTTTCTAGTAGTGATATTGATTATCATTATGCGCTTGCATTATATTCTTATAGTTAGTGAAAATAAAGGAAGATTGCAATTGCATTGGCATGGTTCATAAGTATTTTCTTTTCTAGGCATTTTCAAGGACTTATCCACTTGCTTATCCCATTTGAATGTGATAAAAGTTTATTAACTTTATGCATCCTTTATGTATGTAGCTACAAATACATAATCAATTTTATGACAGTTTCATAAGGACAACATGTAACATTTTGTTGACAAACAATAAAGACAAGATGGAAATAGTAAGAGATCTGTTTTATTTAAATACTTATTTTTTAACTTTATAAACCGTTGAATCCTTTTATTCCATTAATTGATTTCAACGGTTTGCTTCATAGGGTTTTTAATAACTTTCATCAATTTCCTTTAGCCATGCCACAAACCTTATAGGTGTTACATGCTTAACAACATAATCATCAACCCCAACATCTATTAAATCTTGCTTTTCCTCTTGTGTGGAGCTTGAACAAACACCTACAATCTTAACAGAGACATCCATTGATCATAACCTCCGTATGGCCTACAACAAAAGGAAAAAAATTGTGTAGATAAGATGAGCAAAATATATAGCATTAAAATTTTATGCACGTCTAGGGGCAAAGTTATAAAAAAGAAAGAGCTAAACCCAAACCCTCCCCCCAAACATTTGCAAAATTCATTAAACTCGACCAAACCCACATAAAATTTCAACAATGCCAATGATTCGAAATCATTTAAAAAATCTATTTATTTTATATGATTTCAAATATATTCTTAGTGTTTCAAAAAAAGCCTTTTATGTAGATTTCTGAAGCCATGAAGCCATCTACTAGACACTTTCATTTTATTTTTTAGTTTAAAATATTCAAAATGAAAATGCAAGTCTTGCCAAGGGGCACATCTTATTAGAACTAGCATCTTAAACTATTATTAAATTTTAAACTAAATAAAAATAAATGCCTATTTTGGTTATAAAGAGAATAAATCATGGAGAGATGATTATGGGTGATAATGCTTGCTTACTTTGAGAATACATGTTAATTTTAAACTAAAGAAAAATAAATGCCTTTTTTGGTTATAAAGAGAATACATCATGGACAGATGAATATGATTGATAATGCTTGCTTACTTTGAGAATACATGTTAAATTTTCATAACAAAAAGCGTAGTTAAAAACTAATTAAGAGATATGACTAGTTAACACACTTATCATATATCATAAACTAGTAAATGAAAATTCAATATCATACTTTTTAACATAAGTTTTGTTCGTAGTGAAAGGATGGTAAAGAAAAATTTCTCACAATTCCATTACAGACCATTCTAGTATGAAGAGATGAAAAAACAAATGCCTCTATAAAGGGAAAAGTTATAGAAAAAACTTAATATGTATTATCTACTTTAGCGTAGTTCTTAAATAAAAAACTATAATATATGCTAGATAATCACATATTACTATTTATAATTCAAAATGTAATATTGCACTTACTTTGTTTTATGATAAGAAAATAGGGTTTTAATTTGATTATTTAGAATATAAATGCGTTAGATGTTTAAAAACTTCTATGTTGCAAAATTTAATTTAATAATCTTTAGATTCTTTAGGATATATACTTTCTCTAGGTTTTGTGACTAAAAAACTTGATTCAATAAGAGTCGGAATAATTTCAAATACCTCAACACCATTAATGATTGGCATATGCTTGTCCATAAGAACAAGATCGGACTTCTCTCATACAAGGAAAATGTCAACTGCCTCCATTCCATTCCTAGCCGCATGGCTCTCTACTCCAAGGATTTCAAGGATTCTTTTCCAAATCATTTGCTCATTTTCAGCATTATCCACCAGTAACACCCTTAATTTATTATTAAAAGTTTGATTTTTCCAATCTTGGGAATCTTCGTAAGCATTGGTCGCATTTGGCAGAATTGAAACACTGCAAAAAACCAAACATTTTTTATCGCGGTGTGTGTGTGTGTGTGTAAATTATAGTTAGTCATTACACACAATCAGAACTAGATAAAGATTGTAGATAACTATAATATACTACTAACATTATGCTATCGGAATTGAAACACTGCAAAAGATATTGGAATTCATACTTTAAAATGATCACATCAAGAAATCTAAAGTGTACCTTACTAACATGTAATAAGTGAACTTGCCTTGCAAATTTACTTTTTGCATAAAATTTTTTGCTTCACTTAACACTGTTGATATTTAAATGCATATGTAAATTACAATTGTTTAGTACATTTTATATGAAATTACAAATTTATACCAAAAGATTATCATGTTCTAGTTGTCTAGAGTACAATATCAACAATTATATATGTACAATAAGAAATTAATTTTCATAAATTATATAAGCTTTTAGCAAGAATGCATATAATTGATTGCAAATGGGCATTTGCAACATTCCAAGAATGAAATAATTATTTTATTTTTATATTATACATACATAGATACATAGATACATAGATACATACATACATACATACATACATACATTTTTTTGAAAGGTAAGGTTAGTTTTATTGATGAATGTACAAAACAATACAAGGTGACGGGCGAGGAGAGTCGGTTTTGATGGAGGAAGGAGAGGGCACAAGCGCCGTCACTCCCCACCACCAACCTCGACACCCCTTAACCCCACCAATCAAATACAAGAACAATACAAAAGGGTCATTACAGAACAGCCCTTCCGTTCATTATCCAGTATCCCTAAACAACCAATTTGAAAGGGCGCTAGCAGCTTTTTCGTCGCACTCATCCTCATGCTTCCGCATAATAATCCTGACATCCACCGCCATTTCCTCAAAGAGCACTGTCTTTGGTTTGCTTGTTTTATCAAAGACCCACCGGTTGCGTTCCCTCCATATATGCCACACAATCTCACTTAGCACAATTTTAGCAAGGTATCCCAAGGTCCCCTTCCCCCGTAGTGCGAGAGATAGTAGCATCCAACATCAGACAGATCCTGACCAATTGGGGTAGAGGCGCCTAGCTTTAGCATAGCTCTTTGGAGAATGTAGGCCGAATAAGAGCAGTTAAAGAACAGATGCCCGATGTTCTCCGAGGTCCCTTCATTACACAGCTCGCACTCCACCTGGGTGTTGATACCCCATCCAGCCAACTTCTCCTTCGTCAGGAGTTTTCCCTTAAAAGCACGAAGAAGCACAAGTGACATCTTCGAGACATAGCCACTGAACCATATGAGCTTATAAAATTGAAAAGGAGCTTCCCTTGTTCTGACGTTGTCCCACACGTCCTTGAAACGAAAAGGCAAGCCATGCTTCCAATCCCATGCATCTGCGCCTGTGCTGAGAGTGGTCTGCCGAAGTAGGGGCCGAATGCTTTCTGGGATACTATCCAGCCAACCCGATGGACCCCAATATTCCTTAAGCCGTCTATCACTCTCACCAAACGGGATATTGCACATGTATTTCAATGGGCCACAGGGTAGCCATCTGTCGTGCCAAAACAGGGTATCGCTGCCATCTTTGACTTTCCTGACGATGAGGTTCTCCGAGTGGTTCCGACATTTCAAAAGGAATTTCCATGTGCCCGAGTCTGTGTAAGCTCCTGTTGCCGCAAAGAATGATGTCACATTTTTGTGGGTTCTTTGCATATGCTCCACCCAAATGCCGTTGGATCGAAGGAGTCTCTAAGTTAGTTTGATACCTGTGGCAATATTCAGATCTGAGAGAAGGCGCAAACCCACACCACCTTCAGCCTTAGGCTTGCAAAAGTCGGCCCACGACCACACACTCCTTGCTCCCCATATGAATTTCTGACAAAGCGAGGTGATGGTGCGGATCACCGTTGATGGAATTTTAAACACTTGTAACCAGAAAGCAATCATCCCGTAGATAATGGTTCTTACCAACTCAATTCGACCTGCTATTGATAACGAACTCGAGACCCATCCACTTAACCTCTTTTTACATTTGTCCACCAGTCTTCCATACATATGACTATTTGGGTACTTAGGCGATAATGGAAGCCCCAAGTAGGTAGAGAAGGATGTAACTAATTTGATTCCAAGTGAGTCGGCAAGCTCGTCTGGCTTCTTTACTCCTTTGCTAAAAATTACCGCACTCTTCTCCCAGTTTACCTGTAGCCCCGTGAAATCAGTAAAATCCTCCGACAAGCTTTTAATCCCCTGGAATGATTTGAGATTCGCCCGAGTGAACACTAGCAAGTCGTCAGCAAAAAGGAGGTGAGAGGTAGATCCAGATCTCCGCATTGGCTGGATGGTAGATTTGGTAATGCTCTTTGCCATAAGCAGGGAGAAAGCTTCCATGATAATTACGAAAAGGTAGGGTGAAAGGGGGTCACCTTGCCTGAGGCCTCTATTACTCCCAAAATTTCCCACTGGGGAGCCATTTACCATTACAGAGAAGGAGGGGGTAGAGATGCACTCCTTGATCCAGCCGATGAATTTTCGCCCAAAACCCATTTGATGAAGAATGAAGTAGACAAATTCCCTGTTTATGCTATCAAAAGCCTTTCGTAGATCCAGCTTCAGGCACGCCCTAGACCCCATAGGATTACTGAAGTCCCTTATTTGTTCATGCGCTAGGAGAGTGCAATCAGAAAGCAGTCTCCCTTGTAGGAAAGCCGCTTGATTTGGCGAAATAAGTTCATGAATAAGGACCTTGAGCCTATTGCATAAAATCTTACTGATTATTTCGTAGATGACATTGCAGCAAGCAATAGGTCGATAATCTCCCAAGTTCGAGGCATTGGAACTTTTTGGAACGAGAGTAAGGAAGGTATGGTTGAACTGACGGAGTAAGTATCCAGACCTGAAGAAAGAGCGAACCGCTGCGACAACATCATCCTCCACAATGGGCCAGGAATATTGGTAGAAGTACCCATTAAAGCCATCAGGACCTGGGGCCTTATTAGGACCGATCTGGAATACCGCCTCTTTGATCTCCGCCCGTGAAACATATTTCTCCAGCCAGGCAACCCCCAATGCAGTCACCTTTTTCTTTGGGACCAGCCGTGGGAATACATTCCAATAATGTGCTTGATTATAAAGGTTCTCATAGTAGGATGAAGCTTCAGTTTTAAGATCACCATAAGATTTGGTTTGGGCCCCATTAGAATCCACCAGATGCATCAAGTTGTTATGGCTGTGCCGTGCTCTCATAGATTTGTAGAAAAAATTAGTGTTCCTGTCTCCCAACTCAAGCCAGTCTTGCCTACTTTTTTGGCGAAACATTTCTTCCTCTAAGTCAAGAAGGTTAGCTAGCTCATTGGATAATTCCCTTTCTTTTTCCTGCAGATCAGGGTTAGAGTGTAGCATTGCATTACCACGGAGTTGTGCACGCTGCTCGCGGCAATGGGGAATTATGGAGTGAGACAAATGTGGCCCAGCCCACTTGCGTATCTCGTATTTTAACCTCTTAAGCTTCGCAGCAAGTGAGTACATGCGAGAGCCCTCAAAGTCCTGCCGCCAACTTGATTCAACAAGGTCTCTGAATCCTGGCATGTTACTCCAGTGGTTGAAAAATTTAAAGGGCTTTGGTTCTTGGTTTACCTGAGCATGAAGGTCGACAATCATAGGTGAGTGGTCGCTAGTGTGTTGGCCAATATAATCAACATAGGAATCTGGGAGTACGTCAATCCACCCCGCATTACAGAGAACACGATCTAGCTGAGCCGCAATCCGGCCATTCCCCACCCTCCTGTTACACCAGCTTAGGTGAGTACCCCTGCTCTTCAACTCCTGCAACCGGCAATCAGTGCTACAATTACTGAATTCGCTGACCATATTTTCCTTCAATCTTTGCCCTCCAACCTTGTCCCTAGTATATAGGACACAATTAAAATCCCCCCCAACTAGCCAGGCATCACTATGCAATTTTGCAGCATCGCTCTTAAGTAGCACCCAAAGTTTTTTCCTCTCGACACCAGAATTTCTACCATAAATTCCTGTTAAGACAAAGGCAAATCCCCCAGAGTTAAGACATTTCACTGTTATATGTTGGCCTGAAGTAGACAATGGCTGGAGATGCCAAACAGCAGGGTCATATCCAATTAGGATGCGTCCTCCTTTGTGTGTCTGAAAATTGTCAACAATATCCCAACCCTTTGGAATTCCATAATTCCGAGTGCCAAAGTTCAGCTTCATTTTTGTTTCTACTAAGACCACCAAAGAAGGCCTAATTTTCTTAAACATGTCTTTAAGATCACGTCTCCTCACACGGTTATTGAGGCCTCGTGTATTCCAAAAGAGCAAAGTCATTGAGCAGAATTGGGGGGTTGTTGTCCTATGCTCCCATCAGTTAGCCTAGCACTTTTCCGCGTTGCTACCGCTGTTCTAGAGATCTTCTTATGTTTCAATTTGTGTATAGACTCGGCCAGCTCCTGGTGCTCAAGCTCCCATTCAGGGTTATCTTGGACTAACTCTGTAGGCAAATCCTCACATTCGTCTTCAATTGTGTCATCAAGGATAGAGGGTTGGGGAGTAAGATTAATACCCGTGCTGTGAGTCTCAAGGCCTGCCGAGTCTGGAGTTGAAGCCTCCAGATTTCCATCTTGAAATTCCTTCACCGTAGCCGTGCATACCCCCCCCAACAGGAACATTGACTACAGGAGGGTCTCCCAAAGCTGCTTGCTGATCCGCAGATTGTGGCACTTTTGTGACTTCACTTACCAACGATATTTCCACGTCAGATTTTCCAGCCTCTAGCTCAGTAGTATTCAAGCTAACATCACCCTGAGCCTCTTGTGTGACCTCAGTTTGCCCAACACATTTTGATTTCAGTCCGTCAGCTATTCCAGCCTCAAGGTTGGTTGTGTTCAATGTGTCTTCCCCCAGAGTCTCTTGTGTGACCCCCATGTTTCCAACGCTTTGTAATATAGTCTCTACTGCAATTTTATCCTCTTGGATTGAAGGGAGCTTAATTTGCTCAGGGCATTGGGTATCCAGGTGTCCGAAGCAAACACATTTGCTACACCTGGGCGGTTCGCCTTCAACTTTAATATCTATGGAAAGAGTGGCCCCATCATCTAGCTCCACTTCTATCAGTTTTGGAAGGGGTTGCATTGCTCCCACCTCAACAAGGCATCTTGCATATGTGATTCTTTCCAACTTTGCCGTTGCACGATCCAAGCATAGAGGCGTGCCAATGACCGAAGCAAGGATGTTTAACACATCAAGATTCCACATGTTTAGGGGCACCCCGTGCATTTGAACCCACACAGGGACAGATGTCAGAATGTCCCGATCATGACGTATTGTAGGAGTCCACTGCTTTAGCACAACCAAGCGACCATCAAATAGCCAAGGCCCCCCGTGCAAAATTCTTTCGCAATCCTCTTTGGATTCAAACCGAAAATAAAAGAACCCATTATCTTTACTGTAGACCTGGAGTCTCTTCCGTGGCTTCCACAATCTCTCCAACCAAGCCAGTATCTGGCCGTAATATGGGATGTCCCCAAGCACGTATCCAACCAACGTGTTTCTCCAATTTTCAGCTCCCTTTTCTAGCAGGGACCCAGGTACCCGTGCAACCACTGAGCCATCCGCTCGTATCTTAGGTGGGATTAGGGTCATACTCATGGAATCCTCATACTTTCGCCTATTTGCGCAGACATCAAACTAAGACAGCTTTGCAGCAGAGGTATCGATTTTAATGGGTATTGTTGGTCTCAGCGGCATTTTCGTAAACACCTTGTCCACGCCCGAAGTAGGAAGTTGCTTACCATCACGACGGCCGCCTCGCGGCGCTGCCCTATGAATCTGACTCTGGAGGCCCTTGTGAATTGGATCCCTCCGTAATTGATGATTCGGTCTCTGCCCCTTCCGATAAACCTGTTGCCATCCTCCATCGTCATCGCCATCCCCCTTTGCACTAGATTCCAGCCTTGCTTGTTTCTTTCCCCCATCCAAGAGAGACCCGGCCTCTCCATTAGTATCAGAAATGGCCGAAGTCCCTGAGCCGCCTGCCCGAGGGTCGCCCCAGTCGCCATTCCGAGAATAACGCATCACCTAGGGTTTGCAGATACATACATACATACATACATACATACATACATACATACATACATACATACATACATACATACATACATACATATATATATATATATATATATATATACACATTATAAAAGAGGGATGTTATCAAGAGAAATTGGATAAGAGATATTGGACAAGAGAAATTGGATAAGAGATATCAATATTATAAGAGAGGGATGTTATCAAGAGAAATTGGATAAGAGATATCTATATTATAAAAGAGGGATGTTATCAAGAGAAATTGGATAAGAGATATTGGAAAAGAGAAATTGGATAAGAGATATCTATATTATAAAAGAGGGATGTTATCAAGAGAAATTGGATAAGAGATATTGGAAAAGAGAAATTGGATAAGAGATATCTATATTATAAAAGAGGGATGTTATCAAGAGAAATTGGATAAGAGATATTGGACAAGAGAAATTGGATAAGAGATATCTATATTATAAAAGATGGATGTTATCAAGAGAAATTGGATAAGAGATATTGGAAAAGAGAAATTGGATAAGAGATATCTATATTATAAAAGAGGGATGTTATCAAGAGAAATTGGATAAGAGATATTGGACAAGAGAAATTGGATAAGAGATATCTATATTATAAGAGAGGGATGTTATCAAGAGAAATTGGATAAGAGATATCTATATTATAAAAGAGGGATGTTATCAAGAGAAATTGGATAACAAATATTGGACATGAGAAATTGGATAAGAGATGTCTATATTATAAAAGATGGATGTTTTCATG
Organism: Scilla litardierei; assembly: GCA_030789695.1. Taxonomy (NCBI): domain Eukaryota; kingdom Viridiplantae; phylum Streptophyta; class Magnoliopsida; order Asparagales; family Asparagaceae; genus Scilla; species Scilla litardierei. The sequence continues at coordinate 51,575,871 of CM061132.1, read as the reverse complement.
AGAAATTGGATAAGAGATATTGGACAAGAGAAAGTGGATAAGAGATATCTATATTATAAAAGAGGGATGTTATCAAGAGAAATTGGATAAGAGATATTGGAAAAGAGAAAGTGGATAAGAGATATCTATATTATAAAAGAGGGATGTTATCAGGAGAAATTGGATAAGAGATATTGGACAAGAGATATTGGATAAGAGATATCTATATTATAAGAGAGGGATGTTATCAAGAGAAATTGGATAAGAGATATCTATATTATAAAAGAGGGATGTTATCAAGAGAAATTGGATAAGCGATATTGGAAAAGAGAAATTGGATAAGAGATATCTATATTATAAAAGAGGGATGTTATCAAGAGAAATTGGATAAGAGATATCTATATTATAAAAGAGGGATGTTATCAAGAGAAATTGGATAAGAGATATTGGAAAAGAGAAATTGGATAAGAGATATCTATATTATAAAAGAGGGATGTTATCAAGAGAAATTGGATAAGAGATATTGAAAAAGAGAAATTGGATAAGAGATATCTATATTATTAAAGAGGGATGTTATCAAGAGAAATTGGATAAGAGATATTGGACAAGAGAAATTGGATAAGAGATATCTATATTATAAGAGAGAGATGTTATCAAGAGAGATTGGATAAGAGATATCTATATTATAAAAGAGGGATGTTATCAAGAGAAATTGGATAAGAGATATTGGAAAAGAGAAATTGGATAAGAGATATCTATATTATAAAACAGGGATGTTATCATGGGTTATTGGACAAGAGTTTTTGTATAAGAGATGAGAAATTGGGTATAAATAAGGGTTGTTATTAAGAGAAATTGGATAAGATAAGAGAAATTGGATAAGATAAGAGAAATTGGATAAGTGAAGAGAAATTGAGTTTGAAATTTTAAGTTTGAAACAAAATTTTGGGGGGAATTGAATTTTGGGAGAAGAAAAATATTTTGGGGGGAATGAAATATTTGGGGGGAATTTCAAAATAAAGCAAATGTCCAACTCAAATCTATCTCCCACTCTCTTCTATCTTTCTCCCTCACCCAAACCCCCTGCCTCGCCCCTGTTCAGATCCCGACCCCCTCGAGAAAAAAACCCAAAGCCTCTCAGCTCAGCTTCGCAAAACCCCACCTCCCTAGCCTTTGATCTCATCTTCTCTCTTCCTACGCCCGAGATCCCCAACGCCCTAGCCTCCCTTCACTTCTCATCTCTTCATGCACTCTACGAACCAAACGCCCTAGGGAGACGCCATATGCCCAGCAGATCCTCCCTTCTTCGAGCGAGAAAACCCCATCGAAGAAGCTTCTCCTTCAGCCTCCTTCGTGCGATCGACTAATTTCACATGACCTACGTTCTTCAGAGCTTCTGATCTTCCTCCTCCTTCGACAACAGGTGAGTTCTTCTTCGTTGGATCATTTATTCAGTTTTTACTTTGTCATTTTTTTTTCGTTGCACATTTCCTTTGATGCTGGTATTTTAGATGTCTTTATTGTGGATGAAAAAATTGAGGACATGGTCATTTTCGTTCGAATTGCAGGTTGCACAAGTGATGTCAAAAAAATCCAGTTCAATACCTTTGGTGGCAACCCTATTTGCTCGGTTGTGGGGCTTGCAGTGCTAAACGATCTTGACTAGGAGAAAAGGCAAAATCATTGCACCATGTTGGCTCTTATTTACTTGAGCAGTTCGGGATGCTTCAACAAAATCATGAAAGTAGCCCTCTTAACATGACTTCTTAATGTTTTAGCTATACACAGGAGGGTTGTTTTTGAAAGTAACCCTTTTAACATCTATTATACTTTCGTAGCAGACAATTGATTAACAACCATTGATGTCCATCTAAATGGATGGAACAACATGTAAGTCTTTGCCCACCTCTTTTGAATCAGAGTTATACTTTCTTTCAATTTATATATTATATTTCTATATTATGTAGCAGACCTTGAATTGGTTTCATCACCGAACTTGCTTTCTATTTCTGTAGAATGTAGCAGACCTGTGGCAGCAAGAAGCGCCGTATATGCTTAATTGTTTGATAGGTCAGTTCCATATTTCTTATCTTGGAAATATTTTAAGACCTACAAAGTTATTGAAAGAAGATTGGTAGCCTCTGCTGATAAAATTGATAGGAGAATGTTTGGTTTGAAGGGTAGTTCCTTAATTAGGGATTGCAAGTTGGTATTAATTAATTCAGTAATATTTGGTTTGCCTTTATATATGATGACCTTTTACAAAATTCATGTGTGTGTTAAGGACATCATAGATAAGCTTAGGAGAGCTTTTTTGTAAGGGGACTTCTCAGATTTTTGGGCTTCACTTTTTAGTTGATTGGAAAGAAGTTTGAGAGATCACGGGGTTTAGGGGGTTCTTTCCTTACAGGAGATGAACTTGACTCGGGTTGGTTGTCAAAGTTTTTGCTAATGTTGATTTGCTTTGGAATAAATCCGTCAGATATTTGTATTAAAGAGATATATCTATTTAGATGAATTCTCCAATCAAACCCTTTGCTTTTTGGCAAGTGGCCTGAGTCCATTATAGATGTTTTTATGTAGCACTGAGGTTCAACTTGATGATGGTATTGAGTGTTCATTTTGGACCAATCCTCGGATTTCTAATAATAAATTGTGCATTTAGCTTCATTCTTTATTTGCACTGATGGTTGATATAAATGCTTCAATTTCTATATTGTTCAGTTTAAATGTGAGAGGTATGATTTTGATGGCCGATGCCGTCGATGAGCCCAAGGTGATGCAAGATAAGGTCTTTGCCACGACAGTTTGCTCTTTCTCTCCACTTTTAAATTTGTCTGAATTATTCGCTTGATATCTTGACTGATCAATGTTTGGTGTTGGTGTGTGTAGCTTGACAGCGAGGAGGATTTGGAGAGGAAGTTGAAGAAATAACAAAAGGTTTTATTTCTTTGCCCATTTATTTCTTTTTTGGGTTGAATGCATTTGCTCAAATTTAGTTTCAATTATTGGTTTTAAAAAATTTACTGGATTCCTCAGCACTTGCAGGCAAAGATAAAGGAAGAGAAGAAGCTAAAAGCCGCTAAAAAATAGCAGCCGCCAAGCTCCAAGTAAGATACATCGAAAGCTGGATATTGGAAGCAAGTATGTGATCAGATTATTACTTAATTGCTTTATATTTCCAACTTGGGAGGACTAAAAGGGAACTGAGGGATTAAAGAAGAACAAAAAGAAGGTTTGAGAGGATTCCGAGGATTGTTTAGATCATGTGACCCCTGCAGGAGAGAAGAAACTACTCACTCATCAAATGGTGAGGTAATATAGTCTTTTTGCTTGAAGTAGCAAATCAATAAAAGTATAGATACTATATGCTAATATGTATGTTTTTGTGTATCATGTTTAGGTCACTGGTACGCATACGTGGAAAAATCAGGGGTTTTCTGTGGTAGATCCTAGCAACCCGAATCCTCCTTTTACGATAGATGGTGCAATCTTGAATTTACATTTGAATTTATTGATTATCATGCCTTGCATTATTGCATAGTGTTTGTGTTTACATATATGAGTTGCGCTGCTGATTGCTATAATAGGAAAAACACAGTGTTTACATATATGTGTTTGCATTTTTGAGGCATGGGTTTAGCTTTTGCCATCTCATCTGATTAAATCCTTTTTGCCAGAAATTTCAGAGATGGCCGCATTGTTGCAATCCTTTGTCATTTATGTATATTTGTTTTTGTTTTGTTTTTAAAGATCGGTTCTGTTGGACTTTACGGCTTTGGTTTTTTTATAGTTTCAATATTGTGGTTCAGTGTAAAATGTTTTCTTTGGGATCATTGTTGTGACTGAATTTCTTTATTTGGGTGTTTGCGCTCATTTTTTTTCACAATCTCCTCGATATAGAGGATTATCATTCTTTATTTAAAAATACTTATTCTGTGAAAACTTCATAGTTGGAGTCGTGTCCATCAACTACGACAACACTTCTTTCACGTAAGCTTTGCTGATGCACCATTGGGTTGCAATTTGACTGGTCTAAGGTGCATAAGCATTTATTTATCTTACAATAAACTATCCAGCAAGTCAAGTGGCCTTTCATGGATAAAGTATTTTAAATAACTAATGTTGTCAATAATTTTGGTGTTTTTTGTTTTCAAAAGCTCTAATAAACAAAACTTGGCATGGAATTTTGGTTTTCTTTTTAAATCATTATATTGCTTGTATCATTATCGAAATTAAACATTGATATCATTTCTTATAAATTAAGGTTCAAAGTAATCTGAGTATGTTGAATTTTTCTGCTTGATTGGTATAATTTTTGTTATGATGGATGAATTTAGTCCACATGAGATGTTTTGCTTATATTCCTCAAAACCATCTCTTTTTATTAAATTTTTATAATTTAATTTTACTTTCAAATATTCTTCACTAGAAATTTCGATAGGGTTTAGATTCCTATGGACCTTGAAATGGATTTTGACGATTTCCTCAAATTGGGTAAGTGGCATTTTGTGCTACAGGCCAACATGTTCCTTCATCCTTTCTTTGGTTTAGATATAATTGCAGAAAGCAGAACAAATTCTATCGCCATATCAAGATATATTTAGTGAGATAAACTGCGAGGATCAATATCACGTCAACGATGCACTGGTAATTTTTTTTGTACCATTTACATGTACCTACTTGAAGAATGAGGCATGCTTAAAACAAAACGGCCTGAACCTGTTTAGTATACAATTTCACCTTTTTAATATGAATCTAAATATTGTTTAATTAAAGTATGTACCCTAATTGTATACTACACAGTTGACTTGGTGTCTATTTATTTTTCTAATGGCATTTTGCCTAGAGTTTGCTGCGCCATCTAATTTTTTGTACTATTTTGTGTGGTTGTAGAAAAATAAATATGAAGACTAATTAGCAATTTAAATCCCTTGAAAAGCGTAAATTTCTTTTTTTGATATATATGGACATAAATGTGATTTAGTAATTCAAAATTTTATCATTTTTTTCCACTGTAGCTCTATATTCAATGCAACATGTCCCATATTTATTTTGAGTCTTGCATGTAGCCTTTATTAATTATTGTTAATATGATTTGACTGATAATTAAGTTAATCAATTGGTGCATAGCCTTGCATGTAGCTTTCACTGATAATCCCCCAACTGGTGTGTTAATTTCTATCCTGGATCCGTCACCAACCAAAATGAGCTAGATTGATGTTTGTGGAAGAGGAAAGAAATAACTAAAAAATATATAGGAAGATGTACCCTAAATCTGAATTCATTTCCTTTATGGTTTCTGAAATTGAACTAAATTTGAGTTGGTTGGTGTAGGCGAGCGGGCTGCAGTGGATGATGCCTCTGTTCCTCTGATAAAAAAATTGCTTCTGTAGTGGAGGCTACAATGGATTCTTTTTTTGGTAAGCAACATCCACTCAAAGTTTCATCAACAATTGACAATTTTTCATATATCATTCAAAATTGAGCTCTCAAGTTTTTGCAATTTTTCATATAGCATTCAAAATTGAGCTCTCTCAGGTTTATTTATGACATTCAAATTTGACAGAAGAGGCACAAGAATTTATTTATGAAAAAAATCACGATATTGAGTATTTTCGCTAAATAAAATGACTCATTGCTCTCGCAGTTTTATTTTAAATATCAATTGCTTTAAAATAAATCAAAGCAAATTTTGAGACATTGCTCTCTAGGTTTATTTTGAAGCAATTTATTTAATGAGGCATTTATTTATGACATTCAAATTTTTCATATAGAGATTTATTTATGACAGTCGCTTCTTTTTTGGTAAGTATTCAAAATTCGAATTTGCTTGATATGCTGAATCAAATTTTCTCAGTGATTACATGTGCTCTCTGTAAACATTTTTGAGGTATATACCTCATAAATACTTTTGGATAGCTATGCTTGGCAATGCTGATGCAATCTAGATAGCTTTTTGCTTGTGCTGTTGCTTCTAAATGATCCCAATATTTCCATAGCTCTTTATGTTGAGTTCAGGTTTCCAGGAATTCCATCTTGCGTTCAGTTTGATATCCTCTCTCTCTCTCTCTCACTTCACTTCACTTCTCTTCTTTTTATGTCTTTTGTTGCAGCACTCCTACCAACAAGTCAGTGAATTGGTTCATTGCCTTAAAAATCTGATTTTGTTTGTGGATTTTGATATTTTGCAAAAAACTCTTCTTCACATCGTATAGAAGTTTGATTATTTGATTGGATGGTTGTTTATAGTTACTTTTCCCTTTTCCTATGTTCACATGTTGAGTTGCATATTAAAATCTGGGTGGAAATTATGAAGACATTAAACTGCATGAAATAGCAAGGTTTCAGCTTCAATTCTTTGTTTTCATTTACAAAGTAAGCCGCATGACTTACTTTCAATCAGCATGTTAATCAGCATGCTAATTTCAGCCGCATGACTTAGTTTTCGTTTGGTGAAAAGTAAAGCATAGGACTCATCTAATAAGCACTCAATGTTGGTTCTTTATTGTAACATGAACAAAATGGGACTTGCTGGCTTTTGATAGCTCATGGTAGACTGAGTTGCATCTGGTTTTTGTAATGTCTTCTTAATTTCACTTGAAACAAATTTTCATAGTTTCATAAGAAGACGACCCGGTCATTTGCGAGATTGATGTGTTCTGCAATCATTTAGATGCTGATGCTAAGTTAAACATTGCTCTTTTAATATGAAATTGATTTATGATTGTCCAATTTTGTTCGTGATATTTTGATGTGATTATGTCGGTAAAAATGTTGACAATTTTAAGTAGAAATCATGTCAAGATTTTTTGATAAAATCATTATATAATATTTCCCATCGAAATTGGGAGATATAATATTAAGGTTTGCTGCTGGAGAATTAATAAGTGTGTCATGCATGTTGTTAAATGAAGCTCAGTGACTAATTAACAAGCTCAATTATTTCTTCTTGGTAAGTTGCACGTATGGCTCAACCATTTCACAGTCTCTCTTTTTGTTCATTTCAGTCAAAGCTCAGGTTTCAATTCATCCTAGATCAGATTTTATGAACTTTACACAATTGGTTGATATCACAGACAAAATCTTTATGGCACCGTGGTTTAGAAGTTTTGGTGATGGGATATGAAGGACAAAATGTAATCCACGCTCACATGTTGGTAAAGTTTCCGTTCCCTGAGACTTAATTCTAAATGATACAATGGCATTGTGTGGATTGCTTAGAAAACATGTAATATACCATGAATGATGCTGATCTACAGAGCACATTATAAAGAAAGTGAGGTTACAAATTTTCTTTATAAATCACATTATTGTTAGGCTAGGATGTAGTGTTTTCTTGAGCACTTGCTGCTTGTTTGTCTTTTTTGTTGGTTACCTGCTTAAACCATATGTTATTAGCATTTGGATATTGTGATCAAACTTGGTTGAAGCTGATGCCATTGGTTGACTAATGTTATAATTCTTCCCTACAATGATAAATGAAACTAATAATCCTGAGCAAAGTTTATATATGCATGTTATTAAATGAAGTATTTTGTATTCTGTCTAGGGACTTAAATGAGCAAAGTTTTCTCTTGATACATGTGCTTGCCACTAGAAAGCATTTCTTTCTTTCTTTTTATTTTTTAGGGACTACTGCAACATATTTAAGAAAACCTCAAATCAAATTTGTATAAGCTAAATCCATTTCTCTACCATGTGCCGTTTTAATTTCTTATTAAAGTATTTTCATAAATAAGTTAAAAGACTGATATCAACATAGAGAAAATAAGTTAAAATTAATTTTCAAGAAGAACTCGGAAGATGGATAAATTAAATTTCATTACTATGGCTTAAGATAATGAGTTAGCATAATGGTTTTAGGGTTGACAGAGTTAGAGGTGCTATTTATTCTCTATTCTTTCTTTTGTTGTAGTTGGTTTTATCCGTTTCTTCTCTTCAAGCAATTTATGACAAAAATTACAAGATAAAAGTTAATAGTATTGATATTATCATACTAATTAAAACATTTCCTACCAAAACTCCCCCACTCTGCTGCATCTGCTTTTTCTACTCCGTCTTCTGACTGATTTTTTTCGAGTACTAATCTTTCTGACTGATTGATAGATAGAGAAATTCCCAAATGGAGGATGCACAAGGTATGCATCCTTTTTTCTCTAATGGCCTTGGCCTTTTGTTTTTGTGAGTTGGGTTTTACTCTTTTCCTGTTTGAACTCTAAAGTTGCATGCTTTTTCCAATTTCATATGTCGTTCTGATTAGTCAGTATGATTCAAATCATACTTGGTATTTGGATAATGGTTGCATTAATCTATTCAGACATGAAATAGTGAGTTCTTTGTGGAGTTAAATGAATGAATCACTTTACAAGTGAAAGCTGAGAGATTACAACAAAACTTATTGTGATGGTGGTGAATGCACAGATCTGAATACAAGTAATCTTGGTAGTGGCTGAAGTGAAACTATCATCTACAAAAGTTCTACATATCATTATGCCATCGAATACAAGTTATGCATTCAGATATGGCAATCTGAATACAGGATGCTGAACAAGAATAACATTGTTATTTGGCTGCCTTTCATTGAAACAAGCTCAACATATACAAAGCATGAATTTTTATGGCAAGCTTCATCGACTATCATTTCACAAAACAGCATGGAGAGCTCGAGTACCACTCCAGCCAGTGCATGTAAATGAGTAAGCCTCATTTCAATGACAAAGATATTATGTACTTTTGGTTTATGAGTAAAGCATGATGATATATGTGTACTTTAATGGAAACTAATTTATTCAAAATTAAATTAAAAGTGCATCATACTTCTTTCCAAAAATTTAGTTTCATGCTCTGCTTAGATTTCTGAACGAGAAAGATAAGAAAAATCGCACCTTTGTGCAGGAAAGAGATGAGAAGATGGTAGTGGAACACGTTAAAGCCAATAAGCAGCAGCTCGCAGGGCATGATATCGCCGTCCGCGTGAGTAGCAGGGCCAGATCCGTTTCCAAGGACTCCGTCATGCGTCAGCAACCTTGAATCAGTGAGTGGTTATTTTTATTTTGGCCCATTTTTAATATTTTGAGTTTAAAATGGATAGAATTTAGAGAAGAAGGAGATGTTGGGATGTTGAAGTGCATTTATTGGCTGAGACCCAATACCACTACTATGATCTTCTTTATTTTTTGCATTTATTAGAAAGGTTTGGACCCAAAAATTCGTGATTGCAAAAATTCTCTAAGTTATTTTTTTTTAATTTTCAGATAACATATCTACATTGATGAATTATATTCAGTGATAATGTAGTTAGTTGTTATTAACATCCATTTAGCCTGCATCACAATAACAAGTGGAATTGCAATTTTTTATTGTGGCACTCAAAGAATTGGTCCTTTACTTCAATGTAATTATATTCAGTGGAATTGTTGTTATTAACATCTGTTTGTTGTTATTAACATCCGTTTGGCCTTTTACTTCAATATACACACATGGATATAATGCACTCAAGGTGTAGGCTTAGTTAAATCTGTTTTTCTTCTCTTAGTTTGATTGCATGCTGTTGCTCCTAATGCCTCTTTTACTTTCATGCATTTATGAGCCTTTTTTCCTGGATCAGGGATCTATGCCAGCTGTTGTGGACTGTCTCTTATCTCTCAGGGGTCGCATGGTGTCCGGTATTGGGCAAAATGGCATTTTGATGCCACCAAATCTGGAAGCCAGTCAACAGAGAAGTGGAATCTCTCAGAAGGAGATAGGTTGGAACATGTAGATCTTTCTCAAGGATAACAAAGACTGATTGAGCCAAGTTCTCCGGTCTTAGGAGATGAGAGGAAGCAGAGCTCTTCAGAACCAAAGTTTCATAATCTTTTACGAAATCATATCATGTCAGGCATGTTGATAATGTCCATTTTTGAGTTTCTAAAATCAAATTCCGTGGATATTTCCTATGAAATCGATAAAAGTCATAACACGAACCTGTAACTTAATCTATGAGATGACAATACCCAAGAGCCTGAAATGCCCTGGGATTTTCTGTAAGAATTCTTTCCTTGCATTTGCAGTACCAAATTCCTTTCTCAGGGTAAAGTTATTTGATACTTCCAAGTTGGTACTTTCAGATGTATCTTTTCTTTAGCATATAGCATACATGAAGAAAAAAATCATGTGAGTAAAAAGTTTTGATTGATATCAAACAAAAACATAAGAGTTGATATCAATGATTGTGTACAGTGGTGATCCAACCATGTTCGAGTCGTTTTGGCACACAATAGGGGAGCAGGGGACGATTGTGATCCCAGGGTGGCAGACGATGAGCTACCTCTGGGATGTCACCAACATCTGCTGGTTCCTTGAAGGGGTTATATGCAATTTGTCGCAGTTTGATTAGGTTAAGTATGTGACTAATAATTGTATGTTTCTAAATTAAGTTGGTTATGTGAAATTCGCTATCATATCCCTCATTGTATTCTATATATTATGTTTATTGGTCTGCTGCATTGTGTACTTTCCTCCAATCTGTCTCCCACTCTGTCAAGGTTGGTCGTCTTGGCTAATACTTGAAGAAAGTTTTAGCCTAAAGTTTGTTACTTTTTCGTTGCTAGACTGAGTTTATTCTCAAAGTTGGGATTTTTAATTAGGTTTTGGAGTTGGCCGGAAACACCGCAAGAGACAACACGAAGAGCAAGATAATATCAAGGCGTGTGCTGCTTGCTATAAGTAACGATGAGGAGTTAGGGAAGCTATTTGATCAGAATCCCACCAGCTCTATCTTAGTTTTGCATTCTTCCTCATAAGTAACTTTATAGATTTAAAAACAATGTATTTATTTTCAGGCCCCGATCTCAGTTACATTTTTTATGAAACAGGGGCAACCCTTTCAGATTGAGCTGAATTTTTCATTCGTCACCAACGGCATCTTGAACCTCAAGGCCAAAAACAATGGCACTTGCAAGTCTGAGATCACTATTACCAACGAAAATTAGAGACCGAGGAATTCGCAGAGGGCATGAAGGTCAAGGTGAAGATCGATGCATACAACCAGTTGGAGATGTATGTGTACAACATGACGAACATGATCAACGACAAGGACAAGTTTCTCTAAAAATATCGTTAATTATTAAATAGTGTTGTTCGTTTAAAATTATTACACTTTAGTTATGATGAACTATAATTGTGCTTAAAGATCTTATTCTGGATTGTGACATATTTTTTGAGCACTTAGATTATTTTTGAGGTTTTAAAAACCTATTTAGATTAACGTAATAATTTTTCGTTATGGTGGAATAATTAGGATGAAAGTGTAAGGTTAAAATAAGTAGTAGATAAATGATTTGGAATGAATTTCGTAGGTTAAACTGGTAGTCTATAAATGATTTTTAGTACTTGGAAGATTATGTAGTTTTTTTTGTGTAAAACGATTAGGGAATCCAAGATTTTTTTTGGGTTGGGGGGGAGGGGGGCATTTTAAATGGACAGTGCCGCACGGGTTCCGACTCAAGGGCGTTCTCGTCGAATTTACTGTTCTATGCCGAATTTGTTGTCTCGCACAAATTTGACTGTGTAAATAATGTTTGGAAACTAAGATTTCACAGGGGAAAATCTTAAATCGGCGACTATGGCGACCGCGAAATTTTTTTTCGCTAATTTCTTATTCCGACTCAAGGGCGCCCTCACCGAATTTATTGTTCTACGTCGAATTTGTTGTTTCGCATAAATTTGACTGTGTAAATAATGTTTGGGAACTAAGATTTCACGGGAAAAAATCATAAATGAACCGTACCCGCGGGCACGGGTTATGACTAGTATATATATATAACATATTTATGAAACTAAATTGTAGATATTCTTAAACACAAACATGAATAAATAAATATATCCAATTACTTCCTTAAAACAGAACATATGTTAATAAAGTCAATGTTGTTATGAATCAACTACTGGGGGAGGAGCACCCAACCCTTTATTTATAGGCAAATAGGGAGAATACAAACATGAGCTACATTGATATGGGCCTATTTCTAAGATAGCCCAGAATCTAAACCAACTTGGTAAACAACCGTTCACAACACTCCCCCTTATCCAGCCATAGGTGTGGACTCTGCTCATGAATACTTCGGGATTCTGAGCATAGAAGAGTCTCACATGGGGTAGATACTTCAGGATGCTGAGTTGGTGAGATTTGTCTCGTTAAAACCTTTAGCTATGGAAAACCCTGTGGGAAAAACCATAGTTAAGGGAAAAGAGAACAAACTCTCCCTAACTCCCCCTGATCTGTACAAGCTCTTAAGCTTTCAGATCTCTTAGGCGTCTCATTCCAATCTTTTGTACAAGCTTCCTAAAAGTGGCAGTATTAAGGGCTTTAGTGAACAAGTCTGCCAAATTGTCACATGATTGCACTTGTCTGATGTCGATCTTGCCATCTCTTTATAGCTCATGCATCCAGAAGAAATTTGGTGAAATGTGCTTTGTTCTGTCGCTTTTGATGAAGCCACCTCATAGCTGAGTTATGCAAGCAGCATTGTCCTCGAACATTGTAGTAGGTTGGAGGTCTCCATTCTTCAATCCGGTAGTCAACAGGATGTGGTGAACGACTGAGCATAGTCATACGTATTCTCTGATTGCTTCATGGATGGCGATGATATCTGAGTGATTGGATGAGGTCACCGTCAAGGTTTGCTTGATGGATCTCCAGGAAATGGCTGTCCCTCTATAGGTAAACACATACCCTATCTGTGACTTCGCATTGTGGGGATCAGACAAGTAACCTGCATCAGCATAACCGATAAGTGTAGAGGATATTCCATTTTTGTAGAAGAGTCCCAGATCTGTAGACCCTTGGAGGTAGTGCAGAAGGTGCTTAACCCCGGTCCAGTGGCGTTGTATAGGTGCTGCATTATATTTGGCTAGCAAATTTACTGCAAACGCTATGTCGGGACGCGTGCAATTTGTAATATATAGGAGTGCTCCGATGGTACTTAGATAAGGGACTTCTGGACCAAGTATATCTCCCCCCTCTTCCAGCGGCCGGAAGGGGTCTTTATTTGCATCCAGAGATCGTACCACCATAGGTGTACTAAGTGTATGACATTGGTGTAATGCCCTGAAAGCTACTGCACAAGTACTAGAGAGGGGGTGAATAGTACTTTAAAAATAACAAGGAGTATAATTCCTAATTATCGTGCAAACTACTACGAACAAATGCGGAAGCTAAAATATGACAACAACAAATAAACAATGCTAACAATTGATATGATGGGTTCGGATCCACCCAAGTCTCCTCGACTTGTACCAGGTGATCCTATGTCCCAGAACACCCGGATCCCCTCCAGATACTTAGGTTAGAAACCCTAACCCAAGATTTCCACTATGAATACCTTGTGAAAAACCTTCACATGAATACCTTGTGAAAAACCTTCACAAGATCAAATCATACAATCAATAGCAATAGTGAATCCCACAACCCGGGATCACAACCTTCTCTCACAACCGAGAGAATCAATAGCAATAAAAGAGTTTATATGAAATAAACAACAACTTACCACAAACCCTATACCTTGAGTATTCTTACCAAATTAGGGCAAGGAGGGATTTGAGGAAGGAGAAGTCACCAAGACCTAGCACCACCAATATGATGTTGAATATTGGACTCCCCGGATTTGGTTTTGATGATGAGCAAACATAAATAATCCATGAACTAACAATTTGTGAGCGCAGTTTTGGAGATCGTCGCCAATTTCACGAGAATATTCAAAGCGACATCTCAACACTTTTCAAAGCTCATATTCATGCCTAAAGCTTCGTTGAAGCTCTTGCGATGCTTTGGAAGATATGAAGATTCAATCGAAGCTCTCGAAGACCGTTTATTAAGGTTTTATTTATAGTCTTTTAGCTTCGATATATATAGAATGTTAAGCCTTGAGTATATCTTACGTTTCTATCTTCATTTCGCTCATTTCGTAGCTCTAGGATCCTTGCACAAGTTCATTCTAACTTCCTCGAAGCGTCGCGCTTCGATTCAGATTTCTATGTGCATGTTAGTTGGTACAAGAACAAGTACTGACCGACTAGATGGTGATCTAGTCGGTCGGCAACTGTTCTTGGACCGACTAGTTTGATTCCTTAATTTCTTGGACTTGACTGTTTACTGTTAGTCGGTCTACGTTGACTCACCGACCGACTAGTTTGTGAACTAGTCGATCAGTGATGCTTCTTTGACCGACTAGTTGTGACTTAATGTTCATCCTAAAATTCTCCTAAGCTACTGTTTACCGTTAGTCGGTCTAAGAACGTTTGATGACCGACTAGATGACAATCTAGTCGGTCAACTTTTGTTCTTGGACCGACTAAGTCACTTGCTTTCAGACTAAGTCATTTTGCCTCTTAGTCGGTCTACGTTCATTGACTGACCGACTAGTTGTGAAACTAGTCGGTCAGACAGTCTTCTTGGACCGACTAGATTTCTAGGTCTGAAATTCTATCTCTTCTCAGATCTGCTCTTAGTCGGTCCATGCTTTGTGACTGACCGACTAGTTGATGAACTAGTCGGTCAGTGTTTGTTCTTTGACCGACTAATCCTCTCAGATTTCTTTTCGTTGGAGAATGACCTATCTTGTTTTTATGGGACCCTATAAATACGAACCTAGGTCATTTCTATCTTCAATAGAGCTGCCATTAAGAGATTCATTGAGTTCTAAAGAGATAGCTATTCTCCCTCAAATCTAAAGCTCTCTTCCTCACAAGAAACCCATTCTCTCTCATTTCTAGATCTAGAGAGAAGCTTGTTCTTGGTGAGCTCTTCAAGCTATTGCTTGATCCAAGTCTCCAACTCTTTCCTAGGCACCGATTGCTGGTCATTTCCTTGGTGCTAGGTCTTGGTGACTTCATCTTCCTCAAATCCTTCATTTCACCATTTGGGTAAGAAAAACTCAAGGTATAGGATTTTGTGGTAAGATTGTTTATTTCATATTAAACTCTTTAATATTGCTTTGTGATTCTCTCGGTTGTGAGAGAAGGTTGTGATCCCGGGTTGTGGGATTCACGTTTTCTATTGCTTGTATGATTTGATCTTGTGAAGGTTTTTCACAAGATATTCATAGTGGAAATCTTGAGTTAGGGTTTCTAACTCAAGTATCCGGAAGGGATCCGGGTGGTTGGGACGTAGGATCACCGGGAACAAGTCGGGGAGACTTGGGTGGATCCGAACCCATTAACATCGTTTGTTTGCATTGTTGATTTAATTGTTGTCATTCAATTTAAGCTTCCGCAAATTGATTTGGTAGTTGTTTGCAATTTAATTTGGAATTATACTCCTTATTATTTTAAAGTACTATTCACCCCCCCTCTAGTACTTGTGCAGTAGCTGGTAGGGCATTACATTTGGTATCAGAGCCAGATACTCAGCTATGTCTGCCAACGACAACAAGACAGTGCCTCCACCTTCCAACTATGACACCTTCAGGAACCGTGAAGGAGCGTCATCGGTAATGGAAGGACATTCCTCTACAAGGCCTCCATTCTTCAACGGTACCAACTATGGGTATTGGAAATGCCGGATGGAAACCTTCCTCCGGAGTGCATCCTTATGGAGGACTACAATGAAGGAATACATCGGACCCAAAGAAGAAGACTTTGAGAAATGGACTACCGCGGAGGTCGCCGCGGAGGTAAGCAATGCCAAGGCAATGAACGCCTTGCAATGTGCATTGGAGCCCGAGGATTTCAATAAGATATGCACATGTAAGAGTGCATATCAAATTTGGAACTCCCTCCTCATTCTTCATGAAGGGACGAGTAGGGTAAGAGACTCTAAACTCGTAGTCGTAAACAAAGATTACGAAATGTTTCATATGCAACATGGCGAGAAGATGAAAGAATATTACGCTCGCTTCGTTGACATAATAAACGAGTTAGAGGCCCTCGGCAAGTCCTACACTCAAAAGAAGAAGTGCTCAAAGATTATTGAAGGACTTCCATCTTCTTGGGAAAAACGTACCTTCGCCATCGAGGAAGGTAATGACATGAATAAATATACCGTTGTTCAACTAATGGGTACTTTGATGTCATACGAGGTACGCAAAGATAGCAAGGTGAAGTTACAAGAAAAGATGAAGTCCTATTTGAACCTAGATGCGCCTAAGAAAAAGGCGATTGCATTCAAGGCGGCTTCATCCACCTCTACCGATGATGAGGACTCGGAAGAAGAAATGGACATGGAATCCATTGCACTCATGGCAAAGAAGTTCAATCGCTTCTTCCGAAAGGGTAACTTCAAACAAAAATCTAAGTTTACTTCTACTAACGCCTCTACACCTTTGTGCTTTAAATGCAATAAGCCAGGACACATCAAAGCGGATTGTCCTCAAAACAAGCAAAAGGAGAAGTGGAAGGCACCGAAGTTCAACAAGTCAAAGAAGTACAAAAAGGGGTACAAAAAGGGACTTGTCGGAACAACATTCACCGACTCCGAGGATTCCTCAAGCGGAGAGTCGGATGATGAGAAAGTGGAGCAAGCGCACATGTGCTTCATGGCGAGAGAGGAGCATGATCAAGGATCTTCCTCTTCCGATGATAGCGACGACGAAGGCGATGAGGTTACGATGGATGATCTTAGGGATGCTAACTCTCATTTATGGTCTAAATATACAAAATTAGTAAATCGATATACTAAAGTAAAAGATGACCTAGCTAGCATTCAAACCTTGCCTAAGACTATCATCACCAATAACGACACCGTTGTTGAAGAGTTAAGAAATGAGATTGTTGATCTCAAATCTAAACTTGAACATGTTAGCATAGATGATCCGGAAGAACATAGGATAGCGGATTTAACTTCTCAAAACTCGACTTTGAGTATTGAGAACGAGAATCTTAAATCTCGTGTTTTTGTGCTCACATCGCAAGTATCCAATTTGGATACTTCTATGCGTTCTCTCAAAGAGAAATATGAGAACACATTAGGCCGAATCACTAGATTCAATAAAGGTAAGGACCATTTGGATAAAATCCTAAGTGACTTACTTCCGGCCAATCACCACATTGGTTTGGGGTACACGATGGGATGTCCATCCAAAGCGGCCACTACTTTTGTTAGGCCAACTTCCGGTGACTCTACGAGTGGTAGCAAACACTCTATTGGTAGTTCATCTACCAATGGTGCTTCCACCTCGTCCACGCCCTCTTTTGGAAAGAAACCCACTTTGGGTGGACCTCCAAAGAAGGGGCATGCTTATATGTACACCAATACCATCCCACGTAGGAACACACGTCCTACTCCACCATCTCACACATATGATGATTTTTATGCAACACATTCTCGGGCACGTGCACACCATGTGAGACACCCTCACGCACGTGTTCCCACACATGCATATGTTCACCCACCGCATCATATGAATAATTCTCGTCGTGCACCATTCCATCATGTCCCGTATGCCTATCCACAACATGCATCACGTAGAAATCAACGTCGCATGCATGCACCCAATAGGATGATGGCTCCCAAAATATTCACTATTTGGAGCCCGAAGGACACAAGCATGGATGAAAAACAAATGTATATGAATGCTTATTTTTCGAATGTTGTGCATAGTAGGAATTATGTGGGGAAGTCAAAGTCCAATTGGACTTGGCTTCCAAAGGTCTAACCTTTGAGGACCCAATGACCTTGGGTACCATGATATGAAAGTCTCTATCTTTAGGTACTCAAGGAAAAGAAAAAGAAAAGGAGCAACAAATATAAATTTAGCTCCAAAGGGAATTGGATACTCGATAGCGGGTGTTCAAAACACATGACGGGTGACGCTAAATTGCTCTCCGGAATTGTTCCCATTGCAAATGGAAATCGTGTCATATTCGGAGGCAATGAGAGCGGAACCATCGTCGGTGTTGGTAAAGTGGGTAACCCTTCTAAACCCTTAATTAGCGATGTTTATCTAGTTGATGGTTTAAATCATAATCTTATTTCAATAAGCCAACTTTGTGACAAAGGTTACAAAGTTAGTTTTGCGAAAGGATTGTGTCATATTTCAAATGATAATAATAAATTATTATTTTCCAGCACACGCCATAAAGATATTTATATTTTGGATCTTCCTAAGTCATATGAACAATGTCTCGTTGCCAACACAAGTGAACAACACTTATGGCATCGACGCTTTGGACATGTGAACTTTGGAACACTTTATAAGCTTTCGAAATTAAATTCCATTAAAGGTTTTCCGAAACTCGTTTTTGAAAAGAAAAGTTTTTGTGATTCTTGTCAACGTGACAAGCTTCCTAAATCTTCATTTAAACCTAAGAAAAGCATTTCTACGAAACGGCCACTAGAGCTATTACATCTAGATTTATTTGGGCCAACTAGAGTTGCTTCCTTAGGAAATGCAAGATATGGACTAGTCATCGTTGATGATTATTCAAGATTTACATGGGTATTTTTCTTATGTAATAAAAATGAAGCCTTTGAAAACTTCACAATATTTGTAAAGAAAGTACAAAATCTTATCGGAACCACCATTGTCACTATTCGTAGTGATCATGGGGGTGAATTTGAGAATGAGTCTTTCTCAAATTTTTGTGATGATCTTGGAATTACTCACACGTTTTCTTTCCCTCGCGCACCTCCTCAAAATGGTGTTGTTGAGAGGAAGAATAGAACGCTTGTGGAGTGTGCTCGCACTATGCTCGAAGATAGTCAACTTGGCTATCAATTTTGGGCGGAAGCGGTACACACCGCTTGCTATGTGTTTAATAGAATACTTTTGAGGCCCGGCACCAAACAAACTTGCTATGAATTGTTGTTTGGTAGATTGCCTCAAGTTAAACATTTTCGTGTTTTCGGCGCAAAATGTTTTATTAAAAACACATATGATAATTTGGACAAGTTTGATCCGAGATCGGATGAGGGGATATTTGTTGGGTATTCCTCACGTAGCAAAGCCTACCGGATATACAACAAAAGATCCTCTACGATCGAGGAATCACTTCATGTCTCTTTTAATGAGAATTTTATTACTTCTAGAATTTCAAATGACAATGATTCTATGGATGTTTTATGTGATTCGTTTGAAAATTCTAAGTCCATTGATTCAATTGATTCTATTGAGACTAACCCGACTAATGAAGTTGTTGAGAATGTGCCTAGTGATCAAGGTATTCCCAAACGGCTTCAAACCGTCCGCGACCATCCCCATGAGCAAGTAATTGGCAATATTCATGATAGTGTCAAGACGAGATCGCAAGTCCACCACTTCGCCAATAGTGCCTTTGTCTCATCAATAGAGCCAAAGAATATAGTTGAAGCTTGCAAAGATAGTGCTTGGATCCTTGCCATGGAGGAGGAACTCATTCAATTCGAGAGGAATGAGGTATGGGAGCTTGTTCCTTTGCCATCGAAGAACCACACCGTCATAGGGACAAAGTGGATCTTCAAGAATAAATCCGACGAAAATCAAGTCGTCATCCGGAACAAAGCTCGGTTAGTTGCTCAAGGCTATCGCCAAGAGGAAGGTATTGATTTTGAAGAATCCTTCGCTCCGGTAGCTAGATTAGAATCGATTAGACTTTTATTGTCTTATGCATGCCATAAAAATTTTAAGTTATTTCAAATGGATGTTAAAAGTGCATTTTTAAACGGAGATGTCGTTGAGGAAATTTACGTTTCTCAACCTCCGGGCTTCATAAATGAAAAATTTCCAAATCATGTTTTTAAACTAAAGAAAGCTCTTTATGGTTTGAGACAAGCTCCTCGAGCTTGGTATGATCGCCTAATGAATTTTCTTTTGGATTTGAATTTTAAAATGGGCGAAGCCGATTCTACACTTTTTGTTAAGCATGCGAATAATGATATTTTATTAGTTCAAATTTATGTTGATGATATCATTTTCGGTGCTACTAACTTCACTCTTTGCGAATAGTTTTCTAATGTTATGAAGGAACAATTTGAGATGAGCCACATGGGCGAACTCAAATATTTCTTAGGTCTCCAAATTCGCCAAATGAACGATGCAATCTTCATCCATCAAACGAAGTATACGGTGGAGTTGCTTAAGCGATTTGGAATGGAAAGTGCTTCCGGGAAAAAGACTCCAATGAGCACGACTACGCATCTCGACAAGGATACGGGTGGTAAGGATGTAGACATTCGTCTATATCGAGGTATGATAGGTAGCTTACTTTATCTTACCGCAAGTAGACCCGATATTATGTTTGCCGTATGCATTTGTGCTCGTTATCAGTCTCTACCTAAGGAGTCTCACTTAGTAGCGGTAAAGCGTATTTTCCGTTATCTAAGTTACACTTTAGATTTTGGATTACTTTATCCGAAATCTAGCACGTATGAGTTAGTCTCATACAGTGATGCCGATTATGCGGGATGCAAATCCGACAGGAAAAGTACTAGTGGCACTTGCCATTTTCTAGGAAATTCTCTTGTCTCTTGGTTTTCCAAGAAGCAAAATTCCGTATCACTTTCAACCACCGAGGCGGAATATATTGCCGCCGGTGCCGCTTGTGCCCAGGTTCTTTGGATGAGACACACTTTGAAGGATTTTGGTATTCACTGTGATACTAGCCCTATCATGGTGGATAACCAAAGTGCTATCTGTCTTTCAAAGAATCCGGTGCACCATTCCCGATCAAAACACATAGATGTCCGACACCATTTCTTAGATGATCATGTTGCTAAAAAGGACATCATTTTAGTGTACGTTGAAACCCAAAAGCAAATCGCCGATATCTTTACGAAACCCCTAATGGAGGACTCCTTTGTGCGGTTACGTCGAGAATTGGGGATTATGGGTGAATCCGAGATATAGGATTCATATTTCATTCAATTATCTTGCATGCTATTATATTTCGCGATATTTCATTCATGCTAGATTTATTGAATTTTTGGGAATTTTATGTGATATATTTGAATTTATGATCAAATTCGTATTTGAAAGTCGTATTTAAGATTTCGACGTTTTATGGGGTAATTTAGATGACTAATGAGTGAGTTATGATGTTTCATCCAAGTGTTTTGTGAAGAGAAATCTATTATAAACTTTTGGACTCCTCTAGTCGGTCTAAGTTCACTTGTCAACCGACTAGATGCTCATCTAGTCGGTCAGCAAATGAACTCAGACCGACTAGATCAAGCCTATTTCTATCTCCTATCTTTTTCTTTCGTTAGTCGGTCACAGTACATTTACCGACCGACTAGATTGAAAACTAGTCGGTCAGTAAATATACTGCGACCGACTAACTCTAGCCCTTAAAATTCCTCTGTGCCCCTGTTTCGACTTAGTCGGTTCAAGCTCATTGACCGACCGACTAGATCGTAATCTAGTCGGTCAGTACTTGAACTGTGACCGACTAAGTAGGTTAGGGCAGTTGAGTCTTTTCATTTCCCAACCGACTTATACTCATTTTTCATCCGACTAATTTCTTTTTTAGTCGGTATTCTCTCAGCTCCAACCCGAAAACCCCAAACCCCCAACTCGAATCCCTTCGTCTTCCGGCCTCCTCTCCGTCGATCGCTGCCGTCCGCCGCCGTCGACTCCACCTCCTAGGTATCTCCCTCCCTCTACTAGGTCAATTTCTTGCCCTAGGGTTCGATTTCTCCTCCTAGGTTTTCTAGGGTTTCGAAATTTTTAACCTAGGGTTTGTGCTTTTCGATTTCATTTGATTTCTAGGTTTCTGCTAGGCTGTGTTTGATCTTATCATCGATTGCTTGTGCTCGTAATGCTATGGCTAAGACGAGAATTCCTATCGCCTCTTCCGGGGCTTCACCTATGACCGTAGGGCCTTCCGACCCTAGGAATCCCCCGAAGCCTAAGCGTCGTGCCAAGTCAACCCAAGCCTCTCCATCATCGCCTCCTCCTAAGAAGCCTAGGACTGCCACAGCTAAACCCCGCAAATCCAAGACCAAAAAGCCTATTCTTCACTCTCCGGCTACTCCTCCCGATTCCGACCCTGAATTTGTGCCTGAGGATGAGCCTTCTAGGGATCCCACTCCTCCTCCGAAGACCAGTAAGACTAAGGGTAAAGCTCCTATGCCAGTCGGCGGTGTAGACATATCGTTGTGCCGCGATGACCCTAAGTGTCTCGCAGCGTACAACCGTATAGAGCACTGTCCACTGTTGTTAGAGCATTACGTTCAGTTTTCTGATTTTCTCGGCCTTGCTGATCTTCTGTCCTATAGTGGTCTTCTAGATTATCTCCGATACGACCCCAAGGCCAACCCCAAACCGTATCCTCGCCTCGTGAAATTGTTCTATGCCAATCGTATTCGAGGCCAGTATGATGCCAGCCACTCCATTGAGACGACTGTCTTGGGAACTCCTATAGTTCTCACGGCAGAAATCTTGGGGGAGATTCTTGGTTGTTCATCGTGTGGTCTTCTCCCTTCGGACATTTCCGTAGATGACATTTCTTCCTTAGATCAGTCTATCCTATCTGAGATTTTCCAGGTTATCCCCTCTGCGTTCATTGGTATTCCTTCGAAATCTTTCAAGCCGAATGCGTGGGTTCTTAACTTGATCTTGAAGTCTTGTCTCCTTCCTAAGTATGGATCCTCTTCACTCCCATCCCAGCCGTTCTTGAAATTGATCTACGCTCTTTTCTTGGGGTGCGAGATTAATTGGGCTCGCGTGATACTCGATAAGATGGATTCTTTCGATTGTATACGCAAGACCAATAAGTCTGCGCACATTCCATACCCTTGCCTGTTGACTCTCGTCTTTCGACATTTCCGAGTCCCTCTCCCTCCTGACGATGAGCGTCCCTTGGGTACGCCTCTGAACGCGACGGCCGTGAAGAAATCTCTAGCGGCACTTCGTCACGTGCAGAGGTCTATCGCATCTGCTTCTCAGGCTTCTCCGTCCGCTGCTGCAGCCCCCCTCTCGTCCCGCTACATTGGACGATGTCGTACGCCTTCTTCGTCGGCACGAGTCACGTTTGGCTCGTACCGAGGAGGTCGTCTGCCGTATGGCTCGTCTGATGGGGATTGATCTTCCTTCTTCAGTTTCTGAGGCCGAGGAGATGGACGATGAGGAGATTGACGAGCTTGTCACTTCTTTGGCTCGTGACGATGTTGCCACGGCCACTGCTGCTGCTGGTACTTCTACTTCTGCTCCTGGAGATGGCACCACTTCCGGTGTTTCTGAGCCATCTGCTTCAGCACTTCAGACTTCTGAGCCTGCTGCTGACCCTGCTACCGTGCCTGCTGATCTTCCTGTTGACACATCTGCCGTCGAGCCCGTCGTTGACGTCTCGACTCCTGCCCCGTCGATTCCATCTGTTGAGACACCTCTACTCCCTGCAGAGCCTGAGTCCACTCCGTCGACTGGACCCACGGACACTGCAGATCCAGCCTCCTCCTCGTGATCGCGTGTATCGAGGACTCTCCACTACGCTTTGGATGATTTTTTTTGTGACAGTATTTTGGGTTTGGATGGGGTTTGAGAGATGTTTTGATGTATTTTTGTGATTTTTGGATGTTGGAGTTGGATATTATGATATGATGTAGTTTTGATGTATTTTGATACACTCTGTTGATGATGATGATGTATTTTGTTTGTTTATATAGATGATGTGTCTCGCTTCATATGTTGTACCACATGTATTCGATGTGATACCTTTTTGATATACTCAAGATGTCTATATATATATATATATATGTTCATCGTCATTCACTTTGTCATTTATTCGTCGTGCATTGTTTATATATATATATATATATTCGTTGAATGCATTTGAATTGTGAATTCGTCGCTCGACGATTAAAAACTTGGTTAAATAGATTATATTTCTATAATTATATAGAATTGTTTTCCATGCACAAAATTAACCAAGAATATTGAATATTGAAGAGTATGTTTCTTTATTCAATAAATGAAAAAAAAATACCAAATATTATTTTTCTTTGATGATTTTGATCTTCACTTTGTGATAATGGACAATTGGCATACTTTGATTTGATTTTATCGATTTTCCTTTGGTGTCAATTAATTCCATTGTCTTTGTCTACGACTCCCGATGTTAGATTTTACATTTCCTAATTGTTGTCGTTGTATGCCCCCCATTTTTGGGATAATGCCAAAGGGGGAGAGATAATGATAATAAATAGCGCAAATGAAAATTTAACTCAATTTCCAAGAATCTAGTTTGATATGTTAGATTCAGGGGGAGTTAAGATACATGTAAGGATTTTCAAAATCCGATATTCCGAAAATTGATTCTCTTTATTTATCTTACTCATCTGATTGATGCAATTCATATATATTCATTTTGGATTTAACGTGTCATCAATGCAGGGGGAGTAAGTATTTTACATTTGAATCATTATTTTTGATTATTATTTATGTTGCTTTGTCATCACCAAAAAGGGGGAGAATGTTGAATATTGGACTCCCCGGATTTGGTTTTGATGATGAGCAAACATAAATAATCCATGAACTAACAATTTGTGAGCGCAGTTTTGGAGATCGTCGCCAATTTCACGAGAATATTCAAAGCGACATCTCAACACTTTCCAAAGCTCATATTCATGCCTAAAGCTTCGTTGAAGCTCTTGCGATGCTTTGGAAGATATGAAGATTCAATCGAAGCTCTCGAAGACCGTTTATTAAGGTTTTATTTATAGTCTTTTAGCTTCGATATATATAGAATGTTAAGCCTTGAGTATATCTTACGTTTCTATCTTCATTTCGTTCATTTCGTAGCTCTAGGATCCTTGCACAAGTTCATTCTAACTTCCTCGAAGCGTCGCGCTTCTATTCGGATTTCTATGTGCATGTTAGTTGGTACAAGAACAAGTACTGACCGACTAGATGGTGATCTAGTCGGTCGGCAACTGTTCTTGGACCGAATAGTTTGATTCCTTAATTTCTTGGACTTTACTGTTTACTGTTAGTCGGTCTATGTTGACTCACCGACCGACTAGTTTGTGAACTAGTCGGTCAGTGATGCTTCTTTGACCGACTAGTTGTGACTTAATGTTCATCCTAAAATTCTCCTAAGCTACTGTTTACCGTTAGTCGGTCTAAGAACGTTTGATGACCGACTAGATGACAATCTAGTCGGTCAACTTTTGTTCTTGGACCGACTAAGTCACTTGCTTTCAGACTAAGTCATTTTGCCTCTTAGTCGGTCTACGTTCATTGACTGACCGACTAGTTGTGAAACTAGTCGGTCAGACAGTCTTCTTGGACCGACTAGATTTCTAGGTCTGAAATTCTATCTCTTCTCAGATCTGCTCTTAGTCGGTCCATGCTTTGTGACTGACCGACTAGTTGATGAACTAGTCGGTCAGTGTTTGTTCTTTGACCGACTAATCCTCTCAGATTTCTTTTCGTTGGAGAATGACCTATCTTGTTTTTATGGGACCCTATAAATACGAACCTAGGTCATTTCTATCTTCAATAGAGCTGCCATTAAGAGATTCATTGAGTTCTAAAGAGATAGCTATTCTCCCTCAAATCTAAAGCTCTCTTCCTCACAAGAAACCCATTCTCTCTCATTTCTAGATCTAGAGAGAAGCTTGTTCTTGGTGAGCTCTTCAAGCTATTGCTTGATCCAAGTCTCCAACTCTTTCCTAGGCACCGATTGCTGGTCATTTCCTTGGTGCTAGGTCTTGGTGACTTCATCTTCCTCAAATCCTTCATTTCACCATTTGGGTAAGAAAAACTCAAGGTATAGGATTTTGTGGTAAGATTGTTTATTTCATATTAAACTCTTTAATATTGCTTTGTGATTCTCTCGGTTGTGAGAGAAGGTTGTGATCCCGGGTTGTGGGATTCACGTTTTCTATTGCTTGTATGATTTGATCTTGTGAAGGTTTTTCACAAGATATTCATAGTGGAAATCTTGAGTTAGGGTTTCTAACTCAAGTATTCGGAAGGGATCCGGGTGGTTGGGACGTAGAATCACCGGGAACAAGTCGGGGAGACTTGGGTGGATCCGAACCCATTAACATCGTTTGTTTGCATTGTTGATTTAATTGTTGTCATTCAATTTAAGCTTCCGCAAATTGATTTGGTAGTTGTTTGCAATTTAATTTGGAATTATACTCCTTATTATTTTAAAGTACTATTCACCCCCCCTCTAGTACTTGTGCAGTAGCTGGTAGGGCATTACATATGAGTAGCAATGGATGCCTAGGAATGAGCAGGAGACTTGAATCAAGCAAAAGCTTAGATGGCTCAACAAGAACAAGGTTCTCTCAAGATGGATTCTAGATCTCAAATGAGGGAGAGAATGATTTCTTGTGAGGAAGAGAGCTTTGGAAATGAGTTTTAATCTCTAACTCTTTCAATCTGAATAAATCTCTCAATAGCAGCTCTAACCTTGAGAGAAATGACCAAGCTTCGTATTTATAGGGTCCCACAAAATCGAGCTAGGTCATCTCCCAACAGTTGGAAATCTGGGGCAATTAGTCGGTCAAAGAACAACCACTGACCGACTAGTTCATCAACTAGTCGGTCGGTGAAACAACATGAACCGACTAAAGGATGAACAGTGAACAGATGAAATTTCAGACCTAGATAACTAGTCAGTCCAAGAAGACTTTCCGACCGACTAGTTTCTCAACTAGTCGGTCGGTCAGTTAACTTAGACCGACTAAGAGTCAAAAACAATTAGTCTGAATACAACTTGATTTAGTCGGTCCAAGAACAAATGTTGACCGACTAGATCATCAACTAGTCGGTCACCAAACGTTCTTAGACCGACTAACGATAAACAGTAACTAGGTGAAAAATTGGCATGTACAGTAAAGCTCAACTAGTCGATCTAAGAAGCATCACTGACCGACTAGTTCACCAACTAGTCGGTCGGTGAGTCAACTAAGACCGACTAACTGTAAACAGTAAAGAGCTTAAGATTTTGAAGACAAACTAGTCGGTCCAAGAAGCTTTTCCGACCGACTAGATCACCATCTAGTCGGTTGGTTCTTCTTCTTGAACCAACTAACATGCACAAGAAGTCGCGAATCGAAGCGCGAAGCTTCGGGAAAGTTTGTATGGACTTCTACTAAGATCCTAGAGCAAAGATAGGAGCGTTATGAAGATATAAATCGTAAGACCTACTCAAGGCTTAACATTCTACGATAGGAGCTTAAAGACTATAAATAAAACTTGACGATACCGTCTCCAATAGCTTCAATCGAATCTCCATGACTTCTAAAATGGTCCAAAAGCTTAGACGAAGCTTTAGGCATATGAATACGTGCTTTGAAAAGTCTTGAGACGTCGCTTTGGATGTTCACGTGAATCTGGCGACGATCTCCATAACTGCGCTCACAAAATGTTAGTTCACTATTTATTTATGTTTGCTCATCATCCAAAACCAAATCCGGGGAGTCCAATACTCAACATTCTCCCCCTTTTTGGTGATGACAAACCAACATAAATAATAATAAAAAATAATGATTCAAATGTAAAATACTTACTTCCCCTGCATTGATGACACGTTAATTCCAAATTGAATAAATATAATACGCATCAAGCAGAAGTGAGAAATATAAAACATGATCCATGTATTGAAATTTAGGATCGTAATCCATTTTTATATATCTTCACTCCCCCTGAATCTAACATAATAAATTAGATTCATGGACAATAGAGTTAAATTTTCATTTTGCCCTTGTCATTATTACTATCTGTCCCCCTTTGGCATTATCCAAAAAGAGTGGGGGGCATACAACGACAACAACAAGGCTAAAGAAAAATCCAACATCGGGAGTCGAAGAATACGACGATGGTCCAAAAGACACCAAGAAACAAAAATACATGAAGAAAATCAAGGTGTGCCAAATTGACCATTATCCAAAAGCGAAAAACGAAATCATCACAATACCAAATAAAATTCACTTATTGAGTAAAGGAACGTGCTCTCCAATCTCAACATTTTGGTTAAATTAGTGCATGGAAAACACTTCTATGTTTTCATAGAAATAAATTCTTTTTAACCAAGTCATTATCGTCGAGCGATGAAATCGAATATCATAGACTTTAAAACGAATATAAAATGTGCACAACGAAGTAAAAGAGAACAACGATGTATATATATATATATATATATATATATATATATATATATATATATATATATATATATATATATATATATATATATATATATATATATATATATATATATATATATATATATATGAAGCAACATGAGTACAACCAAAAGATACATCGACTCCATAACATCAAAGGCACAAAGTACATCGACTACATCAAAATGGCACATAGTGTATCAACATCAAAAACTCACAATCCATCATCGACATCAACAACATCAACATACATCCAAAAATGATACAACATCGACATCAAACATCAACACATCCAAAAAAACATCAGAAAACACCACCAACCCTGTCCTAACCCAAAACTCTCTCTAAAAGATGAATCATCCAAGGAGCATCGGAGAGTCCTCCAAAAAGACTCTCAAGAAGTAGTGGCAGGATCAGCAGTCTCCGGAGGTCCAGTCGAAGGAGTGGACTCAGGCTCTGCTGGGAGGAGTGGTGTGTCAATAGAAGGAATCGTCGGGGCAGGAGTGGAAACAGCAACAGCAGGCTCAATGGCAGAGGTATCAATAGGAACGTCAACAGGAGCAGACATCTCTGGAGCAGCAGTAGACTCGTCCACTGGAGCAGAAGACTCTGGAGGACCTGAAGAAGTGGCAGCTCCAACAACAGATGTGGTAGCAGCAGCAGGAGTGGCCTCAGCGCCACGAGCAAGAGAATCAACGAGCTCATCGATATCCTCATCATCCATCTCCTCATCCTCAGAAACAGGAGGAGGGACCTCAACCCCAATAACACGAGCAATACGACACAGAATCTCCTCGCTACGAGCATACCGAGACTCGAGACAACGAACAGAACGAGCGAGATCATCAAGTGTGGTGGGAGGTCTAGGAGTAGCAGCTGCAGAAGATGTGCCCTGAGAAGCTGAAGGAGTCGTCCTCTACACGTGACGGAGTGCCGTAAGAGATTTCTTGACCGCCGTCACGTTCAGGGGAGGACCAAGTGAACGCTTATCGTCAGGAGGCAAAGGTACGTGGAAATGAAGAAACACCAAAGTCAGCAGACAAGGATAAGGGAGATGCGCAGATTTCGAGGACTTGCGAATACACTCAAAAGAGTCCATCTTATCGAGTATAATGCGAGCCCAATTAATCTCGCAACCCAAGAAAAGAGCGTAAATCAACTTGAGGAAGGGCTGGGATGGCAGAGACGATGACCCGTACTTGGGAAGCAAGGACGACTTCAGGATTAGATTGAGCACCCAAGCATTCGGTTTAAAAGACTTCGATGGGACACCAATGAAAGCAGAAGGGATCACATGGAAGATATCGGTGAGAACGGACTAATCCAACGAAGAGATATCATCAACAGAAATATCAGATGGGAGGAGACCCGACGACGAATAACCAAGCAACTCCCCCAAGATTTCTGCCGTGAGGACTATAGGAGTCCCCAAAACAGTAGTCTCGATGGAGTGGGTCTCACCATACAGTCCCCGGATAGGGTTCGGATAGAAAAGTTTGACCAGGCGAGGATAGGGTCGAGGGTTCGCCTTAGGGTCAAAGCGAAGGTAGTCTAAGAGTCCACTATAGGAAAGAAGATCTGCTAAGCCAAGGAAATCGGAGAATTTAACGAAATGCTCCAATAACAGTAGGCAATGTTCGATACGCGTGTATGCCGCTAGACACAAAGGGTCATCATGACACAACAATATATCGACACCACCTGCTGGCATCGGGGCCTTTCCCTTAGGCTGTCGAGTCCTAGGATGAGGTGGAGTAGTGGGTTCCTGACGACTAGGCTCATCCTCGGGTCTAAACTCAGTGTCAGAATCAGATGGAGTAGCGGGGGTATGGAGTGTAGGCTTCCTAGACAAAGAACGTCTACAGGGTTTGGCGGTCGCCGTCCGCTGCTTTTTAAGAGGAGGCGAAGACGATGAAGGTTGGGTTGGTTTAGGTCGGTGTTTGGGTTTCGAAGGATCCCTAGGGTGTTGCTCAACAGTCATATGGGACGGGCCAGAGGGAGTGATCGGTATTCTCGTCCTTGCCATAAGTGTGACAAAACGAGATCAAGCAAACAATCGCAAGAAGAGATTGAAGAACCCTAGTGATCGAAACCCTAGTGCTGAAAACGAAATTAGCTAAAACCGAAACCCTAGATAGTGAAATCGACCTAGAACAGAACCCTAGATGCAAGAGAGAAGAGGAGGGATACATAGGAGGAAGATCGACGGCCGTTGATTGGTGGAAAACGACGATCGGATGGCGGAATCGACAGGAGGAGACGAAGGGTCGGGGGTTTTAGCTGGAGAGGGGAGAGTGTCAATCGATTAGAAATGAAAATAATCGAATGGAAACGAGTTTAAGTCGGTCAAAATGCGAAAAGACACGACTGTCCCTGAGCACTTAGTCGGTCACAGTTCAAGCACTGACCGACTAGATGACAATCTAGTCGGTCGGTCAATGTCACGACCCGCTTCCCTAAAATGGAGGCGAGACGTGAAAAGGTCCGCACGAGAGTGGAGCTGTAAAGCCCCAAACCTGATAAGCGTAAATAAAACATAAGCAGGTCCCTGTAACCACAACGGAACAACAATAATAATAAAAGGAGAGACTGAAATAAAAACTTCACATCTCAAATATTGTCCAACATAAAAAAAATAAGTTCAACATCCAGAAAAGCCACCAGGCTAAAGAAAAGAGTCTAAGGGCCCAGAACAAGGCCAACGAAAGCATCAACATAACAAAGTATAGGTGCTACGCACCGACAACAAAACAAATGTCTAACAAAAGTAAAACACAACAAAGACACTAGGACTGGTCCCCAGTGTCCACGTACTCCCCGTCAAACACGGGCTCGGGCTCGGTGTCAGCAAACACCTCGTCCTCAACAAGGTACTCGGGCTCGGGATCTAACATGTGTCACCCAAAAGAGTAAAGGGGCACATGTCAGTAAGTCTAAAAGACTTGGGCAAGGAAACTGAAAGTAAGGCCACTAGCAACCTAGCAGTTTAGTATGCATGACATGGCAGTTATAACATGAGTGCACAATTAAGACATGGCAAGAAAATTTGTACTTGAGAGCAATCATCGGGACAAGATAAGACAAGAGTAGCCAAGCTACTATCAATTCCAATCAATTCACTATTCACGTTGTTTTGTAGATGTTTACGCCTTATAGCTGAATGGGTTCACATTCGCTGATTGGCCGCTTAACAACTACCCCACCCCAAAGAATTTACGCCTTACAACTGCAGTTGCTGATCAGGCAGACTCCCAGTTGAATGGTCGCTTAACTCTTACCCCCAATACCCACACGTAATGGAGCCTGGGTCCCCGCACAATGAACTCAGCTAGTGAGCCTGGGGTTGCCCGCACAATGAGCTCGCATTCTTAAACATTTGGCGTAAGAGCACCTAGCCGGAAACAAGCAATTCGGGCGTTGGCTATCAACCAACACATGGCCCGCTTCTGGAACACGAGCCAGGAACACAAGCATTCGTAGCAACGCTACGCAATCACACAAACACTTAAGGAATGCAATGACATGACAATTAATTCGCGTACCGTTAATGGAAAGTAAACATGACATGGAAATTATGCAACATGCTATATGTGTCGGAACTAGCTTCGTTGTCAAGCTAGTTCCCCAATTTGCGCCTAGGCGAGTATCATTTCGTCGCCTAGTCTCTTTTACGCCTACAACAAGCAAATGGCCTAAAGCATGGCCTAAACCCTAAGTGGCAAGTTTCACTTGCCTAGCACCGGAGATGACGACCACTTCGTCTCACGGATGCTAATCTACGGGGAAATCGCTGTTATGGGGGAAACAAACACAAAACAACATGAAATTTATTAGGGTTTCATAAAAATATAAATAAGTTAAGAAAACACTAAGGAATTGATTTCTCACCGAGAGAAGGCGGAAGAAACACTCCGGGGAACCCTAGGATCAGATCTGGAAGCAAATGGAGAAGTTTGGGAAAACTAGGGTTTTGGGGGATTTGGGGATTTCGATGGAGATTTGGGGAAGATGAGAGGTGGATAGAGTGAATGGATGGATTGGATGATAGATTTAGGGCTTGGAATGAAGGATTGAAGCTTGGGGGAAGATGGGGGCTCAAGGGGGAAGTTTTTAGGGTTTTGGGTCGTGTTGGAGAAGATGAAATCGTTTGGGTTGGGTTTAAATAGGTTGGGCTGGCGGCTGCCCAGAAATTAGGGTTTTAACACTAGTTAGTCGGTCAAAGACCAACCACTGACCGACTAGTTTGACAACTAGTCGGTCGGTCGACCAACGCAGACCGACTAAGTGCAAACAGTAACTCCTGAACGAAAGTAGGATTTTAGAGTTAGTCGGTCCATGAATAAATACTGACCGACTAGTTTAATATCT
Source organism: Scilla litardierei (assembly GCA_030789695.1). Taxonomy (NCBI): domain Eukaryota; kingdom Viridiplantae; phylum Streptophyta; class Magnoliopsida; order Asparagales; family Asparagaceae; genus Scilla; species Scilla litardierei. Next base: position 51,543,488 of record CM061132.1, on the reverse strand, counting down.
AGTCGGTCGATGAGCGTTCTTAGACCGACTAAGAGTAAACAGTAACTGATACAAAAATAAGATGATGAGTTAGTCGGTTCAAGAAGCATTGCTGACCGACTAGTTTACAACCTAGTCGGTCAACCAACGTTCTTAGACCGACTAACGATAAACAGTAACTCCTGAGAAATTTAGAAAGCTAACTAGTCGGTCCAAGAAGGATTGCCGACCGACTGGATCGTCATCTAGTCGGTCGGTGCCCCTTCTTATACCGGCTAATGAGCACCAAAAGTTCCGATACGGAGCGCGGAGCCCTGGGATCGATTCCTAAGACTCCTAGGCTTGATCTAATAGTTAGATATGACCGTTATGAAGTCCGTCACGAGTGACAAACTTCGAAATTGACGATCCTAAGGAAGAAGCAAGAAAATACGATGAATCGATCGAAAATGAAAACTACGGAGACGAAAACCACACAAGAGGAGAAAATCCACCAAAACAAATATTATATTATATTAAATCCAGATACATGAAAAGCAGTCGTTACAGTAAATGAGCATCAACCGACTAAGTCGAAACAGAGGCCAGTCAAAGTTTTTAGGGCTAGAGTTAGTCGGTCTAAGTTCAAGTACTGACCGACTAGTGTTCATTCTAGTCGGTCGGTAAGTGAACGTGGATCGACTAAATGAAGTCAGTAGCAAAGAAAAATTATAAGCTTGAGCTAGTCGGTTTGAGTTCATTAGCAGACCGACTAGATATGAATCTAGTCAGTTTGTTGATGAACTGAGACAGACTAGATGAGTCCAAAAATTGATAAATGAGTTTTCTCCTAAATGCACTTGGACGAAACATCGTTTAACTTAAAAAATCATCAAACTACCCCATTAATCATCGAAAAACTTAAACACGACGTTCAAGAGTAAATTCGAGCATAAATTCCAAAAATTCACAAAAAATCCCGTAAGAATCCAATAAGTCTAGCATGAACAAATATAGCGAAATAGAATAGCATGCAAGATTATTGAATAAAAATGAATCCTATATCTCAGATTCACCCATAATCCCCAATTCTCGACGCAACCGCACAAAGGAGTCCTCCTTTAGGGGTTTCGTGAAAATATCGACGATTTGCTTCTGGGTTTCAACGTACACTAATATGATGTCCTTTTTAGCAACATGATCATCTAAGAAATGGTGTCGGACATCTATGTGTTTAGAACGGGAATGGTGCACCGGATTCTTTGAAAGACAAATGGCACTTTGGTTGTCCACCATGATAGGGCTAGTATCACAATGTATACCAAAATCCTTAAGTGTGTGTCTCATCCAAAGAACCTGGGCACATGCAGCTCCGGCGGCAATGTATTCCGCCTCGATGGTTGAAAGTGATACGGAATTTTGCTTCTTGGAAAACCAAGAGACAAGAGAATTTCCTATAAAATAGCAAGTGCCACTAGTACTCTTCCAGTCAGATTTGCATCCCGTATAATCAGCGTTACTATATGAGACAAACTAATACGTGCTAGATTTTGGATAAAGTAATCCAAAGTCTAATGTGTAACTTAAATAGCGAAAAATACGTTTTACCGCTAGTAAGTGAGAATCCTTAGGTTGAGACTGATAACGAGCACAAATACATATGGCAAACATAATATCAGGCCTACTTGCGGTAAGATAAAGTAAACTACCTATCATACCTCGATATAGACGAATGTCTATATCTTTTCTGCCCGTATCTTTATCAAGATGCGTAGTAGTGCTCATTGGAGTCTTTTCCCGGAGGCACTCTCCATTCCAAATAGCTTTAGCAACTCCACCGTGTACTTCGTTTGGTGGATGAAGATTCCATCGTTCATTTGGCGAATTTGGAGACCTAAGAAATATTTGAGCTCACATATGTGGCTCATCTCAAATTGTTCCTTCATACCATTAGAAAACTCTTCGCAAAGAGCGAAGTTAGTAGCACCGAAAATGATATCATCTACATAAATTTGAACTAAAAGAATATCATTATTCGCATGCTTAACAAAAAGTGTAGAATCGGCTTCTCCCATTTTAAAATTCAAATCCAAAAGAAAATTCTTTAGGCGATCATACCAAGCTCGAGGAGCTTGTCTCAAACCGTAAAGTGCTTTCTTTAGTTTAAAAACATGATTTGGAAATTTTTCATTGATAAAGCCCGGAGGTTGAGAAACATAAACTTCCTCAACGACATCTCCGTTTAAAAATGCACTTTTTACATCCATTTGAAATAGTTTGAAATTTTTATGGCATGCAAAAGATAACAATAATCTAATAGATTCTAATCTAACTACCGGAGCGAAGGATTCTTCGAAATCGATACATTCCTCTTGTCGATAGCCTTGAGCTACTAACCGAGCCTTGTTCCGGATGACGATTTGGTTCTCGTCGGTTTTGTTCTTGAAGATCCACTTCGTTCCTATAACGGTGTGGTTCTTTGAAGGCAATGGAACAAGCTCCCATACCTCATTCCTCTCGAATTGAATGAGTTCCTCCTCCATGGCAAGGATCCAAGCACTATCTTCGCATGCTTCATTTATATTCTTTGGCTCAATCGAGGAGACAAAGGCACAATTGGCGAAGTGGTGGACTTGCGATCTCGTCTTGAATCTATCATGAATATTGCCAATGACTTGCTCATGGGGATGGTCATGGACCGTATGAAGCCGTTTGGGAATTCCCTGATCACTAGGAACATTCTCAACAACCTCATTAGTCGGGTTAGTATCAATAGAATCAATAGAATCACATAAAACATCCATTGAATCATCATCATTTGAAATTCAAGAAGGAATAAAATTTTCATTAAAAGAGACATGTAGTGATTCCTCGATCGTTGAGGATCTTTTGTTGTATATCCGGTAGGCTTTGCTACGTGAGAAATACCCAACAAATATCCCCTCATCCGATCTCGGATCAAACTTGTCCAAATTTTCATAAGTGTTTTTAATAAAACATTTAGCACCAAAAACACGAAAATGTTTAACTTGAGGCAATCTACCAAACAACAATTCATAACAAGTTTGTTTGGTGCCGGGCCTCAAAAGTATTCTATTAAACACATAGCAAGCGGTGTGTACCGCTTCCGCCCAAAATTGATGGCCAAGTTGGCTATCATCGAGCATTGTGCGAGCACACTCCACAAGCGTTCTATTCTTTCTCTCAACAACACCATTTTGAGGGGGTGCGCGAAGGAAGGAAAACGTGTGTGTAATTCCAAGATCATCACAAAAAGTTGAGAAAGACTCATTCTCAAATTCACCTCCACGATCACTACGAATAGTGACAATGGTTGTTCCGATGAGATTTTGTACTTTCTTCACAAATGTTGTGAAGTTTTCAAAAGCTTCATTTTTATTACATAAGAAAAATACCCATGTAAATCTCGAAAAATCATCTACGATGACAAGCCCATATCTAGCATTTCCTAAAGAAGCAACTCTAGTTGGCCCAAATAAATCTAGATGTAATAGCTCTAGAGGCCGTTTAGTAGAAATGCTTTTCTTAGGTTTAAATGAAGATTTAGGTAGCTTGCCTCATTGACATGAGTCACAAAAACTTTTCTTTTCAAAAACAAGCTTAGGAAAACCTTTAATGGAATTTAATTTTGAAAGCTTAAAAAGTGTTCCAAAGTTCACATGACCAAAGCGTCGATGCCATAAGTGTTGTTCACTTGTGTTGGCAACGAGACATTGTTCATATGACTTAGGAAAATCCAAAATATAAATATCTTTATGGCGTGTGCCGGAAAATAATAAATCATTATTAACATTATTAAAAATGTGACACAATCCTTTCGCAAATCTAACTTTGTAACCTTTGTCACAAAGTTGGCTTATTGAAATAAGATTGTGGTTTAAACCATTAACAAGATAAACATCACTAATTAAGGGTTTAGATGGGTTACCCACTTTACCAACACAGATGATGGTTCCGCTCTCGTTGCCTCTAAAGATTACCCGGTTCCCATTAGCAATGGGTACCACTCCGGAAAGCAATTGAGCATCGCCCGTCATGTGTTTTGAACACCCGCTATCGAGTATCCACCCATCCTTGGAGCCAAATTTGACTTTGTTGCTCCGTTTGTTTTTCTTGAGTACCTAAAGATGATTATATCATTTCATGGTACCCAAGGTCATTGGGTCCTCAAAGGTTAGACCTTTGGAAGCCAAGTCCAATTGGACTTAGACTTCCCAATATAATTAATATTATCCACTACATTCAAAAAATAATCATTCATGTAGATTTGTTTTTCATCCATACTTGTGTCCTTTGGGCTCCAAATTGAGAATATTTTGGGAGCCTTAATCCTATTGGGAGCATGCATGCTTTGTTGATTTCTACGTGATGCATGTCGTGGATAGGTAAAAGGAACATGATGAAATGGTGCATGTGGATAATTATTCATATGACGATGTGGGTGAACATATGCATGTGAGGGAACACGTGCGTGAGGGTGTCTCACATGTTGTGCACGTGCCCGTGAATGTGTAGTATAGAAATCATCATATGAGTGAGCCGGTGGAGTAGGACGTGTGTTCATACGTGGCATAGTATTGGTGTACATGTATGCATGACCCTTCTTTGGAGGTCCACCCAAAGTGGGTTTCTTTCCGAAAGAGGGTGTGGACGAGGTGGAAGCACCATTGGTAGATGAACTACCAATAGAGTGTTTGCTACCACTCGTCGAAGCACCGGAAGTTGGCCTAACAAAAGTAGTGGCCGATTTGGATGGAGTTCCCATCGTATACCCCAAACCAATGTGGTGATTGGCCGGAAGTAAGTCACTTAGGATTTTATCCAAATGGTCCTTACCTTTATTGAATTTATTAATTCGGCCTAATGTGTTCTCATATTTCTCGGTGAGAGAACGCATAGAAGCATCCAAAGTGGATACTTGCGATATGAGCACATAAACACGAGATTTAAGATTCTCATTCTCAATACTCAAAGTCGAGTTTTGAGAAGTCAAATCTGCTATCTTGTGTTCCTCCGGATCCTCAATGATAACATGTTCAAGTTGAGTCTTGAGATTAACAATCTCATTCTTCAACCCTTCAACAACGGTGTCGTTGTTGGTGATGATAGTTTTAGGTGAGGTTTGGATGCTAACTAGCTCATCTTTAGTCTTATTATATCGTTCAACTAATTTAGCATATCTATTCCATATTTGCTCATTAGCTAGTCTAAGGTCATCCATAGTTACCTCATCGCTTTCATCCTCGCTATCATCGGAGGCGGGTTCTTGAACATTTTCCTAGTTAGCCATGAAACATACGTGCGCTTGCTCCACTTTCACATAATCCGACTCCCCGCTTGAAGAGTCATCTTCGGAATCGGTGAAACCGACAAATCCTTTCTTATAGCCTTTCTTATACTTCTTCGATTTGTCGTACTTCGGCGCCTTCCACTTTTCCTTTTGCTTGTTTTGTGGACAATCCGCTTTGATGTGTCCTGGCTTATTGCATTTAAAGCACAAAGGAGGAGAGACGTTAGTAGAAGTAAATTTAGATTTGCCTTTGAAGTTACCTTTTCGGAAGAAGCGATTGAACTTCTTTGCCATGAGGGCAATGGATTCCATGTCCATTTCATCTTCCGAGTCCTCGTCATCGGTAGAGGTGAATGGAGCCGCCTTGAACGCAATCGCCTTTTTCTTAGGCACGTCTTGGTTCAAATAAGACTTCATCTTCTCTTGTAACTTCACCTTGCTATCCTTGCGTACCTCGTATGACATTAAAGTACCCATTAATTGAACCACGGTATACTTGTTCATATCGTTACCTTCCTCGATGGCGAAGGTACGCTTTTCTCAACTAGAAGGAAGTCCTTCTATAAGCTTCGAACATTTCTCCTTTTGGGTGTAGGTTTTGCCGAGATCCTCTAACTCGTTTATGATGTCGACGAAGCGAGCATAATACTCCTTCATCTTCTCACCCTGTAGCTTATGAAACATCTCGTAATATTTATTAACTACAACGAGTTTAGAGTCTATTACCCTACTCGTCCCTTCATGTAAGATGAGGAGGGAGTTCCAAATTTGATATGCACTCTTACATGTGCATATCTTATTGAAGTCCTTGGGCTCCAATGCGCATTGCAAGGCGTTCATTGCCTTGGCATTGCTTACCTCCGCGGCGACCTCCGCGGGAGTCCACTTCTCGAAATCTTCTTCGGCGGGCTCGACGTATTTCTTCATCGTGGTCCTCCATAGTGAAGCACTCCAGAGGAACGTTTCCATCCGGTATTTCCAGTACCCGTAGTTGGTACCGTTGAAGAATGGAGGCATCGTTGAGGAATGTCCTTCCATTACCGAAGAAGCTCCTTCACGGTTCTTGAAGGTGCTATAATCCGAAGGTGGACGCACTGTCTTGTTGTCGTTGGCAGACATAGCTAAGTATCTGGCTCCGATACTAAATGTAATGCCCTGAAAGCTACTGCACAAGTACTAGAGGGGGGTGAATAGTACTTTAAAAATAACAAGGAGTATAATTCCTAATTATCGTGCAAACTACTACCAACAAATGCGGAAGCTAAAATATGACAACAACAAATAAACAATGCTAACAATTGATATGATGGGTTCGGATCCACCCAAGTCTCTCCGACTTATACCCGGTGATCCTACGTCCCAGAACACCCGGATCCCCTCCGGATACTTAGGTTAGAAACCCTAACCCAAGATTTCCACTATGAATACCTTGTGAAAAACCTTCACAAGATCAAATCATACAATCAATAGCAATAGTGAATCCCACAACCTGGGATCACAACCTTCTCTCACAACCGAGAGAATCAATAACAATAAAAGAGTTTATATGAAATAAACAACAACTTACCACAAACCCTATACCTTGAGTATTCTTACCAAATTAGGGCAAGGAGGGATTTGAGGAAGGAGAAGTCACCAAGACCTATCACCACCAATATGAGCAGCAATGGGTGCCTAGGAATGAGTAGGAGACTTGAATTAAGCAAAAGCTTGGATGCTCAACAAGAATAAGGTTCTCTCAAGATGGATTCTAGATCTCAAATGAGGGAGAGAATGATTTCTTGTGAGGAAGAGAGCTTTGGAAATGAGTTTTAATCTCTAACTCTTTCAATCTGAATAAATCTCTCAATATCAGCTCTAACCTTGAGAGAAATGACCAAGCTTCGTATTTATAGGGTACCACAAAATCGAGCTAGGTCATCTCCCAACGGTTGGAAATCTGGGGCAATTAGTCGGTCAAAGAACAACCACTGACCGACTAGTTCATCAACTAGTCGGTCGGTGAAACAACATGAACCGACTAAAGGATTAACAGTGAACAGATGAAATTTCAGACCTAGATAACTAGTCTGTCCAAGAAGACTTTTCGACCGACTAGTTTCTCAACTAGTCGGTCGGTCAGTTAACTTAGACCGACTAAGAGTCAAAAAATATTAGTCTGAATACAACTTGATTTAGTCGGTCCAAGAACAAATGTTGACCGACTAGATCATCAACTAGTCGGTCACCAAACGTTCTTAGACCGACTAACGATAAACAGTAACTAGGTGAAAAATTGTCATGTACAGTAAAGCTCAACTAGTCGGTCTAAGAAGCATCACTGACCGATTAGTTCACCAACTAGTCAGTCGGTGAGTCAACTAAGACCGACTAACTGTAAACAGTAAAGAGCTTAAGATTTTGAAGACAAACTAGTCGGTCCAAGAAGCTTTTCCGACCGACTAGATCACCATCTAGTCGGTTGGTTCTTCTTCTTGAACCAACTAACATGCACAAGAAGTCGCGAATCGAAGCACGAAGCTTCGGGAAAGTTTGTATGGACTTCTACTAAGATCCTAGAGCTAAGATAGGAGCGTTATGAAGATATAAATCGTAAGACCTACTCAAGGCTTAACATTCTACGATAGAAGCTTAAAGACTATAAATAAAACTTGACGATACCGTCTTCAATAGCTTCAATCGAATCTTCATGACTTCTAAAATGGTCCAAAAGCTTCAACGAAGCTTTAGGCATATGAATACGTGCTTTGAGAAGTCTTGAGACGTCGCTTTGGATGTTCACGTGAATTTGGCGACGATCTCCATAACTGCGCTCACAAAGTGTTAGTTCACTATTTATTTATGTTTGCTCCTCATCCAAAACCAAATCCGGGGAGTCCAATACTCAACAATTGGTCCATATGGAGCCTTTGCAACATTTTCTTTGTGTATGTGGTTTGATGTAATATGATTCCATCTTTTAGATGTTCAATCTCTAAGACAAGGCAGAATTTCGTTTTGCCTAGGTCTTTCATTTCGAATTTTTTTGTTAGGCTTACATATATCTCAGCGATCTCTTCAGGAGATCGAATAAGATGCAAATCGTCTACGTAGACAACAATTATAACGAATCCTTTTCCCTTTGCTCTTATGAAGATGCAATGGCAGACTTCATTGTTATTGAATCCTTGTTTAATAAGGAATTCGTTGAGTCTGTTATACCACATCCTTCCTGATTGTTTGAGACCATACAATGATCTTTGCAGCTTAATAGAGTAGACGTCCCGAGGTCTATCTTTTAGTTCAGCAGGCATTGAAAAGCCTTCAGGAAGTTTCATGTATATCTCCTTGTCGAGATTACCGTATAGATATGCAATCACAACATCCAGTAGCTGCATATCTAAACCTTCCTTTGCTGTTAAGCTTATCAGGAATCGGAGTGTGATCGCATCCATGACCGGGGAGTATGTTTCGTCATAGTAAATACCCGGTCTCTGGAAAAATCCTTGCGCTACAAGCCTTGCTTTGTAGCGTGTGATCTCATTATTTTCATTTCTTTTTCTTACGAATACCCATTTGTATCCCACAAGTTTGACACCAGTAGGTGTCTGGACTATTTGCCCAAAGACTTTGCGTTTCTGAAGCGAGTCCAGCTCGGCTTATATTGCCAAATTCCACTTTGGCCAGTCATTTCTACGTTTGCATTCAGCAACGGAGTGTGGATCATGATCATCGTCGCTTCCGGCGACGTGAATAGCAATGTGAAATGTGAAGTCATCGTCGACGACTGTACTCTTTCTGTCCAATACCTCCCCAGTACGTATATAATTTAATGATATTTCAGTTTCTCCCGGCAGTTCCTCTGCAGTGGATTCTGAGAGAGGAGAGGGTTTGGACACGAGCTCATTTCTCTGTGGGGTTATCGTCCCAAGGTCTCCGGATATTTTTCTTTTTCTTGGATTTTTATCCTTGGAGCCTGGTGGTCTGCCTCTTTTCTGTTGAGGTGTAGCCACTTCTGCTGCTGGTGGATTGCATCCATTCTTTGGGATGTCAATCCTAGCTGGAGTATTTGCAGTAGGGATGTGTGATTTGACTATCTTTTGGTTGTCAGTAAATGAGGCCGGTAATCTATGAACGGTGTTCTGAATGTGTAAGATCTTCAGGATCTCATCATCACATTGTTTTGTGTGACGACCAGTATTTCTAGGCGTCTTGATTTCTTTGTGTGCCGTACTTTGTTTTGATTGTCCGGATGTTTTCATGAGCGAGTCCTACTTCCACGCGTCGACGCGAGCGCGTCTCGGATTTTTTTAACTTTTAGCATGGCGTGTTTAATTAATTTTAACCTTAACTATTTAACCCTAACTAATTAATTGATTAACTTACCTACCGGGTTGAATCCCACCGAATGAATCGGTGAGATCCAACTAACATTTTCAATCCTCTTCCCCCACAACCAGCTCTCCCTCTTTAATTTGTCTCCCCACCTTCACTGTTCTTAAATCATAGCAGCAAACGATGATGGCAGAAATCAAGATCAGAATTCCATCAATCCTCTTCCCCTCCTGAGCCACTTCAACCAAATTCAACATCCAATTCCAACCATTTTGAAACCCCTTTCAGCCAAATCAAACTTTCCAAACAACCCAAATTCGAAATCAGTCACAAAATCCACATCGAAGATCAAACCAAAAATCAGAAAATCAATTTCAGAAAACAGAAGTAGAGGAGAAGAAAGGGAGATTTGAGATCTACACTGCAGATCTATCCAAATATACAACAACCACACTCTTTCCCTCTCTCGTGCCTCCCTCCTCCAAGCCGCCACCGCGCGCGCCTCCCTGCACGGCCACGCCGCTGCCGTACTTCAAGCCGCCGCCGCCCCCTGCCCTAATCGCCGCCCCCTTTACCGCAGCCGCCTGTGTGCCCTAGCCGCCGTGGCCTCCGCCCTCCAAGCCGCCGCCGAGCACTCTGCCGTAAGCCCCTGCAAAAAAAGGAAAGGAGAAGAGGGTCAGAAGCTGTAAGAAGAGGAAAAAAAAGAGAAAGAAGAAAAAAGAACAGTAAGAAGAAAGAAGAACAGAAGATAAGAAGGGGAAGAGATAAGGTGAATTATTTTTGGGTTTTAATACTTCTTATTGGGTTTGGGCTTAGTCATACTAATGGGTATGTGCTTTGAGTAAGCTTATTGGGTTTTATTGCTATTGGGTAGTGGGTATACTCTTTTTGGGTTTAAGAAACTTATTGGGTTATTAAGTTGGACTGAATTGTAAATGGGTATTGGTTATAGCCTTTTGGGTTTTAAGTAAAATGGGTTTGGGGAGTTAGCTTATTGGGTTGGGTTTATTAAACTAGTAAGTTAGCCTAGGTTGTTAGTAATTTTAGTATTATAGGGTGTTAGTTTAATTAATTGCGTTCGACTAGCTTATTGTTGTTTGTTTAATAACGCAGATACGTCGCGTATTTTCCATAAATTGCTTGGACACCCAAAACCATCCCAGTCAGGCAAGTGTGCTACCTTGATCAAATTATCGAACTATTAATCTTTTAAAATGTTACTCCATTTAAAATGTGTATTCCCTTGCTTTAGAATGTATTAAATCTCAATACGCGTCACTTCATGCCATACACACACCTGATTAAAACGCACACTTGAATTGCTTAGTACTATGGACATTGACGGAACACTTAGAACAACTTGAATTCGTAAAAATCATTTGCTTCAAGGCAAACATCTCAATTTCGTGAACACGTGCATTCGTGATTAGGCTGGCACGTGTTTCAGCACATTTTTCGGGTGGGGTTAGGGTTGAGCGATCGCTAAGCGTATGAAAGGGTCATGTCTTTAAGAACACCACCTATACGGTGGGTTAGTATCAATTGTGATTATACCCCCGCGAGAAGAATGACTTACTCATCACGTCTTAAAGGCGATAACCCTAAGCATGTTAGATAAACATTGCATGAAAATGGAAATGATTGTCACAAATTTAGTCGTACTTTAAAACTGCCCACTTGTTTTAAATACATTAGAACTGCTAAGTTGTTTTAAATTTCGTAGAACTGCCATGCTTAAAAGTACTTTACTTTCTTTAAATTTGTTATAACCATGTTGTAGACATCTTGCGCAAAATTTCATATTTCGTTATTATTACACCTTGCCTTGGGTCGGCTAACCTTTTCTTGCAGACCCTTGCTGACATACATTCGTGTTTTTGGAATGTATGTCAGATCACGAGCCTGCGTACCAGGAAGATCTGTTTGAGACACCTGACTTGGAAAGTCAGGAATTTGCCGTTGACGCTGAGTCACTCCCCACGGAGGACTAGAGCTCGGACTATTGCTGTTCACATCTGGATTTGCTATTTGTATCTTTTATTGATGTATGTCGCTGTTGTATTTCTTTGGCCCTGCTGAGGCCTTGTCTTGTAATTTTTATTTCTGTGAACTTTTGGATTGTGGCATGTAATTTAATAATGTTTTTATTGTTCTGAAAAGCAAGCAAGAACCCTACAAGTTGTTATCACAGACGCGTAATGAACTCGAGCTTCACCGCTCCAGTTCATGCGGACCTTTGTAACGCTCTCGCTTCCACCGTTTTTGGGAAGCGGGGCGTGACATTTTGTTACCGGATCATAGTGGGTTAAGCTTTTTGTATCCCACGTTAACATTTGCTTCGTGCTAGACTTTTCATTGTCTAGGCCCATTTTGGGGAAATATGTCTCATCAAAGCCACAGTCTTCAAGAGTGCCTTAAAAGCGTCCCTCGTTTGGGATTCTAGGTATCTTATAATGGAGGGTGAGTCAAACCGTACATAAATACCTAGGCGACAGTGAGGGCCCATCTTGGTCCTCTGGGGTGGTGCGATGGGGATATATACTGCGCAACCGAAGATTCTCAAGTGAGAAATGTTCAGCGGTATTCCATATGCAAGTTGCATTGGAGATATACTCTGACCTCCTGAGGGTCTTATTCTTATTAATGATGCATCATGCAAAATTGCATGTCCCCATGCATCCACCGGAAACTGGGATTTCATTAGCAATGGATGTGCAATCCATTGGAGTCTTTTAATCAGCGACTCTGCCAACCCATTCTGGGTGTGAACATGCGGCACCGGATGTTCAATTTCTATTCCCGTTGCCTGGCAGTATTCTTGAAATGACTGGGAGGAGAATTCTCCCGCATTATCCAGACGTATTTTATTTATTTGGTTGTCTAGAAAATGCGCCCGCAACTTTATAATTTGTGACAGAAGCTTTGGAAAAGCTAAGTTGCGGGTCGAAAGTAGAGACACATACGAATATTTCAAAGATGCATCAATCAGTACCATGAAGTACCGAAAAGGCCCACTAGTGGGTGGATGGGTCCACATATCTCTCCGTGTATTATTTCAAGGAAGCTTAGAGACTCGATATCCACTTTAAGTGGTGATGACCTTGTTATTAATTTACCCTTGAAGCAGGGTACACAAGGGAATTCTCCATTCTGAAGAATCTTCTGGTTCTTCATGTTATGTCCATAAGATTGTGATAGGATGCGGTGCATCATCACAGATCCAGGGTGGCCAAGTCTATCATGCCAAAGTAAAAATTTGGCTGATGTCGGGCACTTCAGGTGCTCCGTCAAGTTAGCTTCCTCTCTCCGAATCGTAGTATGATAGAGGCTCGACGAATGGCTCTCAAAACGTTCAAGTATGGTTTTTACTCCATTTTCTTGAGACGTTATATACAGTAATTCATTCTCTTTTACATTTGTTGTTTCCAAGTGGAATCCGTTCAGACGGATATCTTTGAAACTTAGTAAGGTTCGTTTGGAATTCGGAGAGTATAATGCATCTTGAATATTAATTTCTGTTCCTTTTGGGAGCAACAAGGTCACATTCCCAGAACCTTCAATTATATCCGACATCCCTGAAATTGTGTTTACAGGTATTTCTTTTGATGATCTGCCTGATTTAATACCTGATATGAATTGAAATCAATTGCATGAATTAGTATCTAGTATGACTTATAGACAATAAAGCTGAAATTAATCCTAATAGCATGCCAAAGGGATAAGCAGCCCGTATACGGTATAATGCTATGAAAATAGCATTTATTCTGAAGGATCGTATGTGTTGAAGCACTGTCTACCAAGCAGTCATGAGAGCATTCCATCTAAAAAGATGAGTAAAACATTTGTATTCAGAAACTAAATTTTATTCAAAGGGAATCAAATTACATAGAAGCTATCATAAGATAAATTGTTCTGAAAATAAAATGCTAAGATAAATATGGTAGGCTAATCAAGCAGGTCCTCTGATTCGAAGTCTTTTGATGTGAACTTGACTGCAATGTTTGTAGCCACCAGGTTTGTTTCAGCATTCTTTTTCTTGCGTTGTTTATAGAGCTCCTGGAGATACAGTGGGGTCTGGCACACTCTGGACCAGTGGCCTTTCATGCCATTGCAGTGACACTGGTCTTCACAATCCCTCTTGGGTGGGGGTGCATCATTTTTCTTGTTGTCATTTCTGCGTCAGGTGAACTTGTGCTTCCCTTCATTCTTTCGTTACTGTACTTGGCCCTTGGCTCTTTTGTGTTGTCCCCCCTTTCTGTGGTCTTTCTTTTCTTTTTTTATCTCTCTTATTTTTGAAGGAATAGGTATGATGAGCTTCTTGTAGGGGACAGTGCCAGTGGGCGCATGTTATAAGTGGCGAGGAGAAGCTCTCTGTTTTGTTCAGCCATGAGTAAACATGACAGCAGCTCAGAATACTTGGTGAACTTCCGTTCATGGTATTGCTGCATAAGTATCGCATCATTTTCATGGAAATGCGTATACGTCTTTTCCAGCATGCGATCTTCTGAGACTTTCTCACCACACAACTTCAGGCGTGAGGTGATGCTAAAAAGTGCTGAGTTGTACTCTGCAATGGACTTAAAGTCCTGCAGTCTCAGGTTCTCCCACTTATATCGTGCCCTTGGGAGTATAACATCTTTCTGATGTTTATACCTATCCTCAAGGGCAGTCCACAGATCAAGTGGATCTTTGACCGTAAGGTATTCAGCCTTTAAGGTCTTGTCCACATGGTGGCGAATATAGATGATGGCTTGCGCCTTTTCTATATCGCTTAATTTTTCTTTTTCGGTTACAGCAGTAATAAGGGACTTTGCCCGAAGATGAAACTTCACATTGAGGTGCCAGCTCAGATAGTTTCTACCAGATGCATCTAGCACTTCAAAATCGACACTTACAATTTTAGCCATTTATCTAGCAGAGCACAAATATGCATGAATTAATATTTTAATCAAAGAGACATTTTCATGCGGAGGCAATATATAATGAAAGGCTAAATGCGTGGATCGGCCAGTCCCACATAAAAATAGTCCAAAGTCCAGACAGTCCATATTACACAATTTAAAGCTTAAAAGCAAAATACAACTTTGGAAACCCCGTGGGTCCCATATAATATCTCCAGCTTCAATTGTGGCCTCTGTCTCCATGGAAAGTGGTCTTCTGTCTTTGACATTTACATAAATTCCACACTACAATTTCTCTCAAAAATAAAAGAAATTGCGGGAAGAAAATGTGGGACTTAAACAGCCGATCCAAAAACCGCATTTAGCTATTCATGCAGAAATATTGTGCTCATCAACATTTTCATTCACAGACATCGCAGGTAGTTATATTTGCATGAGGATAAATAATTTAATCACTTAATAATTATTGGACCACTGGGCAACTTCATACACCGTTAGGTTAGGTGACTAATGGCAGAGTGGTCGCAGGATCTTCCTAATTATTAAGCTTAAATATAATGCACAACCACGGATAAAATATCCACAGAATAAGCCAGTGATGCAAAGCATGTATAGATGATTTTACAGAAGAAA
This sequence comes from Scilla litardierei, assembly GCA_030789695.1. NCBI lineage: Eukaryota > Viridiplantae > Streptophyta > Magnoliopsida > Asparagales > Asparagaceae > Scilla > Scilla litardierei. Next base: position 51,528,371 of record CM061132.1, on the reverse strand, counting down.
TCATTTAATGAAGGGTTGTGCAAGTTGGGTTTATCCAAAGATTGGAAAAGAGCCCAACTTTTAAACATGATCTACGGAAAAGGAAAAAGTTTTCCTTTTTAATTTATCCCCAAAAGTCCCCAAAATCCCTTGTTTTCATGAATTTTTAGGCTCCGAAAATCTATTTTTGATCGCAATAAGCCTTTAGAGCTTATTATAGCCCCCTCTCAAAAAAACATTCCCCCAAAAATGTGGTCTGCAGGCCTGAAGCCCGCAGAGTTGTTGCTGCGGGCTTCAGGCCTGCAGTCTGAAATTTTTTTCTTTTCGAAAATGGGCTTTGAGCCCATCTACGGTTGAGGGGCGGCGGCTAGGGTTAGCCGTCGCCACACCTCACATAGCTTCCGCCGGTCGGCGGCTAGGGGGAGCTGCCCCCTGCCTTCGGGTGCGGGGGCTTCCAGCGCAGCGGCACCACCCCCCGCCAGAGGGGGGCGGGCGATCGGAGATGGCCGCTCCCCCTTCGGGGGGTTGCGGCGATGGTGAACAGGCCACCCCCTTCGGGGGGTGCGACGTCGCGTGGAAACCAGGTCGCCCCCCCTCGGGGGGTGTAGCAATAGAGAACAGGCCGCCCCCCTTCGGGGGGCGACATCGCGTGAAAACAGGCCGCCCCCTATGGGGGGGGGTGTGGCGACGGCGAACAGGGCGCCCCCCTTCGGGGGGCGGCGTCGTTGACGTCCCCCGATTGTGAGCATGTGCAAAGTGTGCAATATGATAAGGGATACCAGATTTAAATATTTATACCACAAGCGCACGGTATTGTAGTGTTGCTTGGGGGGTCGAACACAAGGAGGCATGTTTGTGCTTGTGTCAGAAAGGAACCGGTTCACTCTACGGGTGAGCAAGCCCGAATCGATAGATGGTTTGTCACGGAAAATGAATACGAGGGATAAACAATATAAAAGGAAACCCAGGACTTCGGTTTCCACCCTATCATGTGTTCTCACTATTACGACCGGCGGATATGAACACGATCGGAATTAGGGTTTAGTGGTGAGACGTTGCCTCTAAGAGTGATACCAGCGTCCCATGGGCCCGATATTCCGGTCGGTGCCCAGGATGATACACCGGACTACCCGGATTCGGTCAGTGGGCATTTCCATGTCCATTAAAACTGACCGACTCTGGGAGCACTAAGCTCGCAACGATAACTCCCAACATCTCATTCTGTCGTTCCCACGTGTTAGGATTCGATGTCTATGCTAAGGGCGTGAGCTATGGCTAGGGAGTCAACCACCAAGTTTATTCCCCCTTGGCCCAACGGTCAAAGGCGGTCTTTTTTCCACCGATGAGAATGAAACACCCCGTGTAACCAATAAATTCCTAATCCATATCGAAATCCTAGTCATATGGACGCATTAGGGAGAACCCACGAAGGGGTTTCCACCAAAATCCCAGATTTGGGAACTACTCACACATTGTAGCTAAAAAGCGATCTAAACAAAAATCAACCATAGGAATCATAATCAGGAAATTGAAATGAAGTAGTAGCAATGCTATTAAGATGATATCAAAGTTTTATAAAGATCAGAACACTTACAAATAACGATAAAATTCCAGCCGTCACAATAAAGAAAAAAGACAGAAAAATACAAAGCTCTGGTTTCTAAAAACCTAGGGCAACTATATATAGAAAACGACTTCACCCGATTGGTTGAAGAATCAACCGATCGGGTGAGCTGCTACGTTCTTCGGCTGCGGTCTTCAGAAACTTCACCCGCTCGCTTGACCCCACCGGTTAACGCAAGCGGGTCGTCGTTTGAGGAGAAGCGGCATCAGGTCAACCGATCGATTGAGAATTCAACTGATCGGTTGGAAATACGCCCCAAAAGATAGAAACTTCAGAAAATTTGGCACGGTCAGCGGGCCGTCGGTTGCGCTCTCTGGGTTGCCTTTTGGAAGAATCGGCTACAAATGAACCGTTCGGGTGAAGTTCACCCGATCGGTTGGAATTCATCTCTGAATTCCCTGGAACTCTGTTGGGATGAACCGGTTGTCGAACAGGTCGGTTGATCTTCACTTTGCTTCAGCTTCCGTCCGGGTCGGACACGCGTGCATCACCTGATCGGTTGGCTGTGTCCAACCGAATGGGTGGGGGCTGAACGATGGCAATCTTGGTCGTTTGACCCCCTGGATCGCGCGTGACTCCTCCTGTTGCACCGGGGACTCTTGATATCTTCATTATATGTCCCCTACGCTGGCAATCTCCTGCAAACATACAAAACCATGGAGAAGTGAAAGAAAACTAGAAAACACGAGAAAATGGATACGGGACAGTGGAAAATAACGAAAAAACACAAAGAAGATTTGCGTGAATATATAAAATATACACACACGTCAAAATCCCCCAAGTTGAACCCTTCCTCGTCCTCGAGGAAGTCGAGTGAGAGTAGGAGTTCGAATGGAGAAAATAGAGAGAAAGAGAGAAAAAGAGAAATCTAAATCCTAAATCGCCCGTCAGGGCCAACAAAACCAAAAACGCCACACCAAGCAAGAAAACGACAAATCACAACACTAAACCAAGGAATACGAGTCTAGACAGGTGTCGTGGGCCTATGCGATGAAGCACGAGTGAGTGTGGTCGTGTGCCACCAGACGGTGTCACTATCTACAATGTGTAATAATCTCCATATACACAAATCCAAGGAAAGACCCAAATATCGATTCGATTTAGAATAAGCGACGAATATATAGCTCAAGCATGCATGAGAAGAGTAAGAATCGAAGCGTATCATGTGTCAGGGACTCCACAGCTAGGGACTAGGAAATCGCCACATTATCGCCTAGATAATAGCTAGAAAGTCCTTATTCCAAGTGTTTTCGAAAACGATGGAGGTTGAGATGATGTAGAGTAGAACACTCGGTGCAAAATCTCGCCTTCCCTTTATTCTCGGTAGGTAGGAAAATATTCACACACATTTTTTTGGGTTTTGGATATATGTATTTTTTTTGGGTTTTTGGCTATACATATATATTTTTTTCTTTCTTTTCTCTTTTCTTGTCTTTTTGGGTTTTTCTTTTCTCTTTTTTTTTTGAATTTTTGGGCTTTTGGATATATACATGTGTGTACTCTCCCAAGTGGGAGAATGGTACACGACGAGGGGATTTGCACCAGGTAAAAAATAAAAAAGAAATCGGTTCTAAACACTTGGGCACATGAGATTTTTTCGCCAATCAGAGCATAGGCTCAATGGGTTATCCTAGTCCTAATTGTGGAATCCCGACACATGCGAAATGAAGCATACGATATAAAATATATCATGCATATAGAAGTAGACAGGAGAAGCAAATACCGCATATTCAAATCGAAGCATGATAATCTAGGGGTCATTCCTGGACAGGTATATAAATCAAAATCACAAAGTAGAAGCACACTATAAGCTAGTCACGACACACGACTCACATAAAAGCTAAGTGGACCCACGATGCAAGAAATACAAGAGGACTCGGCTTCCTAGAGTTAGTGAAGGTGATTATCGAAGCCAGGCTATGTGTGTGTGTGTGTGTGTGTGATTTTGTGGTAATTCATTATATGGGGTCATCTCTAGGAGAAAGAGATAAAAAGAAGTGAAAGAAATAAAGAAAAACACGATGAAAACAACTCAAAAACAAAGAAAAAGACACAAATGACGCAAGATGGGTGACTCCCCTAAGCTGAAACTTGCATTGCCCTCAATGCAATAGAAGTAAATACGGGAGGGCAATCAAAATGGGGAGGAATGCGCACCGACACAAAAAGAAATGAAAAACAAGAAAAACACACACACGAAACTGAAAAAATAAAGAAAATCACACCACACGACATATAAACAGAAAATAAAAGATAGAAAATCACACCACACGACATATATAGACAAGCACACATAAAGAAAATCACACGACAACAAACAGAAAAATGACTTCCCCCAATCTAGACATGACAATGCTAGTAATAAGATATAATCATGATGATGCAGAGATATGCAAGGGGGAAGATCGAAAAAGCGAATGAAATCAAAAAGCAGGAGAGGAAATATCCTCTTCCACCTCGGTGGAAGATGTGGGAGATGCGGGGGAGTAGATGTGAGAGGTGACTGGTGTGCGGAGAAGTGGAGAAAGGGGTCGATGTGATGGATGGGTGGGTGCGGAGGAGGTGTGGACGATCGGTGGTGTGGAGATGATGATGGTGAGTGGTAGTGAGATGGCGACCAATGCGGTGGTGGAAGGGGGAGGTACGGGGGTAGGTGGTGGAGAGGATGGTGGGGGAAGTAATCTTGATCGCACCTGCAATTTCTTGCGGCGCACGTATGGGGTGATGGAAGTGGATGGTGATGGGTCTGTGGGGGCGATGGAAGTGGTCGTGAGTGGATGTAAAGTGGAGGGAATGGAAACAGTGTGTGTAGAGGAAGTGGTGGGAATGGAAGTGGTGGTGGGAGGGGATGGTCGCCTAGGGGGTGATGGATGATGTGATGAATGTGATGGGGGAGGTGAAGAATGTGCTGGTGGAGGTGAAGATCGTCGAGGGGGTGATGGTGGTGGTGAGGATGGTGGTGTGGGAGGAGGTGGTCCGTGAACGTGAGGGAGGATGCGGAGGTTGGTGGCCACATTCCTCTCAAGTGTGAGGAAATGTGGGTGAGTGAAGATAGAAGGGGATGTGTCACAGTCACTTTCCGACCGTACAGATTTTAGCGCGTAACCATGTTTCGTGTGCGTCTGGTGTATTTGATTTTTTAATACTGTTTCCCGTAGTTCGAACGCATGACCGGACCCCGTGTTCATGATCCTCTCGAAGGCGTGATCACCCCGGTACCTTGTTTGTAATTTTTGGATGCCGAGGGATACGTTGGTAATAATATTATTAATTATACACTTATCATTTCTTAAAAAAAGAAACTCTAATCATTAAATAAACCCACGGTTGGGTAAGACAGTGGGTTTCTTTTAAAAAAATCAATGCTTAAAAAGGAGAATGCATTTCAGGTTGGGTTTTTTTTGAAAACAATGTTAAAAAAACAATGCATTGCAAATTGTTTGAAGGAGGGTTCGAATCAGATGAGAACAATTTTTAAAATATTAACTAAGCCATACCCACGTATTGGCTGCACTCACACGTGGCACGTGTTGGGAGATAATGGGGATTTTATTATTTTTTGTTATAACTATTTTTTAACCCACTAACCTAAACCTAAGCACTCACGTGACCTATCCCCTCACCCCTATTTATTTGATGACCTAAGGCTTTTTTTCTCCAGCAAACAAAACGGCGCCGCCCCCACTTTTTTTTATTCACTGAAAGATTTTCCCCTCGATGCAAACTTTCTCCTCCACGCAACCAAGGCCCAACGCACGCATTTTTCCCAGGCCGCCGCATTCCTTATTTTCGCACATAACGAACACATCTCCATGCACTCTCCGACCTTACCCTCTCACGGCGCCGTAACCCTGACCCCCTCTGACCTTCGCCGACGTCCTCCAGCACCGCAGCCGCCGGTGCACGCAGCAGAACCCCGCCCAGCTGCACTTCCATGCGCTGCAACGCCGTGCTCTTCACAGCAGCTGACGGCGGCTCCAGGCGTCGCCTCGCGTCGCACAGCCACAGCCTCGTCGGACCTCCCCTCCGACGTGCTGCGGACCCCCCAGCAGCTTCCATCCGGCGATGACGACGCTCCGACGTCCCTTTCTCCTCTACACCATTGAACATAAGCTTTAAGGTTAGTTTATTTTTAAAAGTTGTTAGGGTTAAGAGGGTTGTTAGTATAAGGTTAAACTTAAGCTAAAAGAGGTTAGCTTTGTTTTAGTAATTAACTGTTAGGGTTAGTTGCCATGGAGTATATTAGGGTTAGCTTTATAAAAATATATATGATTACCTGGTTATGAGTTGTAAGTAACTGTTTCATATATGTGTTTTGAAGAGTGTTAACATGCCTGTTGTCATCATGCCATCAATCTCTGATCAGTTAGTTGTGGTGCACAAGTTAGCTAATATTAGTCAATTATGATAATGTAATTGTCATGCTAGTTTATTAGGTGAACCGTATTAAGAATGAGTATATTAGCTTAGGATGTTAGTTCTGTTAATAATATATATTAGTTTATAAATTGTCATATAGCTTTACTTTAGACCTAAATGCTTTTAGTAGAGACATTAGTTTGTTATCTGGGTTAAAGCTTTCGGTTTAATATCACGAGCCTATGTCGCAGATATATCCACGCTACTCACAGTCAAGGAACCGGAGCGAAGGCGACGCGATCCGTTGTTTCAGATCCGACGTCAAAGCTTACACGCGATCGTCGAACCAGGTTAGTGCCCTAAACTCGTAGCGAACCCACACTGTAGAAAACCGAACCCTAATTAAAATTGGACAACTATAACTAAATTTATTTTCCAGCACCAGTAAAACGATGTACGAACATAGACAATCGACGAACGGACTTTGTTGACTGTGCACATATGATAGATCGTCGATTAGGCTGAAACATCAAAATGTGACTTTTGACGAATAGGATAGTCCCGATAACCTAGAAACGAACCCTAATAGGATTTGATGAAATTGAGACCTGACACCGTCACCGTGGCGATATTTCAGACGGACTTCCGCGGACGAGACGCTTGGACGAGACGCTTCGAGAGGACGACACACTCGCCATCGCAGGCAAGTGTACCCACTTGTGTTTTTGACCGTGCTTTGGTCTTAGATTGCTAGAACTGTTAGATTGTGAATGTATAGAACCAGACGTGAAATGATAGCGTCCGGGACGCCCCTGACGACTTAGACTTGACGATGAAGTCTAAGCTCGACAAACAACAACTTTTGACACCGTAGGGCTATCTTGTGTGTGCGTGCGTGTGGACACCCTAGAATAACAATTCCTTACACTTGTCATGTCATGTCCCTGTTACACAAAAAGCCTATGGGCGTTTCGGATGCTCTCCATGCGAGAGTGATCCCCGTGACTGTTATACAAAAGCCTGCGGGCGTTTCGGATGCTTTCCCTAGCGGAAGTGATCCCCGTGATACAAAAAGCCTTTGGGCGTTTCGGATGCTTTCCCCCACAGAAGTGATCCCTGTTACACAAAAAGCCTTCGGGCATTTCAGATGCTTTCCCCCGCGGAAGTGATCCCTGTTACACAAAAAGCCTTCGGGCGTTTCGGATGCTTCCCTAGCGGAAGTTATCCCTGTAATTCTTGTCCTGAGTTCCTGGGTTTGGGGTTGGGTTGAGCGTGCACACGGCAAGAGGGTCTGATCCCCTCGAACCGTAAGGCGTGAACCCTTTCGTGTCTCACTTGTCTTGTCTTGTCTTGTCCCGTCATGTCCTGACTTGTCTTGACACGTGTAGGTTAGTCCCGTAGTTGGTAGCACACGCTACGACTACTACCTGTCCCGTTTTACTCTCCTGCTGCGTTACTTCCTGTTGTGTTACTCTGTTATAACCACAGCATGCTAATCAACCAGTAAACTGTTGTGTAATAAAACCTCAGCATGCTAATCAACCCGTAAATCGTTGTTTAAAGTTCGGTGCATTTGTAGTAAAGTCTAACCCTTCTTGTAGACTTTACCTGACGTACAGTTCCTTTCTCTTGGGTGCTGTACGTCAGGTGTTCAGCCAGAGTTCGTGGTCGAGGCAGACTCACTGGAGTACGAGGAGCCGAGGACGTCGACCCAGAGTACGTGCTTGACAAGGACCAGACCTTGAGGTCTTTTAGTAGTCACTTTCAAAGGTTACTACTTTCAGTTTGCTTTTAGATAGTTTGTTGCCACGCTTAGGCTTCTTTTTAGACTTTGTACTTGTTGGATATTATATCTCTAATTTAATGAATGCAACTTCCTTTCCGTACTTTCTATTGTTACGAACTATATTAATGCAAGAACCTGAAAATCTTTTAAAATGGTACCCCTACAGACGCTTATTAGGTCTGAGCTCTTCAGCTCCGGCCTAAGCGGGCCTTAGTCACGTTTCGCCTCCGTCGTTTTGGAAAGCGGGGCGTGACAGGTTTTAGTGGTGGCCCATGCAGGTCTTGCAAAAGTTCAGAACAATAAAAGTACCGCATTCATTTAATATCCACGTACAAGTCTGGATTAGTTTCCCAGTCTTAGTTAGTGGGAAGACTTAGGTAGGCATCCCAATTTGATAGTCTGACGTCTTGGTCAGGAATTGGTCATCCTCGTCCTAGAATACCTTAGTAGCCACTTGACTCTGACCGTGTTAAATTTTCAAAGCCCTTCTTTTAGTCGTTCGCTCGGGTCCATCGACTTCGGGCCCAGCAGAACGTAACCTTGATCCTCTTACGAACCTTCTCTTTAGATCCTGATATAGTCTAGATCATTAGGAAGTCTTAGAGCTGAGTTATCCTAATCTTTAGACGACACAATAATTAGGACCCCTGACTTCTATCGTCCCTTTGATCATTACGCTTTTGTGTTATCTGCCATAGAGTCCCATCATAGCTTCCGTAAATCATATCATAAGTGTGTAACCGTCATGCGATCATCTTTCTTTCCTCCCGATTCACGTGATCGCTTCCTGACGATTATCGTAGATCCTTCGAATCTTTCTCTTTCCCAATTTTGCCTCCTCTAAAAGTATTTTCGAAATTCCTTATTCAGTTTCTTCGCTCAACTTAATTTCTTGAAAACCCATATACTAAATGTTTCAAAATTATTGTTTTTCGGTTGAGTTAAAATTCTTTCACTAATCTTGAAACCTCCCCTGGTCGTAAAATTATTTTACTATCTCGTACCTGTTTTCAAATCGGCATTTTCGTGTTTCAGTTTTAAACCTCGTTATCAATTCTTTAATCCTATATATATATATATATTACTTTTCTAAACTACAAAATTTTATTGCTAATCATTTACCGCACGTACTTTTAGAATATTTTCTAAACCAAAGAGAACTTTAAATTCTTCTCGTATATGTATAAACAGCCCTATGTTCATCGTGCTCATACTTCAAGGATCCTTGTTTAAACTTACTTTCATCTGCAAAACAATCGCTATCTCATCCTTCTTTTATTTCTTTTATTTCTTGTTTTCAAAACTCATTTATTAAATTCTTCGCTCGGTTTAACTCCCTTGAAAACCCTTTATTATATATATATTTAAAATTTCTTGCTTTTCGGTTGAAATTTCCTTCTTAGATTTTGAAATCTCCTTGGTCGTCAATTTTCAAGTTACTATCTGGTAATTATTTCAAATCGGTATCTTTCATATTTTCATTTTTAAAACCGTGTTAACATTTTGATAATTCAATTTATATTTTTCTGGGCTACAAGATCTATTTCTAAATCACATACCGTGTATACTTTTTAAAATATTTTCTGAACTAGGGGGAACTTCAATTATTTTATTATTATTATTATATCTGTTCTATGTTCCTCGTGACCACATTTCAAAATCTTTGTGTAAACTTATTTTCATTTGCAAAACAATCGTTTCCCACCCTACCCATCCTTCCTCCGTCTTACTTTTTCCAAAATTTTAAAATTCTACTATCTTCTCACTTCCTCCTACATTTTTTATATATAAAAGTATATGATACCATATTTTTCACGTAATTCTCCCGTCATCAATCTAATTATTTTGAAGAATACTTTTCGTTCCATCCAACCAACTATCTCATTGCCCCGCCTTACTTGAACTCGTTCCTTCCGATTTATTTCGTTACACTTTTGGTTTCTGTTTCCCTTATTTTACGTAGATATTAGCCCTTGAAGTTGTCCATGCTATCTCCAGTTTAGGAGTAGGCCCTTCGGTAGGTGATGACGTTGTGGTGCGTGAGTATAGGTAGAGTGTGTAGACCTGTATGAATGTGTATTCGTTAGGATCCTTATGATTGCCCTTGTGTCTTGAATGAGTGCTCCGTGTTAACCCTGTTATGCTTAAAGTTGTCTGAATGATGGTATTCATATGATGTGAATAGTGTCATAGCAAACAGTTCCTTAGACCTAGTCTTTATATTAATGAATAGTTTATCTGGGCTGTATGTGACTGTATCAAAACTTTGTTTTCTTTTAAACCAAATCTTTAAAGTTTTGAGACTAGCTCACAAGATCACAAATCACTCATCCTCCCTCATCCATTACCACAACTCCACACTTTTTCCAAATGT